>CAJNDT010005368.1:37500-155000 GCA_905221615.1 Symbiodinium sp. CCMP2592 | reverse complement strand
AGTTTAGGGTTTAGGGTTTTAGAGGCTTTATGAGATCTACAAGGGCTCTACTAGGCTTCAGGGTCTAAGATAAGGGGGTTTAAACTTACCCAAGGATCATCCCCTGTTTTGGTCAAGCCGGCAGCAACCTAAACGACTGCATGCGGACATTTCCTGCATGAAAAGAGCTGAACCCCTGAAGGCCCCCACGGCCTAAACTCCCTAAGACCAACACATAGGAACACCCCAAACCCGAAACCCTAAGCCCTAAACCCCCTAAACCCGAACCCGAAATCCCAAACCCTAAATTCCAAACCCTCAATCCCAAACCCTACATCCCAAATCCTCAAAAACCCTAAACTCCCTGAGTCCCAACATGCCGGGCAAAGTGGCGGCACACCCTTGAGACCCGCGGGTTTCGCCAAGAGCCTTGGCCGCAGTCTGGGTCTAGGGTTTAGGGTTTAGGGTTTAGGGCATGCCTGCAGGATCATCTCATCAATTCTTCTATCATGCCATGGCATGCTACGACAGGTTCGAGAAATTGACCGATGAAGAGCATCAGGGTCATGTCTGCACCGCAGACCTAAGAATTGCTTCATAACCCATTTATGACTTTGAAACCGCCCCGTCTATCCCATGTCTCATAACATGATATGTACATGTCGTCACCCGCTCCAGGTGCGAACACAGTGGATTTTTTGAGGGAAACACGAAGCTCCCTTTCCTGCGCCAAAAATTTTGCCAGCGAGAGGCAGTATTCGCAACACAGACCTACTGGAATCCACAAAGTCGACGGTCTGTAGCAGGACTTTGTGGCTCAGACTCTGAGATACAAGCAGTGGTCCAAGAATCTGCGCGCCTCCTGAAACAAAAACCCATACTAAACCCCCCGACCCTAACCCCTTGAACCTTAAACCCTAATCTAAACCCTAAACCCCCCAACCCTAACCCCCTAAAGCCCCAAAACCTTAAACCCTAACCTACAACCCCTAAACCCCGAAACCCCTAACCCCAATAGTAACCCTTATAGTAAGCCTTATAGCTCCCTTAAAGGAAACCTATGGTCTCTTCGCCTTCTCTTGGGGCTTGGAGGGTGCTTGGGGCTCAGGAGCTCGACCCCTGAAGTTCAAAGACCAAGGAAGGTGTAGGGGTGTAGGGTTTAGGGTTTATGGTTTAAGGTTTAGGGGTTTAGGGTTTAGGATGGCTTTTGAGAGGACACTGAGAGATTTGACAAACTTGTTACCTACGGTTTCACAGCTGTGTTCGGTAGCTCTTGGAAAGACTGCAACTGGCACTACGGAAGAGAAGCTTTCATCGAGAACTCAAAACCCTATGTGGATAAACCATGCATTCTCATTATCTCATAGCCCAGGCGCAGCCGCGAACCGTCAGGGTATTCCCTTCCGAGCCCCGTGAGCCCAATCCAGTCGCCCGCCTGCCGTGTTCTTTTTGCGGGTCTTCGCTGCCGGCGTCATCGTCGCAGTCGTCGCTGCAATCGTCGTCGAAGGGGTCGCCGTCGTTGTCGCCGTCGTCGCGGTCGTCGTCGTCGTCTCCGAGGTCGGCCGCAGCTTCGTCAGTCTTGCCGACGGCGTAGAGTTTGGCGTCGGTGCGACCGTCATCGTCTCCGTCCTTTATCATCAAGCCGTTGTCTGTATCATAACATCATTACTACCCTTCATTTTCAGTCCTATTAGTTGTGTTGTTCTGCTTCATCATGGTGTCAGCGGCTAACACTATGATCATTCAAGCCACTACCGAACAAGTTTGTTACACTTGGTTTGTTTCTGTTCCTCAACTTTGTTCCTGCTATGACGAATTAAGGTTGATTGTGTCCGCCAGTTGCGCAGATGGTGAGTGCTGGTGGCGGCGTCTCTGTTCACATTATTATGCCTCTTAGCTTTTCCTGTTCTAACAGTTGGTCGCTGCTGTTGTTCTTGGCGGTGGTGATTCGAACTGGCTTCAGAATCAACAATGAAAACTCCAAAACAAGGGTACGACTGCTGGTGCTGGTGAGCGTTGATGACAGTCGTTGCAATGGTCATGTTGCAAATTGTGATGACCGTAATGATGGTGACGCGCAGCGATGGCAGAAAAGGCTCTTTCTGTACCGCTTCGGGGCGCAAGATATGTTGAGAAAGGATGTCTGGAGCAAGCAAACCCCCGAACCTAAACCTTGCAACCTCCTTGAAGCCCAACCCCTGAGCAGGAATGATGGACATTGCCTGATGTATAGAAGCTTGACAGCAAACCCTTGCCACATAATTTGGCTGGGGGGTGCTACGGAACTGGTAGTTTTGCTGGCATGTCCTTGCCGTCCAAACTCGAAACTTTTAAGATGGGACGGTGCCCTAATATGCCCTAATCCCCGTACCCTTGCGGTACCCTTATGATGCCCTCATAGGACACTTATAATATCCATCACAAAACTCTTCTAGTACCCTAGACCCCCAACCCTAAACCCCTAACTCCCGAACATGGCAGAGCCAGAGCCTCGCAGCTCAAGAGGCTGTTCCTCTGGCTGGCAAGCGGCCGGAAGTTGCTGGGACACTGGATCCAAACCTGACCGGGTTTTAGGGGTTTCAGGGTCAGGGTTTAGGGTTTTGGGTCCGGGGGTCAGGGTTTAGGGTTTAGGGCCCGCAGGATCCTGGGTTTAGTGCGCCATGTGGAAGGAGCTTTTCAGCTGAGAACGCTCCCAAACAGAGAGAAAGCACAGATTGTGAGAGATCTGCGGCAGTGGACCTTTTGCGTTCGGGTTTGGGGTTTAGGGCTGAGAGCTTGGGCTTTGGAGTTTAGGGGTTTGGGGTGACGCTCAAGTGGCTCAGCCTCTTCGCAATGCCGGCAAGTTACCGTGCTGGGGCCCTTGGAGGGTTCCAGCATCTGCACCACTTCCTGTGTCCGAGGTGGTCGAGGTTATGATTAGGATTTTTCCTGCTACGACCAACATCACAAGTAGTAGCAGTAGCGGAAGTAGCAGCGGCTTAGTAGCGAGGCCGCGGCGAACCAAAACCGAAACCCACAGCCCTGGGAGAACGGAGCTGTAATCCATCGGAACAGGTCGAAGGACGGAAAAACACACACGCACACAGATTACACAAGCAGGCCTTTGAGCCGAACTCGATGGCATTGGGTGAGGTTCGTGTCTTGTCGAGAAGGACATGTGTGGCCATGTTGCACCTACAATCTACAACTCCAAAGTCAAACGTCATGTCTCGGATCGGCCACAACACACACGTTTGCAGGTGATCACTGGCGATCAAAAAGTTTGCATTGGCAAGTGGCTTCATCATGTTAGAAAAGGCGTCTCACAGAAGCCGACGAGCTACTCTTTTCTTTTTGCTCCTTGGCTTTGCTTGCTTGCCAAACTGCAACTGGTTCGCTATACACATTCAAACAACTTCTGCGAAGGAAAGCGCCAGGCTTCTAATTGCGTGCACAGGGTCGGGCCACAACTTTAAACAACCTGAGACGGTGTCCTCTAACATGGAACCCTGGTTTGGAAGTTTGAACCAACTTTGCCCAACCCTGGTATCAAGGCATGGAGCGGCACAAGGCCTCGAGGTATCAAGAAATGAAATGCCTATCAACCAATTCAACCACAATCTCAAATCCTGCACTTGTCCGTCACCGCAGCATGTACACCTGCTGCAGCGGGCCCAACAGACGCTGAAGGCGCCCTGGCTCCAAACGGCCAGAAGGTGCTGTAGCTCAGCCCTTAGGAGCAGCTGTCAAGTCAGCCATGGCTTGCAAGCACGGCACTGGAAAAAGTCTAAAATGCAGTCTCTGGCTTAGCGGCCGAAAACTACACATGAATATCTGTGTTCACACAATCCGCTTGCTCACCGAGATCTGCACAAGATGCACAATCTCATGGCAAGCAACATGAAAAAATACACAGCAGTGTTTGCACTTTGCCCAACCCTGGTGTCAAGCCATCAAGCGGCACAACCTTTGGAGATATCAAGGCATAAAACGCCTATCAACCACAAAACAAATCAACCACAATACAAACTTCAACTGTCCGTCACAGCCAATGGCCACGTTGCATCCACAATCTGCAATTCTACAACTCCAAAATCAAGCGGCGACAGCGCACATGTTTGCAGATGGTCACAGACGATCAAAAAGCTTGCAGTTGTTGTTTTATTAAAAGTTTCGGCAAGTGGCTTCACCATGTTTTACAAAAGCGACTCACAGAAGCCGACGAGTTACTCTTTTTGTTGCTCCTTTGTTTTGCTTGCTTGCCAAACTGCAATTGAATCGCCATACACATTCAAACAACGTCTGCGAAGGAAAGCGCCAAGCTCCTACTTGCATGCACAAGGTCGGGCCACCACCTGTTTAAACAATTTACACCACCTTTGTTTAAACAACCTGTCCTTTCACATGGAACCCTGGTTTGGAAGTTTAACTAACTTTGCCCAACCCTGGTATCAAGGCATGGAGCGGCACAAGGCCTCGAAGTATCAAGAAATGAAATGCCTATCAACCAATCAGCCACAATACCAAGTGGTAGTGGTAGTGGTAGTAGTAGTAGTAGTAGTAGTAGTAGTAGTAGTAGTAGTAGTAGTAGTGGTAGTAGTAGTGGTAGCAGGAGTAGTAGTAGTAGTAGTAGTAGTAGTAGTAGTAGTAGTAGTAGTAGTAGTAGTAGTAGTAGTAGTAGTAGTAGTAGGAGTAGTAGTAGTAGTAGTAGTAGTAGTTTTAGTAGTAGTAGTAGTCGTAGTAGTCGTAGTAGTAGTAGTAGTAGTAGTAGTGGTAGTAGGCACCCCCCTACCAATACACTTGCTCTTAGCCGTGTTAAGACAACATCCAATCTACTCGGTATTTGCAGCAAAGCACCCCAGAACCCTCAACCCTAAACCCTACACCCTAAACCCTAAACCCTAAACCTTAAACCCTAAACCCTAAACCCTAAACCCTGTCCTCAAGAGAGCGGCGGCCTGGCGCAATGTCCTGACGGGGACGCATGGAACTGTCATTGTGCCAGGACGGACCTTACCCAATAACCTGAGAATAAAAGGACCTCTCTTTTTGGTATTGGGTAACTTTATAAGGAACCTAGGACTACAAAAAGGGAATAAGGGTACTACTGGGCATCCTAGGCTTTGAAGGCTGGGTGCCTGAGGGTGCTGTGTCCTGCATTGGGTTCCTTCTTCAAACCGGCCGGTTCCCAGCATCCGGCTTGAATGGCTTAATTACCCTAAACCCTAAACCCTGCTAAACCTTAAACCCTTGAAACCAAGCCGGATTATTGGTTCGTTCTCTTGCTGCAGGCTGCTAAAAGCTGGTTAACGAGTCGCTTGCGGGCATGGGTCAAATCAAGGGCTCTGAACCATTGGGGCCCTAAAACGCGAGCGCAAAAGCCTGTATCCTAAACCCTAAACCCTGTAATGTAGGAACCTGATTTAAGAAACCCTGGGCTGTAGGCCCCTAAATAAGACCCAAGGGTTTCTTAATCAGCTTCCTACATTACCCTCAACAGTACAGAAACTCCTTTGATTCACTGGCATCTGGCAAACCCTCACGGTCCGATTTATCGATGTCGAGGGTTTGGGGTTAGGGTTTTGGGTTAAGGGCTCAGGGTTTAAGCTTTAGGGTTTAGGGTTCAGGGTTGTGGGGGTTTAAGGTTTACCTGTAGCCGAAAAGGCCTACCCTTTTTTAAGGAACTATATAGAGAAACCATAATAAGGAATCCTGAAAAGGTAGGTCTTTCCGGCTACAGGTATACGGTGACGGTATACCTTAAACCCCAAGTAACCTACCTGTTTAAGGACTTATAGAAAGAAATCATATTAGGGAACCCTAAAAAGGTAGGTTCCTTAGGGTCCAGGTAGGGTTTATGATCAAAAACCTGCTGGAACCAAACCATTTCGGACCTCCGAGCTCGAGCCCTTCATCCGCTGGAGGTAGGGCTGCGTGAGCTGCATCTCAATGACCTGAAGTAGGGTTCAGGGGTTTTGAGTTTAGGGTTTAGGGTTTAGGTGAAGTAGGGTTCAGGGGTTTTGGGGTTTTGGGTTCTGGGGTTCAGGGCCGAGAGGTTTAAGGCTTTTTGGTTTAAGGTTTGCGGCCTTAGGGTTCCATGGTTTCGGGTTTTGAGGGTTCTTTAGCATCGAGCATCGGGACGTTTTACTGCTTAGGGCTTTAGGGTCTCGGTCTGGGGATCTGCTTCACCTGAAGTGGGCTCCCTGTAAGAACATTGGCGAAGTGCACAAAAGAGTGCGGTGGGTTTACTTGGGTTTTTTTAGTTATGGTAAGACGAAGACCAGAACCCTCTGCCAGGACTGGAAAGCTGCACAGCGCGTGTCACGGCATCCCGAACGAGAACCAGGCTGCTTCGGGTCTGGGACGCATCAGCAGTTTGGCTTCTTGCGGGTTTAGGGTTTAGGGTTGGGGTTTCGGCTTTTTGCACCCTCTATCGTTTTGGCTCGGGGTTTCACGGCTGCAGGCTCCGAATCATATGCCTCCACCGGAGGCAGCGGCGCGAGGTGTGCCAGTTTGTCCAGGTACCTGGTAAAGGGACTGGTCATCAGTTTCAAGAAAAACGCAATTACGCCAACAGCAATATTCAGAGTAAGAGTAGAAGTGACGCTAGCAAACGGTTACACACTGACCAAGAACAACTTACGACTACCACTCTACGACTTCTACTAACAACAACAACTACTACTACTACGACTACTACTACTACTACTACTACTACTACTACTACTACTACTACTGCTGCTACTACTACTACTACTACTACTACCACTACCACCACCACCACCACCACCACCACTACTGCTACTACGGGAGAAGGTCGGCCCAGGGGCCGCAACATAGCGGAAAAAGACACGCAAGAGCTGCGAGGGATGGACTCTTTCGGTGCGAGGGACGGGCTTTCGGGTTTAGGGTTTCGGGTTTAGGGTTTAGGGTTGGGTTTAGGGTTTAGGGTTTAGGGTTTGGGGTTTCGGGTTTCGGGTTTAGGGTTGGGTTTAGGGTTTAGGGTTTCGGGTTTAGGGTTTCGGGTTTAGGGTTGGGTTTAGGGTTTGGGGTTTAGGGTTTGGGGCTTCGGGTTTCGGGTTCAGGGTTGGGTTTAGGGTTTAGGGTTTGGGGTTTAGGGTTTCGGGTTTAGGGTTGGGTTTAGGGTTTGGGGTTTAGGGTTTGGGGCTTCGGGTTTCGGGTTTAGGGTTGGGTTTAGGGTTTAGGGTTGGCTTTAGGGTTTAGGGTTTAGGGTTTAGGGTTTAGGGTTTAGGGTTTGGGGCTTCGGGTTTCGGGTTTAGGGTTGGGTTTAGGGTTTGGGGTTTGGGGTTTAGGGTTTAGGGTTTAGGGTTTAGGGTTTAGGGTTTGGGGTTTCGGGTTTAGGGTTTAGGGTTTAGGGTTTAGGGTTTGGGGTTTAGGGTTTCGGGTTTAGGGTTGGGTTTAGGGTTTGGGGTTTAGGGTTTGGGGCTTCGGGCTTCGGGTTTAGAGTTGGGTTTAGGGTTTAGGGTTGGGTTTAGGGTTTAGGGTTTAGGGTTTGGGGCTTCGGGTTTCGGGTTTAGGGTTTAGGGTTTAGGGTTTAGGGTTTGGGGTTTAGGGTTTCGGGTTTAGGGTTGGGTTTAGGGTTTGGGGTTTAGGGTTTGGGGCTTCGGGTTTCGGGTTTAGGGTTGGGTTTAGGGTTTAGGGTTGGGTTTAGGGTTTAGGGTTTAGGGTTTAGGGTTTAGGGTTTGGGGCTTCGGGTTTCGGGTTTAGGGTTGGGTTTAGGGTTTAGGGTTTGGGGTTTAGGGTTTAGGGTTTAGGGTTTAGGGTTTGGGGTTTGGGGTTTGGGGTTTAGGGTTGGGTTTAGGGCTTAGGGTTGAGGGCTCAGGGCCAAGTTGCCTGGCGTAGTCGTCGAGCTTCGCCGGCGGCTCACCCTGCCGTCGAAGCAGCTGTGCTCTTCAGTCGCAACTCTCAGATGACCAATGACCAAACAACATTCCTTGAATCATCAATCAATGTAAGGAATGTGTCTTTCATGGCGACTGGGGAGGTCACGCCCATGCCACGTAGGCATGCTGCAAGTCAAAACCCAACCTGGTAGATCGGACAACTGGAAACCGGACAACTCGCCCTGCATAGACTTGAAACTCTTCGGCCCAATCATGTTCCTAGATGTTCGACTTCATGTAAGTTGCTGCTGGCCTCGATTTTCCATCGTGTGGCGCAGAGTCGCTCACACACCAACCTTGGAAGCTTTCGGACTTCCATGCCCCGAGGTCCCAGAGCGGAACCGCTAGGGTTCAGGATTTAGGATTTGGGGGGTTTGGAGTTCAGGGTTTAGGGTTTCGGGACTCTAAACCCGTAAACCCCCTAAAACCCCTGTTTTCCTTAGAGCTCTGGTTTACTGCTCATGCACCTGGAGTCGCTTTTTGTGGGAAACCGGAAAACTCGGGGCAAAGCTTCAGGGCTGACTTCCCACTGCAGGAGGCGCAGCTGGATCTTTATTATAGCATATTAAGTTTAGAGTCCAGTCTATATATATATATATATATATCGTATAATATAGTAAAGAATAGTACAGTATAGTATCGTATGGTATGGTATGGTATGGTGTAGTGTAGTGTAGTGTAGTCCCAGGTCAAACTGCCCACTACAATGGCAGCATACGTTTCTTCCAGACGAGGTTCTGAGTGACCAAATCCAGGAGCACCTGGTCGGAATGAGGAGACCATTTTTGCTGCAACAAAAAACTTGGATACCCAGTAACCTAAGAACAAAAAGGCCTCTCTTTTTGGTATTGGGTAACTTTATAAGGAACCTAGGACTACAAAAAAGGAATAAGGGTACTACTGGGCATCCTAGAAAATCATACGAGCATAGCAGCTTCGGCGTATGCAGGAACATCATCTCTGCGCTTCGCCGCAAACCCTGAAACCCTAAACCCCCACCCCTGAACCCTGAGACTCTCAACTCCCCAAACCCCTGAACCCCTAAACCCTGCAACCCTGAATCCGAAATCCTACACCATGAAACTCTAAACCCCAAACCCTGAACCCCAAACCCTAAACCCTAAATCCCAAACCCTATACCCTAAACCCCAAACCCTAAGCCCGGAAACCCTGACTCCGAAACCCTGAAAGACAAAAGCCCTAAACCCTAAAGCCTAGACCCTAAACCCCTAAAACCCTTATAGTAACCCTTTTAGTAAGCCTTATAGCTCCCTTAAAGGAACCCCAAACCCTGAACCCCGAAACCCTTGAGCCGAAGCCGCCTGAAACTCGAGCGAACCGTCCGGGATTCCGTGGAAGCTTGGGGCGTCGCCTCCCGTGTGCGGGTAATTTCTGGTTTGCTACTATTGCTTTGAGGTTTAGGGTTTAAGGGTTTGGGGTTTAAGCTTTAAAACTTTATAGGGTTGGTTCAAGGGTTTATGGTTTATGGTTTTGGGGGATTTAGGGAGGAGCGGTTTAGGGGTTTAGAGAGTTCACGGTTTATAGGTTTAGGGTGCGACGGGTATAGTTATAGTAAGGAGCCTCCGAACTAGTATAGGTAATTATTAAGACCTCTTTGTTATACTGTAGCACCAGAGACTCTGAATTCTGAGCATTGCACTAACAAGCCTCAGCCCTAAAAACCTTTAATCTCGGCACAAGGAACCGTCGAAAGCCCTTATGCAACCCTTCAAGAGCCCCCTAGACCCCAAGCCCAATGAAACCACTTGAAAGCCCTGCTGTTGGGGCCTTAACAAGTAGAATAGGGGTTTGGGGGGGCATATCATGCTATAACTCTAACAAGGAACCCCCAAAACCCTCTTATAACAGCCCTTAGTAGCGCTTTTCGACCCCTTTAAAAGAACCCTATTCTAATTACGAAGGTCCCTACATTCTCTGGTTCTACTGGCTTGAGGTTTAGGGTTTACCCAAATTAATTAGGATTCTAAAGGCTGAAGGCTTCTTGATAAAGGAACCCTAATTTTCGGAAACTCCCACGATTAAACCCTAAACCCTAAACCCTGAACCCTACATTACATTACATTATATTACATTACATTACATTACAGCACTGCTGCGCCTGGCCCCGGGCCGTCTAGCGAGGCTCGCTGGCGCCGGCTCTCACGCCGCATCAACTCCACCTGGCCGCTTTGTTTTAGGGTTTGGGAGGTTTTAGTAGGGCCCTTTGAAGGGTACTACTTACAGGGCCCTTTTTTCGGGGTACTAATTACAGGGCCCTTTAAAGGGTACCAATTACAGGGTTCTGTAGATCAGCTCCATCTGGGCCGCCTTGCGCCGCCGTTTAGTAGGGCCTCCTTTAAAGAGTATTAGGGGTTCTGTAGTTTGGGGTGGAGGGTTTCAAGTTGAGGGTTCAGGGTTTTAGGGTTGGGTTTAGAGTTTAGAGTTGAGGATTGAATGAAGGGTTGAGGGTGCAGAGAGTTAAGTCTCTGCGGCAACTCCCGGAGGGTCTCTGAGATCAGGATCTTACTTAAAGGATCATGGGACTTAGTAACTAGGGTTATTATTGGGGTAACTATACTTATAATTACTTCTAACCCCAATTAAGGGACTTATAACTATAGTTACTAAGTCCCATGATCCTCCAAGTAAAGTTGCCCACATTGGTTCAACATGCTGGCATTTAGGTCTCATGGCCCGTTGTGAGCGCGTCTGACCGGCCCTTCATCGGGAGCGGAACCCGTTGTCTCCATGATAGAGGGGCCTTAATAATTGGAATAGGGCGTTGGGGTATACTGTACTCTAATTTCGTAAGGAAACCCCCCCCAACAAAATGGTATCAGTAATTGTTTGGGCTGCGATGTTCGTTGCCTGACCTCGGGCCCTACTTGGTAGCCAGTGAGCCCAATGCCCCTCAGTTTTGGTAAAGCCCCTGTTTTGTGCTTTTGGCTTTGAATGATATAGTACCCTAAACCCTGAACCCTAAACCCTAGTCAAACGAATCTCCCCTGGAAGGGGGATCTGGGACCCTATGCACACAGGCCACTCCCGATGTCAAGCGTCAACAACGGAAGGACGGCTTGCTTGTGCCAGCATTGGGCCCCTCCGAAACGAAGGAAATGTCTGAAACCCACGAATCTCTGCAGCACCGTTCGATCCCTTCAAATCAATCTACTGCAAAACTTGGGGGTCTCTGCTGTCTGGTCGGGACTCCAAGAAAACTCAAGGACAAACTGCAGAAAGCCTAAGCCCCCTCCTGACTCGGCAAAGGAACCTTGCGACCCAGAAACCCATGAATCCAACAAACCGCCGGTCCCTTCCCCACGGCCCCACGGCCCACCTGTGGTATCCGATAGCCTCAGCAGCTGCAACTTACCGATGGAAGCAGCCAAAACATGATTGCCTGGAGTTCGACTTCAAGGCCCGCTATAACAGATAGACTTTAGGTACTGCCCCCTCACAATAAGAGTCCATGATAGGGCTACTATCAAGGTCCTGAGTGGGGGCCGTACCCAAGATAAGACTGCTCTTATCTTCGCAGGACTGGCACTGTAGCCTTCTGTGCTTCCGTCAACAACGAAAACCACCATCAGCAATGGTACCATGCCTTCAGAAAAGGCATGCGCAAACTTCCTAGTTTAGGGGCCTTAGCAATTAGAAGAGGGTTTTGGGGCCCAGTCTACTATAAATATCATAAGGAACCCCCAAAATAGTATAGGTAACTGTTAAGTCCCCTAATATAGAACCCTAGTATAGTTCCCGTATAGACCCCTGTAAGGATCCCTTTAAAAGAAACCCTAGGTAATTGTTAAGGCCCCTTTTGTTTGAGCGGGCAAAGCCTCCTGTAGATGATCCGCCAAGGAGCGCGGATGATGCTGCGACCCGTCGCAAGCAACGATCTTGCAGATCCGCTCGCGCTGGACGGGGATGATGTGCCTGGTCTCGGATCTTTAGGGTTACTATACGGGTTCTTTCAGGGTTACTATAAGGGTTCTTTCAGGTTACTGTACGGGTTAGAATTGGGGTGAGTGTTTTCAGGCTCGGATCTTTTCGAATTTCAGGCTCCCCCCGGCCAACGCTCATAACCTAGCAGGTTTTCCGTATACCCACGCACGCGGACTCGGCGCCTCCCCACGCAGGCCCTGCAAAAATCCTGCACTTCGTCGAAGTCGAGGATGCAAGCCGTCTTTTCAGCGAAAGCTTCGAAGCAGTGCCTCGGGCCAAGGGCTTCCGAGAGCATCTGGTCCGAGACCCCAAAACCCCAAACCCGAAACTCTAAACATCATCGACAGGCCCCTAAACCCTAAACCCTGAATCCTCAAGCTGTCTGAGGGCATCTTCACACCGCCTGCTTTCGGCTTTCGGGCTCACTGCAAGGTGCCCGAGGATACGCCTCCGGCGTTGAAGCCCAGCACCTATTCCTTCCTTCATATGTCCTTCCTTCATATGGTGCCTCAAACAACAAGGACCTACTGCCCAAAACCATTCTAAGCCCTCAATATCATTAACCGTGAAAAAGATCCACTACAGCTCCTGAACTCCAAACCCTTCTAATGCCTTACAGTACCCTTCGAGAAACCCCCTTCTAGGAACCTGTTAGGAATCCACCCCTCTATAGGAACCCGTAGAGGAAGCCTTGAAGGAACCCTTAAAAGAACCCTTCAAAGGAACTATGGAACCCTGAAATATCCTTAAACGCACCCCTGTTCTGGAAGCCTTGCAGGAACCCTTAAGACGAACCCTCTTCTTCCTTCAAGAACCCTTTTATACCCTTAAATGCAACCCTATTCTGAAAGCCTCGCAAGAACCCCTTAGAGGAACCGTCTTCTTCCATCAAGAACCCTTTAATACCCTTAAAGGGAACCCTATTCTGAAAGCCTCGCAGGAACCCTTAGAGGAACCCCTTCTTCCTTCAAGGGCGCAGGTCATGGCCGAGCTGGACCACGGAACCAACGAAGTCGACCTCCCGCAAAGGAGGCCGAGAGCCTTGGAGGAGAAGCCGGTTTTTGGGGGGACTTTGAGGTTTTAAGATTTTTGGGTTTAGGGTTTGGGGTTTTGGGTTGAGGGCTTGGGGTTTAGGGTTTTGGGGTTTAGGGTTTTGGGGTTTTGGGTTTTGGGGTTTACGAAATAAACATCTAAGGACTTAAGGGCTCAAGGATGTAAGTAAGGGTTTACAGGTTCAGGGTTTAGGGGTTTGGGGTTTTAGGCTTTATGGGTGGAGGGTCTGGGTCTTGAGTGCTTAATGGCTTAAGGGTGTCATTGCAAGGGTTTTCAGGTTCCGGGTTTAGGGGTTTTAGGGTCTAAGCGTGCACGTAGGGGTTTAGGGTCCTGTCAACAAACACAACCTTCCGGCCAGTCTGGGCCTACCTTTGCTTTCTACCCGAGCTCGTCGGGTTTATTGGGCCTTTCGTCCGCGTTTAAAATCGCCCTGCTGTAGGGGCCTTAACAAGTAGAATAGGGGTTTGGGGGGGCATATCATGCTATAACTCTAACAAGGAACCCCCAAAACCCTCTTATAACAGCCCACAGCCTTCCGCCTCAGCACGCGCAACCCGCAGGCCTGGGACCCCACCCCCATCCTGAACCCTGAACCCTAAACCCCTAAACCCTAAACCCTAAACCCTAAACCCCTGAACCCTAAACCCTAAACTCGAAACTCCAAACCCTAAACACTACACCCTAAGCCCTAAACCCTAAACCCCTAAACCCTAAACCCTAAACTCGAAACTCCAAACCCTAACCCTAAACACTACACCCTAAGCCCGAAAGCCTGACACCGAATACAAGAATCTGATTAAGAAACCTTGGGCCTTTGTTAGGGTTCCTTATATGAATCCTACTGTTTTGGGGTTATAGGCCCAGGGTTTCTGAATCAGGCTCCTACATACATTATTATAGTACCCTTATAGTAGCCCTTATAAACCCCTTTAAAGGAACCCTAATAGGGAACTAAGGCTCCTACATTACACCCTCAACTCGAAATCCTGAGCTTAAAATTCCAGCCAAAGAAGCCAAGGACTGGCGCCCAGAGTCCTGGTGAAGCGAAGCTCTGGGGTTTGGGGAGGGTTCAGGGTTTAGGGTTTCGGGTTCAGTAAGGTTTCGGGATTTATGTTCGCGGTTTAGGGCCTAGCTTGTGGACTTGCTCTGCGCGACTGAGAGAGAGAGAGAGAGAGAGAGAGAGAGAGAGAGAGAGAGAGAGAGCTTCAGGGTCCCCGGTTTCGGGGTTTCGCAGGGTTTAGGGTTCGGGTCGAAGGGATAGGGTTCAGGGTTGGGGTCGAGGATTATTTGGGAGTTTCCGAAAATAGGGGACCCTGATATTGTACCCTAAATAGTCGGATTGTTATTATAAGGACCCCAAAATAAGCTACCCCTACTTTTACAAAACTCCCATCTCGGGGTTAGGGTTTAAGGTTTAGGGTTTAGGGCTCAGATTCAGGGTTCAGGGGTGAGGCTTTAGGGGTTGTTTTAGGGGTTGAGGGTTGCTAATCCCCGCCCCAAAGCATAAAAAAAAACATCATCTTTAAGAATCTCTTGGGGGTTATAGGACTATATTAAACCTCTTTGTTAACCCCTGGGATACTATAGGTTTGGGGAGGAGGCGGGCAGCTGCTCATGCAACGGGGTAACACACCGGAAAGGTCCTCCGTGCATAACCAGGTGCACGATCTCCTCACAGCCATCCTCCTCCGCGAGGGTTGGGTCAAGATGGGGGACCTGGTTTGGGGGCCATCATGATTCTTGTATCATTCTAGCAAATTAGACTACGGAATAATTATACACATGATTCCGACCCCTACATTCAGCCTAGTGGGCGGCAGAGGGGCATAAGCCGGGTCTGTGAACGGAGGCGCATCCTGCCCCTCCAAGAATCATCAGAGGAATCTAAAAACCTCTGAGGATCTGCGAAACCTTGAAAGCACCCTAAACCCTAAACCCTGCTTCAGTCGAACTCCAAAAGGAGTTCCACTATAAGCATCGAGAAGCCGTCGGCTTAAGGGAGAAGGGCCAACCCACTTTTAAAACCCTAGAACCCTAAAACACAAAACCCAAAAACCTAAAACCCTAAAACCCTAAAACTCGATGACATTAAAACCCCAAAACCCCAAAACCCTAAAACGACAGCTCCAAAACCCAAAAATCCTAAACCCCCAAACCCCAAAAACCCGAGACCCTATATAGAACCCTTACTTATAGATCCCTTTAAGTACATGGATCCCTGTAAACCTGAGGTTAGAAGTATGTGCTCCTAGTATGGACCCGCCTTTTTGAGGGAGTTCTAGGGACCCTTAAGCGTCTGCACAGGGTATATTGTAAGGATTCCAGCGTTCAGGGCCCATTTTAGGGGTCCATAGTTTCAATCGTTGATTAAAGGAACCACTAATTTTCAGAGACTCTAAACCCCTATAGAGCCCCTTAAGGGAACCCTTATAGTAACCCTGTGAAGGAACCCTAAGGTACCCCTATGGATCCCTTTAAAGGAGCCCAACCTCAAACTGCTCAGGGCAGACCCCACGCCTCGCTCGGTAGGAGGCGAAGGGCTTCACGGCCCATCCGGGACACCGTGATCTGCACCTCTCTTTGAGGGTTAGGGGTTTAGGGGGGTTTAGGGGGGTTTAGGGGTTTAGGGGGGTTTAGGGGGGTTTAGGGGGTTAGGGGGTTAGGGGTTTAGGGGGTTAGGGGTTGAGGGGTTTAGGGGGGTTTAGGGGGGTTTAGGGGGGTTTAGGGGGGTTTAGGGGTTTAGGGGTTTAGGAGTTTAAGGGTTTTAGGGTTTTAGGGTTTAGGGTTGCCCCGCTCGTTTAGGGTTCTGCAGGGGTTCTCACGGGGTGTTCAAGGGTTTAGGGTTAAGGGTTTAGGGTTGGGGCTCAGGGTTTGCGATTTTCACATGACTTCCTGTACGGCTTTAGAGAGCCTAGTCGGTTCTGTAAGGCTGGCTTACTTAAAGGTATTGAGGAGTCTTACAGGGATTGGTACGAAACTGGTGATCTTCGAAAGCATGCCAGTGCATCGAACTTGCTGATTTAAAGTAGTTGAGGGGTCAGGGTTCGGGAAGAGACGCGGCTATTTGCGGGAATTCCGTCACAGGATGTTCATGGGTGGCTAAATGTTGCAGTCGTGGCCCTACAGAAGGCAGTGCACCTCCGGCTAGGGTTTAGGGTTTAGGGTAGTTTGCGAGTAACTCCGTGGAGCCTTGAAGATTCTTGCCAAGATCTGCAGGTCCACGAAGTCCAAAGGCACTCGTACAATGCAGGGGTAGGCCAAGTCCTTTGGGATTCGGTCACATGTTTCGACACGATTATTGAAATCTGAAAAACGATACTCTGTCAGACAAGCAGAAGCCCTACAATCTATTGCATACAACACAGCACATAGAATGCGATATAGTGTGTGCGTGCATGTATATGTCCAGCCCATCAGTTAAACGGATGCGTTGGAGCAAACCACGTGGAAAACTGAGCCCATGTCAAAAAGTCAATTTGGCAGTGATTCACTGAATGATATGTAAGGGTGCTTTGCTGGTGGAAACAAGCTTGAAAGTGATTGGTGGTAGTTTCACGGTAATTTGGGTGTGGTTTGCAGTTTTCTGGTATTGTTTCACAGTTGTTGAACCTATTTAGGCGATCAGCTGCATGGTGTCTTGTGCCTCTGCAGTGATGATGCAAGGTGTGGCGCGGTCCAACACACCGGTCAAACGGGTGCGTTCACAACCCAGCAGTTTAACGGTGCACCGGACTTGCAGTATGTAGTATATAGCCTACGTAGAATATAAACTTTTAACGCATATGGCATACGTATATAACATATAGTATGTCGTATATACTATACAGCAGTACCATACCAAAGCAGTGGAAAGCCGAAGAAGCCCAATGTTCTGCAGTCCCGGGTGCAGGATGCTTGTCCCAATGGACACCGTTGGAGGTGAACTCTCGACTTTCGAAAGTCAGACAGAAGAGGTACCACTTCCAATGCTCCAGCACCTGTCAAGCACAGTGGCCCTGACATTATGTATTATACACTTTGTAAGTAACACATTATAGAAATTATCGTTAAATGAATATATGTATATATATATATATGTATATACTGTCTTCTATAGGACATATATATATATATATATATACACACACACTATATCTTCTATAGTATATCTGGTGCGAACTCGAAATCGAACTGCCGGCCAGGTACTTCACCCGTGTCCGGAAAGTGCCCGAGCTGGAAGATGGACAGCTCGTCCTGTTCTCAACTACTCGGAGGGTCATGGGACTCAGTCTTAGTGTTCCTTCAAAGGGCTACTATAAGTGATACTATAAGGGATACTACCCCATTAATAACCACTAGCTGAGTTGTCCTTTGAGCCCTTTGAAAATTATTTACTGCTATGGTTCTCTACAAAATAGTAGCGGAAACCAAAAGAGATTCCAAAGGACAACCCAGCTAGATACATTGGAGGTTTCAAAAGGGGGATGAAGGTAGGTAGGTAGCCATGTCGGGCTCATAGGGTTTAGGTTTTATAGGGTTTAGGGTTGAGGGTCTAGGATTAAGGATCTCGAACATAAGGAGTCTTATCTTGCGATTACCCCACCTGCCTTCATCTCACCCTTAGAGCCCGCTAAGTACGGAAATTACGGGCGCGCCCCAGGTTTTTTGTAAGGTCTTCGGCCCCCAAGGCCTCCCGCACCCCCTGAACCCGAAACCCCTAAAGAGCCCCTTAAAGGAACGCTTATAGTAACCCTTTAAAGGAACCCTAAGGTACCCCTATGGATCCCTTTAAAGGAACCCAAAAAAACTTGGGTACGGCCCCCAAACAGTAGCAGTCTATAATAGGGCTACTATTAAGGGCCTTATATATCTATATTATGAATATTATCCAACTGTTACTGAGTGGGGGCCGTACCCAACCTAGAAACCTAAACCCGAAACCCCAGGCCCGAAACCCAAAACCCTTGTTGAACCCGCAATCCTGAGCCCTAAGCCCTAAACCCTAAACTCTAAACCCTAAGCCCGAAGCCTCAAACCCGAAACCCCAAACCCTGAAAAGGTTCCCGAAACCCGAAACCGTAAACCCTAAGCCCTAAGCCCGAAGCCTCAAACCCGAAACCCCAAAACCTGAAAAGTTCCCGAAACCCGCAACCGCAAACCCTAAGCCCGAAGCCCCAAACCTGAAACCCCAAACCCTGAACCCTAAACCCTTATAGTAACCCGTATAGTAAGCCTTATAGCTCCCTTAAAGGAACCCCAAAACCCTGAAACCCCAAACCTGAAACCCTAAACCCTTACAGTAGCCCTGATAGTAAGCCTTACAGCTCCCTTCAAGGAAGCCCAAACCCTGAAACCCCAAACCCTAAACCCCAAACCCTAAACCCTAAACCCTCAAGAAAGTGATTTTTAGAAATTGCTTGTCCTTGTTTGTAACCACCGCTAGGGCCCAGCACTTCGGTTAAAATTGGCGTTAGCTTCTTGATAGTCCAATTTCGCACAACCACAACCACAACCTCAACCATTATGTCAGCCCAGCCAACTCAAAACAGCCACCACAACCTCAACCATTAACTCAGCCCAGCCAAGTCAAAACAGCCACCCGGTCAAAAACGGAACAAGCTTCTTGATAAACCAATTTCGCACAACCACGACCTCAACCTCTAACTCATCCCAGCCAGCCCAGCCAGCCCGATCCAGCCCAGCCTAGCCCAGCCCAGCCGGCCCATTACACCGATTAAAAATTGAATAAGCTTCTTGATAAACCAATTTCTCCACAAACTTGTAACCACCGCGGTCCAAAAAGCAAATCCACCAAACATGATTAGGTGTCCAAAAAATTTTCCACGCCCCGTCATCGCCCTGTCCCACCATCCCTCCCGCGCTGCCCAAGCCCATGCACAAGATCAGCACTGCACAACATGCCCGACACTCTCTCAATGTCTTTTGTTGCACTGCGGCCGTCCAGCTGAAGTTGGTGCCAGTCTTCTGCTTTGTCAAGCTTGCCTTGCAGCTCAGCAAGCTGCTTGCCTGTGGCATGCATCTGCTTGGACTGCTGGTGCACCTGCTTGGCCAGGTTTGCGGATTTTGCTTCACTCTCCATTCTGCTCCTCATAGACGAAACCTTCTCGTCGTGCAGCTCTTGGAACTTCTGCTGCATGGCCTTCATCTCGTCGGCCATCTGAGTCATCATCTCTTTCTGTACTCTCCCCGAGCGTCGCAGCCCCTCGACCATGTCTTCCTCAGACCACAAGCAGCCCTCCAAGATCTGAATCTGGTCCCTTTGCTGCTCCACCTGGTATTCCAGGCGCTCTTTCTCGTCTTTGTCCTGCCTCCATTTTTTTATCTCTCGGCGGTCTCTGGCATTGATGCCATCCAGGGGCCGGTGGCCTCGCTTGCCACTGTGCCTCTTCGCCTTCTGCTTCCTCATCAACTGCCAGGCTACTGTGGCTGCCTCTGCCCCGGTCCTCCTGGACCTTGTCCCACCACTCCCGGTCCTGGTAGGACTCTTTTGGCCATTCGCGGGACTTGTTGCTGCCCACTGCCACTCGCCGTCGTCGTCCCGGTGGGATTGTGCCACTTGTGGGATTTGTTGCTGTACCACTCCGTGTCGTCCTGGTCGGACTCCTTCGCCCACTCGCTGGACTCCTCCCACCATTGCTCAGAGTTCCACTCGCGCTGGCGTTGGTCACTCGTGTGACCACCTCCCCACTGCCATTCCTGGTCCCCCCGCGGCTCCGGCCAACCTTCAGACCACGAACTAGCAGTTTCCATGGCAAGCTGGGAGGAGTAAAGCTTATTAAGCAAAACGCGCTCACAGATGTCCCTTTGAAAGAAGCTGTTGAGTGGCTCTTTGGGGGCTCTTGGTTCTGAGGGAGGGGCCAAGGGCTAAATGGGCCTGCATCAAGAATCGGGGAGGCCTGCGCGCTGGCTCTGCTTCCCTGTGGCCAGCAGCTAGCAGCCAGCAGCCAGCAGCCAGCAGCCAGCAGCCAGCAGCCAGCAGCCAGCAGCCAGCAGCCAGCAGCCAGCAGCCCCAGCCCAACCCCAACCCCGACCCCAACCCCGCCCAGCCAGCCAAATCCCGAAATATAGTTCGTAAAATCAAAACTTTCGCTCAAAACGTTTCGGTCAAAACTTTCGGTCAAAACTTTCGGTCAAAACTTTCGGTCAAAACGTTATTGGCACCCAAACCCTACCCCTAAACCCCTAAACCCCTAAACCCCTAAACCCCTAAACCCTTAAACCCCTAAACCCCTAAACCCTGAACCCCTAAACCCCTAAACCCTGAACCCCTAAACCCTGTTTCCCAAACCCTCTCGAGGAGATCGCCTTCAGCTTCGCCTCTGCCACGACCCGGAGCGCCGACTCAGGCATCTCCTGTGGTGCCAACTTTAGGGCTTCCTTTAGGGTTTAGGATTTAGGGTTTAGGGTTTAGGGTTTAGTAGGGTTTAGGGTTTAGTAGGGTTTAGGGTTTAAGGTTTAGGGTTTAGTAGGGTTTAGGGTTTAAGGTTTAGGGGCTCCTTCAAAGGGGTTCCTTTAAAGGCTCCTTCAAAGGTTCCTTTAAAGGATCCTTCAAAGGTTCCTTTAAGGGCTCCTTTAGGGGGGGTTCCGTCAAGGGTTCTATAAGGGTTTAGGGTTTAGGGCTTCAGGGTTTGGGGCTGCAGAGTTTAGGGCTTCAGGGTTTAGGGTTTATGGCTTCAGGGTTTAGGGGCCCCGGGCACACAGCCCAGGCTCATGCCACCGTCTCGAAACCCTTCAAACTCTGAAAGCTACCTAAATCCGGTAGGGCCCGGGACCAAGGCAGAATCACATGAAGCATCGGCAATGAGGGGCATTGGGATGTCTGCACTTCCCGGTCATCAATGTCTACAGCACCGGAGTGTGATTGTTCGGAAGTACGAGGATCCCTCGAAGTGCCAGCAAAAGAACCAGATTAATTCACAACAATACGGGCCAAAGGAAGATTCTGCGGGAAGAGCTGGAAGAGCTCGGGCAACAGCTCCTTGTAGGCATGGACCAGCGATTTTCGGAGGTCCGCCTCTGTGATGGGATCCTGGGCATTGCACGGTCTGTGCTTGAGTACAGCGGTATAACTGACATTGAGGCTGTAAGCCGAAAGAAGAGCGGCGACTTCCGCAGCAGTGCTGCACGGACGAGCTGCAAAGAGCCTGGAGCCCTACAAAGCGGATCTCACCTGCTTCCGAAAGCGACCTCCCCTGCCCAAAAATCCCTTCCTTTTAGAGGCCCAGGTTCGAGCTCCAGGTCTGTGCCCTCGGAGTGAGCCTCACGCCAGCGTCGCCGCCGCGACTCCTAGGGAGCTTTGGCAAGGCTTCGGGGCACGTTGAGGCTTGAATCAAACCATCGCCATGCTGCATGGCATTCTTCACACTCTCCACCATGTTGAAACTTCAAACTCCCTCGCCGCCAAGTCAACAAACGCGCACACACTCAACCGCCTCCAGTGCCCGGGTCAGCGATTGCCAGGGGCAGCCCGCCTTGGTGTGTGAAACAAGCTTGGCTGGCTCCCCAGCGGCTGTGGAGGGTGCCTGGAGAAATCACGCACCGGGAATTACGTACCCCCTTTGCTCCGAACTTAAAAAAAGACACAAAAAACAAACGCACGATCGCGAGAAGCACCTGAGCCGAGCTTCCAGGGAGGAGCCCTGCAGACAAGGGCGAGACGAGAGAAACACAGATCAGACTCAACTCGATGCAATCCAGACCCTAAATTGGCCCTAAACCCTAAACCCTGAACCTCTAAACCCTGAAACCGTAAAACCTTAAACCCTGAACCCTTAAACCCTAAACCCCTCACCCCTAAACCCAGTCCGGGCCACCGGGGCCGTGTCACGCACCTCGCGAAGAAAGGCATTCGAGATCCAGCGCTTTAGCAGGTCGAAGGCGACCTGGAAAGAAGAAGACATCTTCTACTATACCTTAGGGTTTTAGGGTTTAGGGTTTTAGGGTTTAGGGCTTAGGGTTTAGGGTTCAGGGTTTAGGGTTTGGAGAGTCTGGTCTAGTCAAGTATAGTATAGGAGAATGATGCCAGTCCCTGGCTCGGTCGCCCGATGCTTCATGTCACTCTTTCATGCTGGCTCTGACCCCACTTACCAGGCTAATGCGCTGCATCTCACCTACCATGTACCACCTTCTGCACGGACATGGCTCAACCTGCAACTGCCACCCAGGTACCCGGTCGCCGCCACTGCGGGAGCGCAGCAACTCCAGATCCATCCTCACTGCGCAGCGGGCGGAACGCAGGTCCGTCGTCGGAGCGCCATGGCACGACGGACGCTTCGAGCTGAGATCCCCGAGCCTGCCGTACCCTCGGCAGGCTCCAACAGAACGGTAATTAGAATAGGGTTTTGGGGCCATTATACTGTAATTTCTTAATGAGGAACGCCCAAACTAGCAAAGAAAAAGCGGTCTTTGGGACTGAGGTTCGAGGCATGAGGCCTGGGCCTGGGGCTTGCATCGTGGGTCGTGGGTTGAGACCGGTGACGTGGCCAGAGAGGGTCTTGGCAGTGGTTTCCCATGTTCATTCTGGTTTGAGTGGAGAGCCAAAGCGAGTGGCGTCGCCCCATCAAAACCCTCAACATCCCTCAACCACCCACGGTGCACAAACTGAGGATCCTTCGAGCCTCTGCCTGACCACGCTCACTGCAATCTGAGGGTGCAGCCAGCAGATGCGGTCTGAACTTCTGAATTGCCTTGGTTTGGGGCTTTGGGATATTAGGGCTTGGGCTCTGGGCTTAGGGCAATCCGGGTCGAACTGGCTCAACTGAACCAATTTCCGCAAGCCAAGCCCAGCTTGTATCAGCCCGCTTCCAGCTAAGTGGGTCTCTCGCAGCTCAGTTGTCCCTGAGTTGCCTCGAGCACCATGTAGTTCTTGCTGGCCACACGGTGCTCGTAGCCTGACACTTTCTGGAGCAGCCTAGCTGAACGAATCGACGATCTGGCACGCGATGCTCCAGCAAAGGACATTCCATGGACCTGCAATAATCGATCATAAGCTCAAGAAATGAAGAACGCCATAAAGTTACAGTAGACTCACAGGGCGGACGAAGTCCAAAGTCCTGCCTAGGGAAGCACAGACTGCAGCAGTGTCGGCGCAACAGGGCACAGCTGGCTGGTCATTCGGCGTCAGCACCAACACCTCTGCTCACCGTTCTCCATTTTCGATGACTGCGCGTGGCTCAGCCTGAGACCTTCGTGAGCGCCTGAGCGAACCTGTGATTGTTCTCAAATTCTCAAATCCTAAACCCGAAGTCCAGGTGATGGGGGAGGGTCCTTTATATGCTGTTGCAAGCGACTTCGAATCCTCGGCTTTGCATCCTGCGCAACCTAAATCCACGAAGACAAGCAAATCTCAACCCCTAAAACCTCGCGCTGAGATTGGGCTTGGGGGCTTGCTTTCTGCGAAGAAACCCAGAAACCCAGCCTCGATGGGTTGCGACCTCCGCGCCTGCGGATTTCGTTCCGCTTCCGGGGATTAGGGTTCAGGGTTTTGGGGTTTAGAGTTTGGGGTTTAAGGTTCCGGCTTCTCAACTCCCGGCGAAGCTTTTGGCCTCTGGACGGTCTGAATAAAACATGCGCAATTACACAGATCTCCTCGCAAGAGGGGCGAACCTTCAAAATCTTTAGAGGAACCCTTAAAGAGAACCCTGTATGGAACCATCTAGTACCCTTTAAGGGGAGTTGACATAATGACTGCATCTTCGGATCCTGACCGAGCAGACAACTCAAGGATGCCTCGCCCCGGCGACCCTCTCCGAGCTATCAGGGACCCACTGAGTCAAGTCACTAACCCTAGGCTTCCAAGGACCCTACAGCTAGGGCCCTAGACCCCAATAAGAATACCCCTGGAAGCCTAGGGCAAGTTACTACCACACCCCCCCCAAAAAAAAAAGCTTCTTGCTGCGTGCATGAGCACTTTGGGGTTAGGGTTCAAGGCCTCTGAGGGGATTACTTCAGTCCTACAGGGTCTATATGGGTAGTTGTCAAAATTAGGGTCCCTTTTTGGGTACCCTAAATACTAGGTGCCGTATTATAATAGGGACCCAAAAAGGGGCCATAATTTTGACAACTATTCCATAAAACAGCCATGGAGTTCAAGAGCGGAGCAGCCAGAAGAGCACATGGAGAGCTGCAGAAAAAAGTCCCAAAGCCGCTTCTATCAGAAGCTCTCGGACTAAGGGGCTTCAGAGTCGTATCTCTGCGAGATTCTGTAACATAGGGGCCGGGAAGGCTCTATTTTGGTTTTGGAGTGTGATAAAATGTCTACGCTTTTTTGGTAAAGGAACCCGAAATCGAAGGCAAGAGGCTGGTAATTCTTCCGACCCCCCATCATAAGAACCCCTAATCCCTAAACCCCAAACCCGATAGCTTTCCCTTCACCCAAAACCAGGCGGTCCCTCACTTGGACGGCTCGCCTGCACGAGCTGGTAGAGCGCGAAGTTAAGGGCATCTTTCTGGCCCAAGAGTGCCTCGGTTCAGGCTCTGGCAGAGAGAGCAGCAACCGGGGTGGGGTTTAGGGTGGAGGGTTTTGGCAGGCATGTACCGCGCAAGCAACTAGAGGACTAGAACAGAATCCGAAGTCAAACCAGTGAAGGCAGATCTCTTCAGCTTGTACTTCGGACACGAGTTACGAGCTTTAGGGAGAAGACTTGCACTTCGGACACGAGTTACGAGCTTTAGGGAGAAGACTTGAGCAACAGGGTGTTCGGCCAAACAAGCATGTGATGAAGGAAGGCTTCGCAGACTTAGAAGATGTTGGATGAGGATTCAAGACACTACCAGTACAGCCAAGGAGGAGCTAGACGATTCCCATAGTCGCCTCTGCTAGACACGAGGATGCCACTGTGGTGCTGGCTAGGTAGAGTAGACCGAGAAATCTTGCATGTCAAGCAGACAGCTGCGCTTGCTCCAAAATCTCCAAAGCTTCCGCGCTGGAGAAATCAGGGCACAAAGTACATGAGTTTGTCGGCCGAGTCACGATTCGCGGTGTCTCCTTGCTGAAAGGCGCGGCATCAGCCGCCATGTCGTAAATGGCAGCACTTGGCTAGACAACGTCTGCACGGTCTCTTTAAGTCACGAAGATACTGGACATGCGGCTAGAAGCAAGTGGGAATCCGATTCGGAACCCGCCAGACTTCATCCCCCTCTGAACCGCAGAATCACACCTCTCACGGACCGAAGTAGAGATCTAAGTTCAGGCAGGTCCGGTTCAGCGTTGAGGGTTCAAGGGACATTGATATGCGTTGCAGCCTACATTCTGCAGTTCACAACTTTGGAACTTTCGGGGGAAGGCAGGGTTTGTGACAGTCCGTCGTGCAAAACATGATCAGGGATCCACAGCTTACGCAGGGACCGGAGTTCTGTAAATCTCGGCTCCCTGACCTCGCATGAGAACTTCAGAAAGACGCCACAACAGACGTGAAAGAAGCCGAAACGCGTACGGACCCTGGTGGGCAAGCATAGTTCTGCGATGCCGCCCCATCCTTGGAATCTTTTGGCCGCCGGACCTCTTAAAGGTTCAATGCCAAACGAGCGGGTCTCCCGGCCGCAGGGCACCGAGTCAGGGGTTTAGGCTTAGGGCTTAGGATGGTGCGTCCACTCGACGGGCCATGAGGGCTGGGAGTCCGAATTCATTTGCGCGGTGACTCACCCACATGCGGTCTCGGAGGGACCTCCCGAAATATGGCTGGAGTAACCCTACAGAGGAGGTCTTTGATATGACCGTAGGGTAACCCTAACGGCAACCCTCACAGCAATCCTTACAGTAACCGTTTCAGTAGCTCTGTTGTCAACCGTGTACCCTTACAGTAGCCTGTAGCAACCTTGATAGTAACCCTGGTGCTTGCGGACTGAATACCCTGGCCGCAAAAAGGTCAACCGTTTCAATTCTGGCAGGATTGTATAAACCCCAAAATGGTTCAAGGTTACCTCCTCAGCTAATAGGATAATTTTCTATAACCCTTTAGCAATCCTTACAGTAACCCGTAGCATAACTCTTGTCTGCGGTCTTGTTATTAAGGCACTTAACTTAAATTACCATAATCAGGAAACTGTATCATTTCCTATCAATCCCTCTTATGGCAACTTAAGTTACATCCGTAAACACTTAATAAAGGAACCCTTATAGATCCCCCCTTAAAGGGACCCTTCCAGGGATACTTCCCTTACAAGAGCCCAGTTGTGTGCAACTCCTCGACTCCGAGTCTTCGCACAGGGGTCCTCCCCACACCTCTCGTGAGGACATCGGGGAACGTCGTCTCGCGAATTAGGGTTTAGGGTTTAGGGTGTAGGGGTGTAGGGGTTAGGGTTTAGGGTTTAGAGTGTAGGGTTTAGAATTTTAGTTCAGGGCTCAGGGCTTAGGGAATTCTTCCTATGGAAAAGGCAGCCCTGTAGCTCGTTAACGTCTGGAAGCAGAATCTTCTGCTCTCTCAGCCCGGACCAGCTACGCTGCTGCACATTCCGAGCACCGGAACCCTTCGCAACACCGAGCCACTAGCTCGTGCCGAAGACGGGTCGGTAATTAAAATTAATGGGGGCCTTAATCATTCCAACAAGGAACCCTAAGGAATAATCTTGGTGCGTATAAAAAAAAATATATATATATATATATATATATACATATATATATATATATATATATCTGTCTCTCTCTCTCTCTCTCTCTCTCTTTTTCTTTCTTCATTTATTTTGGCTTCCAAGTAAGAGCCTACGTCCCGAAACTGCCGTCGGCGACTTTTAAAGCTGTTTCGACTATGCATCTGAAACCTGGAAACGCAAATCTCCAGACCCCTCTACCCTAAACCCTATCCATACCTACAACCTCTAAAAGGCCTCTTCAACCCCAAAAGCTCTGCAACCCGTCGTGTGCAGCTTTTGCCTGGCTCAGGGCGCGCTCCCGCGGCGGCTCTTCTGCCGGTCGCTGAAGAGCCGCTCACTCTCTTCCGCGTCCGGCCCCTGCCGAGTAGTGTAGGGTTCCTCCGGTAAGGGTTCCTCTGACTGAGGGCTACTCGAAGGATTTTTTTCTGGGCAACTAGAATGGTTGCTATGAGGCTCCCTCAACTCTAAACCCCGAACCCTAAACCCTAAACCCCAACCCCAAACCCAAAACCCCCCAAAAAAAGGCCCCAAAACGGCTCCGAGAGTTTCGGGAACCCTAAACCCAAAACCCCAAAAAGGCCCCAAAAAGGGCCCCCAAAAGGGCTCCTAGGAAGGTTCCGGGTGCCTCGGCCGAGAAGACCCAGGCCACCAGCTCGTTGAAGCTGACCCGGCCATCGCCTTCCGTGGACGAAGAGAGGGTTGAGGGTTTAGGGTTTAGGCTTTAGGGTTTAGGCTTTAGGGTTCACGGTTTAGGGTTTAGGCTTTAGGCTTGAGGCTATAGGGTTTAGGGTCTCTTAAAGGGTACTACAGTATAGGGTCCTTTAAGGGTCTCTAGAGGGGTTCCTTTAAGGGATTTTCAAGAGTCCTTTACGGGTACTATGGAGTTCATTAGTTGAGGGTGTAGGGTTTAGGGTTTAGCTGGGGGTCTATACATGCTAGAGGAACCCTGAAAGGAACCTCTGAAGAGCTTTGGGTTTGGGATTCAGGGCTTCCAGTTCTGGGTCGAAGGTTTAGGGCTTGGGGTTTTCGGCGTGTTGGCATTTAAGGCTTAGGCTTCGGGACCCTGATACCCTAAGCCACATCGGTTGCTCGCCATGACTTGCGATATCTAAGCAAATCTTGGGTTCCTCGAAATTTGATCAAATGAGGTTACTATAAGGCCAAAAACGATCAGAATAGGGTTTTGGTGCGTAACACAATATGACTATCACAAGGAAACCCAAGGAACCAGAGTCATAATTGTTCCGGCCTCTCTATGACTAGAAGGTTACTATCCTCCTCACTGGGCAGAGCATGCTGACTATTACCAAGTGCATGTCCGACTTCCCGGTCGAATCTCCAAGACCTGGTCCACCCGCCCCGACGCCCGAAAAGTCCTATAGAGCCCGGAAACCAGGGCTCCGGGCCGTTCTTGTCCAGCTGCTTGAAGATCTCCTCCACCTCGCCCTCGCTGGTCTTCGGCCTGCGGAGGGCTTGCGAGAAGGATGGGCTTCTAGGGCTTAGGGTTTGTAGGCTTTAGGGTTAGGATCTGGGGTTTTGAGGGCAGAACTTATAATGACGATCTTGCGAATCAAGGTCTACATTGGGCGGCTCGGACGAACAGTGCACTTAAGGTTTTGGTCCTTCTGAGACTTGTCCGGGCAAATCCTGACTTAATTCGGTGTTGAAAACGAGGTTACGGGCCTGAAAGATGTAAGGATTTACTGGCCTAACCTTCAGGCATTTACAGCTGAGTATAGGCTGAAAGCTGGCAAGGGTCTCTGCGTTCAGGTCCACTCATTGCTCGGTTCTCATAGGGTCTTAGGGTGGTTTGCTCTTTAGGCTTAGAATTCAAAAGGCGCTGTTTAAAGTTTCTGTCTCGTTAGGTCGGCCCTCTGGAAAACCCATAGTTACCCTTCCATAAACCCATATCGTAAACCTGACAGCGACCGTATTTCCAGAAAGAAACCGTGCTAGAAACCCCATAAGCAGCCCTGCATGAATTTATCAGAAACGCTCGTCGACAGTCTGCCACATGCCACAGGCCGCCCAAGGGCCTACAAACCCTCTACGGGCCTTGATGACAGTAGGGGCGCGTAATCTTCAAGGGACTATGAAAGTATCGTACGGATTAGGAATTTCGGCTGTTGCAGTCGTAGAATGAGGTCCTTTCAGAGCCAGCGCACTTAGGGTAAGAGTTTTACAAAGACGGAGGTTGCTGGATTGCTTTGAACCTAGAAGCTTTAGTCACCAGAGAACCCAGCAGAGAGAATGGCCAGGCAACAAGACGCACAGCTGGACGCAGAGTTGAAGCTTTCAGATGCTTGTTGATTCTAGGCCTGCAGTTTCAACTCTAAGCCCTAAACCCCCCTTAAACCCTCAACCCTCAACCCTTGATATCCCCTTACTAACCCTCAAAGACCAGCCTTGCCACTGAACCCTAAAGCCTAAACCCTTAAAACCACCCTTACTACCGAACCCTCAACCCGAAACCCCAATACCCTAAACCTCCCTAAACCATAATACCCTAATACCCTAAACCCGAAAACCGAGCCCGAAACCCTGAAACCCTTACAGTAACCCTTATAGCAACCCTTAAAGGAACCCTTAAAGGAACCCTGAAAGGAACCCTTATAGTAACCCCGAAACGAGCTCAGCTTTTGGGGCCCTTGGCTCCAGAGGAGCCCTCTGCCTCCCTTGCCGCACCAGGCGACGAACCTCGGACTTGTCCAAGGTGCCATCAGAGTTGAGGTCAAACCTGGTTCAGGGGTTGAGGGGTTCAGGGGTTTAGGGGTTTAGGGTATAGGGTTTAGAGGGTTTCGGGTTTAGGGGTTTAGGGTTTAGGGTATAGAGTTTATAGGGTTTCGGGTTTGGGGGTTAAGGGTTTAGGGTTTAGGATTGATAGGGTTTCGGGTTTAGCGGTTTATGGTTTAGGGGTTATAGGGTTTCGGGTTTAAGGTTTAGGATTTCGGGTTTAGGGTTTCGGGTTCAGGGGCTTAGGGTTTAGGGTTTCGGGTTCAGGGGTTTAGGGTTTAGGGTTCAGAACTGAGGTCAAACCTGGCTCAGGGGTTTCGAGGTTGAGACTCGGTTGTGTTGAGGCTCTTTTCTACCTACTACAATCAAAAACCATGAATCATAGCAAGCTTTCGGGCTTAGGGGTTAAGGTTTTGTGCATTTATTTGGTTTAAATTACAGGCTGGAGTTGCAGAAGGGCTTAGTACTTAGGTTTTAGGGTCGCTGGCTTCAATGGGACTGCGGATGATGTAGTGATTATGAGAGGGGCAGGGCCACGTAGAGGCTTCTCCTAGAAGTTCACCGTTTGACTTGAGGAAAGAGGGCATAGGATTACGCACTCACTGTAACAAACTCTTATACTAGTAGATGCCGTTGTAGCAACCCTGATAGTATTCCTTTAAGAACCCTTTTAGCCACCCTTACGGCATTATAGTAGTCCGGATAGTAGCCGTTATTGGCTGCTTCAGTCTGTTCCGAGCCTCCTCTCCGGCGACGGCCCTGGCCTATGTACCCTTGCTCTCTCCTTCTGAGAGGCTGCACCCGAAAACCATCACAGCGTCGGACCCGCCATTCTGAAGGGGGCAACTGCGGACCCATGGCGCGTGAAGCCAGTCTAAACCCGACCGCAGAACAAAGCCACCCCCAAACCCAAACCAAGTCTGCAGATGCCCACACAGCTGCCCCAAGCCCACAGTGTTCAACCCTGAACTCCAAATCCGACTCGCCGACTCCGAGCCCTCCGGCTCCGTGAAGCGGCGTCGGAGCTGATCCGTAGTCGGCTTCTTCCTTCGCACGACTGAGAGCAGGATCAGAGCTCGTGTCGGGCTCGGGGCAAATGAGAACCAACTCCGTGGATGCAGGCGTTCGGCAGGTGTGCTTTCGGGGTGCGGCCGGCTCATACGACAATTCGCAGCACCCTTGCATCTCAACCCCAACCCTTGGCCCCTTGTCATCCTCGTAGTACCCTCATTGTACCCTTCTTGTATCCTTTATCTACTCGTATAGTACCCTGATGGTGCCCTAGCACCGGAGGCTCGAGTTTCAGGGCAAGCCGTTCAAACCCCCTGAGCCCTAAAACCCCGCAACCCCTGCACCCCAAAACACCCTGAGCCCTAAAACCCAAAACCCCCTGACCCTTAAACCCCCAAACCTCCTAAGCCCTAAACCCCCAACCCCCTAAGCCCTTAAACCCCCAAACCTCCTAAGCCCTAAACCCCCAACCCCCTAAGCCCTTAAACCCCCAAACCTCCTAAGCCCTAAACCCCCAACCCCCTAAGCCCTAAACCCCCAACCCCCTAAGCCCCTAAACCCCCAACCCCCTAAGCCCCTTAAACCCCCAAACCCCTAAGCCCCTAAAACCCCAACCCCTTAAACCCCCAAACCCCCTCCTAAGCCCTAAGCCCTAGCCTTCAAACCCTGGGCTTCGGGCAAAGCCGTGAGGATCCGCTGCTTCCGCTGCCGCGCTGCCAAGGCTTCAGGGCTCTCGTCCTTCCGGCGGTTCAGGGTTCAGGGTGTAGGGTTTAGGGTTTAGGGGTTTAGGGTTTAGGGTTTAGGGTTTAGGGTTTAGGGGTTTAGGGTTTAGGGAACTGGGTTCTTTTAAGGAAACCGCAAGAGGGATCCGGGATCGGGAGTAGATAATATATGTGTTCCTTATTGTGGTAAGCTAAGCTAAACGAGCAGGGGCTTCTAAGGTTTGGGATATATAGTCTTTAGGGTATAGGCTGGATTTAGGTGCGTACAGGGTGTAGGGTTTGGGTTTTCGGGTACAGGGTTTAGGGTTTAGGAGGGTTTGAGGATTAGGGCGCGCGGGCTTAGATTACATTGCACGGTGAACGACTATGTGCAGAGGCACCTGTCCAAACAGAACATACTGATCCTGAACACATTCGAGTTGGGTCAAGGACCTAGGCTCGAGCTTCAGTCAACAGCCCCAACCAACGGCTAACAATGTCAAAAGCAAGCTCTGCAACCAGCTGAGATCGATGTCAGTATCGAGATTAAGATTCGAAGCTTCCACCAGATTTCCTCCAACTTCCAGCATTGCCAGGGATCCGAATAGGTTGACGCGCTAGAAGTGGGCATGCAAAATGGATTTGATCGAAGCGTACATGCACCGCCAAGCGTCCATCTCCCATTGGCGAAACTCCTTGCACAAATGTCACTTGCGGCAAGACTGCCGGGCCTTCTTGTCCTCCTCCTCCGAAACAGCAGGCTCGGCGGTTTCTGCCCCGCCGTCTGAACGGAGCTCACGGGTGTCCTAGGCACAGTCACAGGCTTGAGTTTGAAAAGCCGCACAACGAAATCATGCCTCGGGACGAAAGCATACATAAAGGCTTATGGGAAGATGTAACCTTTCTTACTCGGTCCCATGATCCTCCAAGCACCTGTGTCACGAATGAACTCAGCAAAACGAGAAGCACCCAACTTGACGTCATTGCAAGACCTTTTGCAAAGCCTTTCAAAAAGGCTCCCAAAATCATGCTACTAGGGCTCCTTTTCCAGCTGGTCGTGGGATCCATACCAGCCTTCTCAGGTTTGGCATCTGACATAAGCAATACAAAGATTTCGTATGCTTTCATGCCTTGCTAGTAGTGCCGGTAGCATTAGTATTAACAATTTTGTCGTAATCGTCGTCGTCGTCGTAGTAGCAGTAGTACTAGCAGCAGTGGCAGTGGCAGTGGCCGTGCCCGTGGCCGTTCCCGTCGTGCTGCTGTTGCTGCTGCTGCTGCTGCTTCGTGCTTCTGCTCGTGCTCCTGCTCCTGCCGCCGCTGCTACGGTACGACAACCTCCTACTACTCCTACTTGCCCTACTACACCTGCTACTCCTACTACTCCTCACACCCCTACTCCCACTCCTGCTGGTACTGCTACTTCTACTGCTAACTGCTGCTGCTGCTGCTGCTGCTGCTGCTGCTGCTGCTGCTGCTACTGCTACTGCTACTACTACTGCTACTGCCGCTGCTACCACCAGTACCAAAAGAAGAAAAGTGCGCCAGAACTTATAACGCTAGTAGGCACATACTGAAACTCAGCGATGCAAAGGCCTGGAGAGGATCCTAATCCTTGATGCAAGGTTTTCCGGGTTTAGGGTTTAGGGTTTCGCAAAAGCAAGGAGCAACTCTAAAGCCTCAGAAACCCCGCAAATCTCTTCTGCACCCGCCTAGCACAGGCTCCTTCTTGGCTTCCTCTGTGCCATAGCACATGCTCTCTGGCCTCGGAACATTGAAGAGTTGAAGGTTTCGGGTTTAGGGATGGAATGAGGGCTTAGGATTCGGGTTCAGGATTTAAGGCTTAGGGTAGCGTGGCGCAATTCCGATTTTTTACGGTGTCGGATTTAAGATTCAGGTGGTACAGTGATTATTGCAGACCGCCGGCACTGTAATTTCAAGCAGTTGGAGCTGAAGTTTACAAGTTCGCAAGCCTTAGCTCCTTGATAGGTGTTAAGGTGAGCCACACACCGCCCGCTTCAGCCACAGCTGCTGCCATGGCTTCAGAGTGGTTGTCGTCTCGTCGGAGTCGTGCTTTGGCTGCTTCATATACCTTTAAAGGGTTGCTATTATTCCTTTAAAGGGCTACTATAAGTGGTGTTAAATCTGGAGCACTGGGCCTTACCACGTCGAACGATTGTGTCTGGGAGCGGGAGCTCCGTGAGTACATGATTTTTTGAATTGGAGCAGGCCGCTGCAAACATCAAGACTTTTCTCACTGAAAAGAACTATCGCGGATTGCATTGATGCCGCCGCGTCCTATGGAGAAGTCACTGCGGAAATGCATTTTGAAGGCACGCCAACCAGTCAACCCGTCGCACAGAAACAAGAATCCAACTTCTGGCAAAAACTCATGTGTTTCTGGTGTCCGTGCACAAGAATTGGCCGGAGGCTCCTCCAAAGAAGAGGGACGGTGTCAGGTGAAACCCTGCAGCAAACCGCTGCAACCGGCGGCCATTTCCAGAATGGCCGGCCGCGGCTTCGTCCCCTGCGACCAGGTCTCGAGATGAGTCGGGATGCAGCGTGAGAGGCAGATGCATCGTCCCTAAACCCTAAACCCTAAACCTAAACCATAAACTATAAGGGCTCTCTGGCAAGGTCCTGCAACCGAAGGATGACAGAACAGCTAGTTGACAAATCTACAAAATTTGAAGCTCTACGCCCTGTAGAAGTTGTGGCACTGCTGAGACTTCGACTAGGAAAGACGAGTTCAGCCCCGAAAAAACATCCCCCGCCAGAGCCTTCAGAAAAGGGAAAGCGTCTTCACTGCGGAGAAGTCACGCATGGCTTTAATGCTTTTTTCTCATAATCAGCCTATGCCAGCTGGCATTGTTGCACCCTACCCTCCGTGTGCCTCGAACAACTCCATGAGCTGCGGGCTCATGGAGGTTTCAGGATTCGAGGTGGCCTAGAGAGCTACAAAATCCCTAGTCACTCTTGTAAGCTTGTCCTGAGTTTTAAGTGTCTCTTCTTTCCGGTTTGGCGTCGTTTCTAAGGCTTGTAGGTGAAGACCGTCTTCAGGACAATCTTGTTACAAATCTCGTGCACACCGCTCAGGACATGTATAAAGGGCATCATCGCCACCCCTCAGTCGGTTGACAAGTCATGACAATTCACCAACCGAAGTTGAAGCGCACACTTCATCTCCACGAAATGCCAGCACAGCTGTACACTATACTCTGCACCGGATATTTCTGGTTAAATCGTAATTCGGAAATGGGGATCGGGATGAGGAGTCGTCCCTCGCACAACATGCTGACGGATTTGGGCGCAAATCCTTGAGCGCATGGTGTCACATCCAGGGTCTAAGAGTCTAAGGCTGAGAAAGCACCGTGATCACCCCCAACACTGAAAAGACGTGGAACATACCTGCGACTCGCCAGACAGTGCTGTCGCCCGGTCACCCCAACTAGCAGGAGGCCGCGCAGGACGAATCCTCAAGCGTCCGGATTAAAACTCATAGGTTCGACTCCAAACTGTCGAGCTCCACAGTGAGGCCTCGGTTCTTGAGCTGAAGCACCGTGGCATTGATCGATGCCAGCATCCGCTGGGGTCCGCATACCTTCACCTGCCAGCTTGCGGCTTACGTGGGTCTAGGCCGTCTGTAGCTTAAAAACCCTTACAGCCTTATGGTTCGAGCACAGAGAGGGGTCCCGACACAGCCCCCGTACCAGGACCCTGCACCCGAACTCCGCGGAAGCTTCCCCACCTCCACTGGCCCAAGCTCCGCTTGCTGCTCCAGGAGCTGCTGCAAGTCCGGCTTCGCGTGTTGGATGCAAAGCTTCGGCTCTGGACCCTCGGCTCCGGCGCCAGTGCACCTGGCGCTGGAGTCCTCCGCTTCCAGGCGGCCCCAAAGTGATCGGCCGCAGCCTTTTGGGAGGCGCTGGAGCGCGAAGTTCAGGAGCGTGACTGCCAGAAGGACCAAGAAGACCAAGAGCAGAGGCACACAGCGGGCGAGGGACGCCCAGGCAAGAAGACTGTGCACCGTGTGCCGGACCCAGATGCTCCAGTTGTGCACCAGAAAGTCCGCGGCTAGGGCACCCAGCGTAATAAATACAAAAGACAGAATCAACACCCTGTGCCTGCACATCTCGCTTGCACTTGCCGACCCTAGAACATCGGAGGAGCCCATCCTGTGGTCAACCATTCCGCTGGGGGACTCCGCCTCACCGGAGGTGACAAAGACGGAGATCTCCGCCCTCTCGCAGAGTCGCCGCCAGTCGATCGCCCCAGAAATCCCGCCGAACTCATCGCCGCGGACGGCCCAAACCAGGTGGACTCTCTGCCATCCGGCATCCTCGAGCCGGAGCCCACAAAGGAGGTCGATGAAGGGAGAGATGCCCACACCGCCTTCTCAAGGTAATCTCGGAGCTAAGGGCTGGGACTTCTGTGTGAGGTTAAAACTTGGGACCCTAACGCAGTGTGTCAGCCCGCCCTGGTCGGTCTAAACGCAAAGCAAAAAGGCCCCCCGCCTGCAACGAGCAGGAGGTTGCGTGGCGGCGAAGTGCGGGGCGTTTCGGCGATGGGCTTGCCGTAGGGGCCCTCGATGCGAAGCTTCAAAGCCTCCTGGGACACCTGTTTGCAGAGGGACTCGGACCAGTCACCCGCACCCTTCACGAGCACCTGCGCCCGATGCCCGTTTTGGACCACCGAGTATGGGTGCCACTGCAGTCTAGAGACACCCCTCTCGTGAAGATAGACCCAACGTGTGCCGGGCATAAACTTCAGCTCCGGCGCCGTGTTCCATGTCAAAAGGATGACGTTTGAAGCGCCAGTTCGGCACAGAACTTCTGCCGTCACCTCGGAAAGTTCCTGGCGGGTGAAGAAAGCCACTATCCGGTCTTTCATGTAGAATGCCAGGCCAGGAAACATGAGAATCACCATGGGAAAATCATGGAGCCCACAGAAAAGGATGAACAGAAATGAGAGTGCCACGTGCGTAAAGTAGAAAAGGTTGTAGGCACTGCGCCGCACTTGCTCTCGCGAGAGGATCGCCAAAATGCTCACCGCAAAAGTTGCAACTACACCAAAACCGTTCACCAGGCCAAGTGTGTTCCAACACAGTGGATCCTCTGGATTCTTGCAAGAGAGTGCTACCGGAACGGTTGCCTCTAAAAGTTCATGCCATCCACCCCTCTGCAAGTAGTAGGCCGCGAAAGCAAGGGAATGTAGAAGACTCATGACAAGAACCCACCATCCAGCCAGCCTATGGAATGCAATCGTCTCTGTGTAATCCAGGCCGTGCCACTCTGACAACACCGAGCGCCTGGAGATCACAAGCAGCATGACGGCCAAATAGACGGCTGCTGCCCTCCCTGTGACAATTCCAATGAACTCCATGGATTCGATAAACGTCGTGTTGAATGTTGCGCTGCTTGATAGCAGAGGCTTAAGGAGACAGATGGCCAGTGTGGCGACGCCGATGCTGTGCAGCAAGGCATTCCAGCGGAAAGCCGACACTTGCAACATTGAGTTGGGAAGCAAGACTATGCAAAGCACAAGGCACAAGACCAGGCTCAAAGTGGGAAGCTCAACTGGAAGGCCTTCAAGCCGTTGGCACGCAAACAGTGCCATGGTGTAGTAATCAATCTCGCCCACGAGCCTGCAAGGAGCAGAAACATAGGAAACGATCAAAACCCACCAGGAGACCGTGAGGACAATGAAGCGTTTCATCGCGGAGAGCTGGATTCCAATGCGCACTCTGAGCCAAAACTCACCGGAGAGTCGACCCTAGGCTAGGCCAAGAAAGCACATAACCGCGCCAAACACTCCAGAACGACTATTACGAGGGAAACCGCGAGAAATCCCTCAGGTGGAGGCTTGTCTTTCGATGCAGCTTGAAGTTCAAGCTACCAGCGACTTGACAACAGAGGAAGTGGCCTGATCGAAGCTTAAAGTTGAACGTTCACTTCCTACCTACAGCTCTTCTGCCAAGGTGTGATATCTGAGTGGTTGTCAAAGTTATGGTCCCTTTTTGGGTCCTTAACATCATACGGCACCTAAGATTTAGGCTACCCCAAATACGGACCCTTATTTTGACAACTACCCATCTGGAACTCGCAGACTACCATGGTACCATGGGCTGCAGCCTGACATACTTAAAGGATCATGGGACTTAGCAACTAGGCTTATTACTGGGTTAACTATACTTATAATTACTTCTAACCCCAATTAAGGGACTTCTAACCATAGTTACTAAGTCCCTTGATCCTCCAAGTAGGCCCCAAGGGTCCCTTCGAGAGGCCTCAAAGCCACAAACCCTGACACCCTGAACCCTAAAGACTAAAAACCTATCACCCTAAAGCCTTAACCCGAAACTCTTAATATCATAGTTAGAGTGAGGAACCCCCACAATAGTATAACCCTTAGTGTCATAGCTATAGAATGAGTAAGAATGAGTAACTGCCACAATAGTATAACCCTTAATATCATAACTAAAATGAGGAACCCCCCCAGAATAGTATAACCCTGAACCCTAAACCCTAAACCCTATCTTACGGCAGCCGAGGCATCGGCCTCGGCGTTGAGGACACGCGGACGCGCCGCGGACATCGCCAGGTCGGGTCCAGGGTTTAAGACTGTTCAGGGTTTGTGGGGGTTAGGATATTTTTATCGTTTAAGGCTCTGGGTTTAGGGTTTCTACGTTTTTTTGGTTTCACCGGGGCAGCTGCGACCGTTGAAGACGAATGTTGCAGCTTTCGAGAACTTACCATTCCGCATCATTGCGCACTCCGAACTCGGTGGTGCACAAACCTCCTTGACGAGGCGCACATAGCAAGGGGCATCGAATTCAAACATGTTCGTGTTGTGATGTGACCCCACGAGTCAGAACCATGTGCATGCTCGAAGAGCAGCGGTTGCGTGCGAACTGCCACGGACCGTTCAGGTCTGAAGCTGAGGTTTAACGGCTGGACCACTTTTGCTTGTTCATGGTTGGGATGATACTAACGTTACAATTTCTGTTCCTTTCCGGGTTTAAGTACCCATGAAGATGTAAAATGTTACCCGACAAAGGTTTCTCATCCTGGCCTGTAAGGATCTTTGCTCTGCGGGTTGCATGGAGCATGCTCATGCTGTCATCCAGGCGAAGTTAGGGGGTTTGGGGGTGCAGGATTCGCCGAGGGGCCCTTGCTAGCTGTTGGGGCTGTTGGGGCAAAGTTTGGGATCACCCCAAACCCTAGACCCTGAACCACATGTTCTGGGTTTGGCTTGGGGATTGCCCCAGGGTGTTGGGGCCCAGAGCCTGGGGTTGTGGCTCGCAAAGGCCTGTTTAGGCTTTCGGGGTCGGGATTTTTGTTGAGGAGCTAAGGGTTGAGGCTTAGGTTTTTGGGCAGGTCGGGTTGAGGGCTGAGGCTTTCGGTGGCATAGTTTTGGCCTACCAATGTTTGTTTGGCTGCAGAGACATCGGAGCCCTGCCCCTCCAAGCCCCTAAACTCTAAAACCTCGAAAGCACCAAACAAAAAGCCCTGAACCCCTAAACTCCATGCTGTGTATCCGAGTTTGGCAAATCCTGCCTGACTCTCAACACTGATCTGACCCCGCCTGCCATAAACGCCCCGTCAGCCTATGTCAGCCTTTGCTTCGGACTGCTACAAGACAGCCAGCTTCTGTCGCCTGGCTTGTGGGCTGTGAAGTCTCGTAGATGAATGGACTTCGTAAGTATCGATGAATGGAGTCGCAGCATTGAGTTGCGACACGAAGCAGAGCCACTTGCGAAGTCGCTAGCGGGCCTTCGCAGTGGTGGGAAATACAGCACATGACTGCGAGATCTTGTGAGCGAAGGCTCTACTTTCATGGCTGCGCGAAGAACGAGCGAGATGCCTCGAAAAGGCAAACCCAGCCCAGCTGTACAGGTGCAGCAGACTTTACACGTGAGAGCTCCTCGATATGAGGGTTCCTGTTGAAGAACCTACCTTTTTCGCTGCAAGAATTACACAGAATAACTGGCGTCAACAGGAAACCCCGAATCCAGGACTACTCCAAGGTGATCTATACAGTTGGGGCCACGATGGATGCTGGGGCAGCCCCGAGCTCAGGTCTCATCGCTGCCTGCCGGACCGCATCCCAGGTCTCCCAACAAACTGTTCTTGGAAAGTTCAGGGTTTGGGGCTGTTTCTGAGTCCCAAAATTCAGGATCTTACAGGGAACTCCAGAAAGTTGGAATATGGCTTCAGGGTAGTAGGATACCTTATAATTTACCATAAAGGGCTTAGGATAATCATATTCCAACTTTCTGGCTTTTACCTTAGGACCTTCCGAAGCGCTGGAGCAGAATTTACGACTCCTGTCGTTTGGGTACTTGGGATCTCTGTCTCGAGGGCTATCAAAGATCAGCTTGAAGAGTCCGGACACTTGCAGGATCATGGGACTTAGTAACTATAGTTATGAGTCCCTTAATTGGGGTTATAAGTAATTATAAGTATAGTTACCGCAATAATAACCCTAGTTACAAAGTCCCATGATCCTTTAAGCACGAGGATCAAGGATCTTCAAGATGAGCAAATCAAGACTCAGTCGACTCGAGTTGGCACAAGACGCTACCACTGACAAGCTGACTGTCGTAGCATATCTCAGAGGGCTGGAGTGAGCCCGACACTGAGGGTGACTGCCAGTATGAGTAAGTTGACATCCGCACAGCGTGTCAAACCCCTCATCGAAGATGCCTCCAGCTCTTGCCTTTGCCCTTGCTCTTTCCTCCTTTCTGGCTGCCCTTCTCGTAGCCGTCCCGGTCGATCCAGTATCCACCCATAGCGTTCCAAAACCGCTCGTGGTCCTTCTGCTGTCACTTCAAAATCAACGAACAAATGGAACCCTGCACCAGTCTCGATATGTCACGATATGTTCTCTCATGATTCTTATCCTTTTGGCTTTGGAGTTTGGGTCATGGAGGTGCGGGGTGCGGGCCCGTGGTTGCGGCTTGGCATTCCGAGGTCGTCATCTTCTGATCCATGCCCACAGTCTGCTAAGAACCAGCCCTCAACCTTGAACCCCATACCCTGTGCACCAGACCCTCTAAACACCAAACCCCAAACCCTAAAACCCATACCCTGTACCTTAAACCCTAAACCCCATCCCCGGTACCCTAAACCCTAAAAAACCAACCATTCGGGTCCTCAGTGCCAGCCGTTGCAGGCGGATCGATAGACACCAAGGAGTCTGGAGCTCCTCCCGGCTCAGAAAAGCCAGAAACCTCCTAACTTCGAATGCTTACTTCGAAGTTTAGGGTTTACGGTTTTGGGCAGTTTCTCTCAATTTGGTCCTTGGTCCTTGGGTTTAGGGCTACGAGACACTATCATAGAACCCTGAAGTACCCTCAAATGTGGGAATCCTGTTATAGGACCCCTGTAGTTCCTTTAAGGGTTCCTGAAAGGGGACCCGTTTCGCCGGGAGATTTGGACACATCCTGACCCAGCTTAGAGATGCGGGCAGTTGGGCAGGGTTTAGGGTATCGTTCGATTGGGATCCCCCTAACAAAAAGGCTTTTGAGATTGTAAGGTTTGGTGCTCTCTGATAAGATCCCTCTGATGGGGACCCTGCGACATTCCCAGTTGCACGTATATACTTCAGATCTCCTCTGAAGAAACTACCTACTCAACTGCCTGAAGCTTTACATAAGCAGGTGGCGGCTGCTTTAGATGAGGATTCCCTGTCACGTACCCTACACTCAACACCACAGCCCACATGTTTTTCAGGGGTCGCTCGCTCCTATACTGAACTTAGAACCCTAGCAAAAATTACAATTTTATCTGTTTCTTACGGATTATAATAACCAAAAAGTAAAAATATTCCTAAGTACCCCAAAGGCTCCTGGTACGTAGAAGAAGCCCTGGCTCAGACGGACGTATCCAGGGCGAAGGCGGCAGGCCTTGGCAGAAACCCATCAAAGGGTTCCTTTTAAAAATGTCTATAAGGATTACTACAAGTGCTGCCATAAGGACTTAGTTTAGGCGCCTTAATAATTAGAACAGGATTAAATGGAAGAATCACAAAGTTTGAGGTTCCGGTTGCACCTTTAGGGCTTCGGGCTTGCTTTTCTGATCTGGGTTTGGGAGTTCGGGTTCAATGTTTTGCCAAGACCGACATGCCGACACAGGTCATTGTGAAATAACAGCACGCGGAAAACACCAAGCTCATGACAGTCCTCCAAAGACTTAAACACCAGATCCTCTTCCTTCTACACCCTGAGGAGTAGCCAACAAAACCCCGTCAAAAGCCCCTAACACCCCCAAAACAGCCCCTAACACTCCCCAAAAAAGCCCCTGATCCCCAATAGCCCATCTCCCACGTGCCCAACAGCTTGCTGCAAAGAGCACAATAGCATAATTTGCGCTCTACAATATGGACCTTCTCAAACCCTACGATGTCTTCCTTAAGACCTGAGCGGCTGCATCGCGCCAGGTGCCCTGGGGGTAGCCAACTTCTGCAGGGCCACCCGCGGCCACGGCTTCTGCCAGGCAGCGACCGGACAGCGCAGCGCCTTCGCTTCTTTGTCCCAAGCTTTAGGTGCTTTGGGGAGGGGATCCCAGAGACTCCAATATCCCTCAATAAAGGAATATACCGTAAGTCATAGTAACATCCAGATATGATTTGGGGATATGCCTTACGTAACGGAGATTGGAGTCGCTGTGGTTCTGGTCTAATGAGGACCATACAGAGCTGCTCCGGGCCCAACTTGACTTGAGGTCGGAAAGGCAACCCTGGCACCTTCCGCAGAGGCAAAGGTGGCCCAGGGGCCACACCATCCCAGGCACTTCTCAGCGTCCCAGAGGCAGCCGGCGTCTGATGGAGGCGTGTTGGCCTCGACCCCGGCTTCCCAGTGCATGATGCGAACGGCTTCCGGCCCGCATCCATGCAGGTTTCGACCGACGAGCTCGCCGAAGCCGTCGAGAAAGTCCTTGAGTGCAATCTTCTTGTAGCCGCCCGTGCCGAACTTCTCGAAAAGATGATAGGAATAGTCCGCCGTCCCGATCAGGGTCCAAAGCTCCCTCTTGGTCTCGAAGCGTCCGCCGCCCGCAATCTTCCGGTTGTTGTTGCTGACCCAGCCAAGGCAGCGATGATCTGTCACGAAGGCGCAGGTGAAGTCCAGCTCCAGGGGCCGCTCAAAAGCCACCATAGCGACCTAGGGACAGAAGCAGCCCCCCCGAAAGCCAAGGGAGATCGGAACACCCCCGACAAGGAACTCTGAAAGGAACTTCTGCCTTAGACTCCTAGGACAACCACGACCAATGCAGCACATCCAACGAGGTCCCGATGCAGCGACAGCAAGCGTTGTGCTGAGAACAGCCAGCCTACGAGAGTAACAAGTCAAGTGCCTCAATGCCAGTTGCTTCATAACACCCACGACCAGTGTCGAAAGCACAGCCAGGATACCCAAACTGCAGGCCAAGCACGGAGAGACCAAACAACACTCCACGCACAAAGGGCAACGTCACAAAAAGCAATGTAGCATGCATCGCCGACAAACGAACGAAAAAAACTCCGGATGAGCACGCGATTGCGGACTGACACAACCACTCTGTGCACAAAAGGACGGGCAGCAAGGACTACCAAAATGCGCAGTGCTTCATGCAGGCGAAAAGTATGCCATGCACAGGGAGACTGATGACACACTGCGAAGGCTCGGTCGCCCTAGCACCGAGGAAGGGGAGAAAAGGTGGTTCACCTCGGGCGAATGGACCCCTTTATGTGCCCCGAGCCCGGAGGATGATTGATGGCGTGACATAATTTGTGACATAATTCGAAATCTAGGAACTATCGGTGTCTGGAAGCGGATCTGCTTCAGGTAATCTCTCATCGTTGAAACCTCTGGTCGCTTTAGCTGCGTATTCAGCATCGTCTGGGAGTTGAAAGCTCCGCACAAAATCTGATAAGGCCCGAAGCTTTGGCCTTTCTGGTTTCCAAGTACCCATCCGGAAGGCCCGTGATGATAGTCATCCAGCAACAGTGGTTTGTCAGGATACCGGGTGCCAGCTTTCGGTGGCCACGAAGTCGCGGCTGTGATCAGCTTGATCTTGCACCTCGTAATAACCTTTGGTTGGGCACAGACTGCATGAATACAATGGAGAGATGGTATCACTTCTGGAAAAAACCTTGACAAGCAGCCTGCGAATGCTCTCTGAACTCTGAACCAATCCAAGCCACTTCTTCTGCGACTTGCTCCTGAAACTGCCACATCCCATGTGCCCCTGTCCAGCCCGGTGGCTCTGCAAACCTCTGGAGGCCGTGGGCCTTGCTCAGCACCCTCACCTGACAATTTCAAGGAGGTTTCACCACATTTCCAATGTTCAAGGCTTCAACGTCTGGGGTTTGAGTTGTAATGTAGTGAGACTGCTGGTGCAACCGTGCAGCATCGGGCTTGTGGCAGAGGCCTTGAGCTTCGTAAGCCTCCATGCGATCACCTCGAATTGGCCAAAAGCAGCCGACGTGCCCCAACCCTACGACATCAAAGACGAAAGCGCCCTAACGAGATGGTGTCTTGAACACAACCGTGCATCTCAAACCGATCCCATCAAAAAAAATGATCAGAAAACTACTGTACAAGTCTCTGAACCAGGGATCACCTCCTGTGATCAGCTGACAGCCGTAATCGAAGAACGCTGCACCAGGGCGGGTATAGACCTCGGATTGGGTGGATGCGGGTTTTGCTGGCACTCCTATCTTGCTTTCCTGCACCCTGACAAAAGAAAAACTCAAGTCGGGGCTGGGGGCCGTGTTGTGCTCGTGCTCCATCTGAGTCGCAGACAAACGAGACCTTACGCGGAACAAGGTGACATCGAATCCCAGCTCAGCCAACCGTTCGGCGCAAAAGAGGCCGGCGAAGCCACCGCCCACCACGGCTACGCTTGCCCCTTGTGTGCTCAAACTGGGTCTCAGGGAGGGTGTCGCTACCTCTTCCTCCTCTTTTTTGCAAGCTGCCTGGGAATCCTCTGCTCCTTGGAATGAGCGCTTCACCCAGCGACGAGGGGCCATGAGCTCTCATTCAAAGCCGTTCTCTGAAAATCCTCATCCAAAAAACCCGAAACTTTGTAAAAGAATGCAAAGACTGGTCACCTGATGTTACTTTCAACGATAAGGCCGCTGCTCTTCAACGGGCGTGTTGGAATGGAGCCAGAACGCTGTTGCGGATGTAGGTGATGGACAAACACCCGCACAACTACTGCTACCGCTCCTGGGACTGCTTCTACTGCTGAAGCTTGATGGTAGCTCTCCATGTACTGTCTGTCTTGCACGGTGGAAAAAATCTACCCCCACAACTGCAACAACCATCGATTCGTAACGGCACTCAGGACACGCGGCGATGCCGTTACCGTTGACAGCCGCCATGTGTGAACAGTCTCTGCATTGCTCCTACACGATCAGCTGACAACCAGCCGCAAAAGAGATTTTGGAACAAGTCCGACCAACAGGATTCTGCTAACAACATGTTTTCAAGGCCTCTGGGGCAAGCCTTGTGACCCAAACTTTCAACCCACACGATTTTTGTTTCAGCTGACAATCACCCACAAAAGGGCCTCTGAGCCGAAAATTGAACCTGCGATATCCCAAACGGATAACCTTGAACCCACCCTACCGAAAAGGATTTTATTCAGCTGACAACCAGCCTCAAAAAAAACCTTTGGTGCAAGCTTTCTAAACGAAACCCTCAACCGGCACAACAAAAAATTTTTCAGCTGACAACCACCTACAACAGAGCCTCTGGGGCAAGCTTTGTGTTCGAAACTGTGAACGACCTAAACAAATGCTGTTAGCTGACGACCAGCCACAAAAGGGCCTCTGCGGCAAGCTGTGACCGAAACTTTCAACACATACAACCAAAAACGATTTCTTCCGCGCTGACAACCAGCCACAACAGAGCCGCTGGGACAAGCTTTGTGACCGACACCTCAACCTGCACGATTTAAAGTGTTTTCTTCAACTGACATTCAGCCACAAAGAGTCTCTGGTGCAAAATCCGCAACCCGCACCAAAAACAGTTTCGTTCAGCTGACAAGCAACCACAAAAGAGCCACTGAGGCAAACTTCGTGACTGAAACCTTCAACTTGCAGCTGCACGACCCATCTTATTGTCGCTTCTTCTCCTACCCGAATCCAACCACAACAACTTCTGGGGCCTGCAGCTGAGTAAATTTCGTTTTTGATTTTCGCTCGTCCTGAAATAGAAGGACATTCCGTTCTAGATAGGCTGACACTGCTCTAGCACAACAGTTCTCGCTCTTTTATACCGTGTTGGATCTGCGGGCTATGCGGCTAGCCGGAGGGTGCCTTTTCGAGAAGACTAATGTGCTAGAGCCAGGCTACACGAAGGCATGTAGGCATGTCCAAAATGTAGAGATTCACAAGCTACACAAACATTCCTGAAACAATTCAAGTAACGGCAGATAGGAAAAAAATTCACATATGGCTGACGGTGTGCGACATCGAAGCATGCAGACCGAACAAAAGCGTGGATGCAACACTTGCACTCACCGTCGTTTTGCACTGGAGATCGTTCACATCGGTCCACAGGTCGTATCTGCATCCTTTTGCACACCAAGTACGAAGACAACTTGTGTCGTTCAACTTTACGCCCAAGACACGCTACGAGCTAGATGCCAAGCAGAGCGAAGAGACCGTTTGACTTTGCCGGAAACGCAAGAGGCAAGTAGCAGTTGAAAGCAAAGTTATGAAGTTCGCCCAGCAAAGCCAATAAGAATAAACATCCAAGAGTTGGGCGGGCGGGTCAAAATTTTGAAGCGCGAAGCCAAGCTCAAAGCTATGCTGAGCACGTGTGTCGTGTTTGGCAAAAACAAAGTGCAACACCCATGAGAAAACACATGCAACGTTCAATTTTGCCGAGTCCAGCTTGAATTAGATGCAAAGCAAGCCAGTGAACCAGCAAAACATAGAAAAAACAACACATCAGCTTTTTCGACTGGAGGTTCTCTCAGCAAGCCACTGCTCTGTCTTCACAAAGCTCGCCAGATCCGACTTTCGACTTTGATGCAAATGCACAAGAACAGAGTGAAATGGAGGATTGGCTAGAAGCCATTTGCTTGCAGCGTGCGGATTCAGCGGAAGCTTTGTAGCAAGTCAAAAATGGGCCACGCTCAGTGAGTGGCTGCTTTGCGAGTTCTAGACAACCTCTCACAGAATGTGTGGGCCATCTATTTTTTGCCACGGAAGCAGGCAATCTACAGTGATGAAGATCGAGTCGACGCATCTGCTCCTCGCCTCTTGTCCACTCTGCAAAAATGTTGAATGTGGAAACAAACTCTCGGAGAAGTGGGACAAAGAATGCTGAAGATGCCAGCCGCCACTCTAAGTCCACTTCATACCTGCAAATCTAACACACAGTCGCAGGAGTGTTTTTCGATGGAGTCATGCATTTGAGACAACCACTTGCAGGGGGTTTTTTCAAAGCCTCCACACTGCGTGTCTCCAAGAAATGTTCGGCACCATTCGCTTTGCAAAGCGGCGGTGTTCTAATTTGAGCCTGCTTGGAATTAGGAGGGTGGAACCAAAGTGAAAGCAACAAACGTGGTCTGGCAGTCCAAAGCAGCCAGTGAATCAGAGCTTTCACAGTTTCGAAGAACTCTTGTCTCGATTCAGCAGCAGTGCATATTTAAAAGCGAGATACGTCTTTGAATCCCAGTTTTCGCAGGAAAGGCTTTCTTGCATTCCCAGTGTTTTGGGGTGATCTTGCACCTCCGAGGATGGGCCCCATGTTTGCCTAAACTCCCAAAGGGGTTGGTACTTTCAGCAATGGCATGGCTGTATGCTCACATGTATATATGTCCGATGCTCATTGGCTCAAGTGGTTTTACCGACTTGACACAAGCTCTCTCTGCGTAGCAGAACAAAACACTTGCTGTCCGTGTGCTGGTCGTTGCCTTAGATCCCACGGGACACAACTGGTCTATACACTCCCACAGGAGTAATCCTAAACGGGTGTATCGGCTCAGTTTTCTGGTAGCGGAGCCCGGAAGGGCCGCCCGCCTCACATAGCACCGCAACAGCGGTTGGCGTTCAGCCAATCGCTTCTCAAAGCGGGCTGAGGCAGCACCATGTCGACCTCGCATAGCGAAGGCGACGACAGCTCCCAATCCTCCGGGGGATACGAATAAGAGGAGACCTCACAAGGTCCAGCTACGTATGTAGCACAGTCATATGCAACATCTGATCGCATGCTGTCACATCTAGGCATAACGCCCAAAATCGCGCCTGCCTATGATGGTACCACTTCGTGGTTTGAGTATGAACAGTTGATTGACGACTGGTGCGACATAACAACGCTGGACGACGTGAAAAGAGGTCCGTCTCTCAAGACAAGGCTCTCCGGATTGGCCGCAGTGCAGAAGGAATCCTTGAATAGAGAAAAGCTTGCAGCCCCAGATGGAGTAGATTACTTCAAAAAGAAGATGCGTCCATTCTTCGTAAAAGGAGAACAGTACGTTTTCCTGTGGCGGTTCCTTGGCCTGTTTAAGGCGTGGAAGGGAAACCAGGACTTTGTCACCTGGATTGCTAAGTTTGAGATCGTACTGCAGCGTTTGAGAAACTCTTGGATGGACCTCTTACCAGAGGTAACCCTGGAAGATGCCAACCCAGAATTTCTTGCTGCCGTACAAGCAGATGCAACCTTCGTACGCATACAGGACCTAAACGAAAGGGAACAGTACGCCGCACGATACTTTGAGACGTGGAACAAGGAACGCCTTGATAATCATCGAAGAGCGTTTCCATTAAATAATAATCTCCTAGCTCTCCTGTTCCTAGTGCAGTCCGACCTGAATGAAACACAACGTGAGAGGTTGGTGTCAGCCCTGACCAACCAAGGGTACCGAATTGAGACCTACACGTACCCTGTGGTACGACAGACCATGTTCGATCAGTTTTCGACGACCAGAACTGGTCTGCAGGATCCCAATATTCGGCACACTTCTCACAAGAAGGACAGGCACGGACGGAGAGACCAACGCCGCAAACGCGGAGGTCGAAACTTCCTCATCCTCGATCAAGGTGAATATGACGGAGCAGATGGTTTCTGGCTCCAAGATGAAGACACACTCGAGGAGGTTTCCTTGCCGCAGAGGATGAGACTGTCTTTTGGACAGTCGATGATCATGAGACCTTCATTGCGAGGAGATTCAAGAAGGGAAGAAGACCAAAGATGCGTCCCGTATCACCGGGAAGAGCAAAGGGTGGCAAGCGTAAAGGACGTGGCCGTTTCAGGTCATACCGCGGAAAAGGGAGAGCCAACCAGGCAGAACACGATCCAACCGATTCCAGCTATTTCGGTAAAGGAAAAGGAAAGGAAAAAGGAAAAGGTGGAAAAGGCAAAGGAAAAGGAAAAGATAAAGGAGATAAATGAAGCTCTTTCAAAGGCGCGAAGGCCAAGGGCAAAGGTAAGGATGCAGCCAAGTCTGCCTCCTCACAAGGAGACCAAGTAGGATCTCCGCAGGCCTATGAAGGTTCCACCGCACCGGGCTGGGATTCATGGTATGAAGACAGTTACTATACTGAATCAGGTTGGAATTATGCCGCTTATGATGAAAATACGTCGTATACGTATTACTCACATGCCGTTAAGAGAAAAGCACGGAAAAAGAAGAGAAGAATCTGAGAAGAACAAACAAAGGATCAAATGGAAGAGGCACAGATCCGAGCGCGCACCATGAAACCGTGTACAACTCCTCAGAGAGTTATGTGCCCTTGACACGGGAAGAATGTCGGGGGCTAGGTGTGGAAACTGCAACAGCAGTATTTCCTTTGCAACACACCGTCTTATCTGCTCTTACAGAGCGGATCAGTCTTGATCGAAGCCCTACCTTTGTCATTCTTGATTCAGGTTGTACAAGGGCCATGGGATCCCGCTATGCGGTTAACCGGCTTATCAAGGGCGTGAAACAACATGCTCCAGGAATGATTGATTTCACCTTCTCTCCTTCGAACACGAAGTTTTCTTTTGCAGATAGTGAGACAGCTCTTATCAAGGAGCGAGTTACTCTCTGGTTCAATACGACACCTAGGAGAGATACAACCATAGAAGTGCTTGACCAGGGTCGAGTTCCCATTTTGTTCTCCATTGAACAAATGAGGAATCTTCGGATGACCTTTGAGTGCAGTCCCACAGCAGACCTTGCTACGTGTGAAGCTTTTGGCCTTAATAAGACTCCTCTCCCAATAAGCACCAATAATCACTTGGTATTGGACCTCCTGAGCTTTACTTCCACCAGGAAGTATCTTTCTAAGTCAGGGTCGTCGTTTCAGGCGACAGAAACCGCCTTAGGATCGAAGAAGCCAAAGGAGGAAAGGTGACCGTATAAGAGAATTCCAGAAGGTCGCTGTCCGGCATGCGCAGGACAGAAAAAGCCTCACACTTTTAAGAAAGGTTGCGACAAAGCACCTGCGGGAGCACCTGATCCTGAACCAAGAGGTATTCCTGGTAAGAAAAAGTACTTCCACCAGATCCAGCAGAATCATCTGTAAGGAGACCAGAACCACCAGAACCATCTGTTGATGCTCCTGAATCGGCCGAATCATCGGAACCTCCATCAGGATCAAAAGACAAACCGCCCGAAATCTCGGGAGCACCCGAACATCCATCCGAAGAGAAACTTGAGCTTCCACCAGGAAAGGTAAAGACCCCAAAGGGTCTCAAGAATCTTTTGAAGAGTCGCAGGTATTCAGTCAAACCTCCAGTGGAGGAAAAATCTCTAGTCCCAGGAGCTGATCATGGGACGGAGGTAAGACCACTTGAGTCAAAAGAATACCCCGCTCCTAGGACAGATTCACCATCAGGTGAGCGACTCCATGCAGAAGAGCTTGTTCCGGAACAATCTCCATCTCTTGCGATAGCTCTTCGTAGGATTCACGAAAAGCTCAAGGACCCTGTGGAGCTTTACAAGCTTCATTTGAAGCATCGGCACATGAGTTTGGATCAGTTCAAAAGAAGAACGATTCAGATCCCAAAGGAAATATACGAACTTTACGACCAACTGGTCAAGAAATGTTCTACTTGTCAGGAACACAAACGAGCTCCTTCGAGAGCAAAAATCTCTGGTCTGAGATCAGAAACCTTCGGTGATCTAACTTCTGTAGATCATGGAGAATTGCCAATTCCTGGCAAGGCAGCCGTCTTATATTTCTCATTCTTTACGATGGAGCGACAAATCTCTTGACCTCCGAAGTTGTGCAAGACAAGGAGGAACATACTACCATGTCGATTATGAATGAGTATTTTGAGAAATATCAGATCAACCCAAAGGTTGTTGTTGGAGATCAGGCCTTTATGACTCCACAAATGGAGGCCTATTATAATCGGCAAAACATCAAGCTTGTGGCAACAGGCCCTGGAACTCCATGGCCTGAGGGCCGAGGCAGCTGTGCGTTTCTTGAAACATCAGATCAAAATCATACTTCAGATTCTTAAGGATGGTGACCCACAGTATAATGGGATCACTATGAAGTATGGTAATCTAGTGCGGCAGGCCTGTCTGGCAAGAAACTCCTCAATTACTTGTGGAGGAGTTACTCCTTTGGAAATGGCATTCGGTAGACGTCCTCGAGATGTTATTACACCCGAGAACTCAGATCCCAATCAGCTGACAGGTAACCCTACTGATACTGAGGTCACCGCAAGAGCCATTAGGGAACTTGCCAACAAGGCCTATCAAGAAGCACGACAATCTGATGATCTCCGACGAGACCTTGCGTCTCGACTTTCAATGCCCGAAGGACCTTTCTCTTTAGGAGATAAGGTGTATTATTGGTCTGAGGACAAATCCAAAAGTGGATCAACTGGATCCAAACATGGATCTTGGTTGAAAGGAAAGGTAATCTCCGAACTCGGAGGTTCCATGGTAGGTGCGGATCTTGGAACACGCATTGTTCGAACTAATATCTCAAAACTGAGGAAAAACTATGACGTCACATCTGATGTTGAGATTCCTCTAGCACCAGAAGAGGAGACATTAGCATCAGAAGGCTCTGACCACGCCAGCTGTGCGGTAACCTTTGATGCATCTCTCACCTCAGCAGATGTATCGGTTCCTCATCATGAATGTCACTGGCAGGTGACTAGTACAGGAAAACTTGATTTCCTTGAGCTCTATGGAGGATCCCCGCGTATGAGTCACAAGGCTGCCCTCTCAGGACTGAGAGTAGGTCAGCCCATAGATCTGCGCAGTGGCTTAGATCTGGAACAGCCCCAGGGTCGTTCAAAGCTTTTGAGAATCATCAAGGAACAAGAGCCTACTATCATCGTAATGTCTCCAGACCATTCCCAATGGTCTAGCTGGTATTCTCAGTGGAAGAAAGGATCTAGCAAGAGACTTGGTATCCTTAAGTTTTGTGAATCGATAGCAGATCATCAAATGAAACTCGGACGCTATTTTGTCCTCGAGAATCCATACTATAGCAAACTCTGGTCTACACCAGAGGCAAAACGCATGTTCTCTAACCAAAAGGTTAGCTATGAGGTATGCAATTTACAGGCTTATGGCATGCAAGATCCAAAAGGACTACAAATCATCGTCGACGATCTTCTCACGCACAACCTGCCACAGCAGGTATTACAGAGGAGGCCCTTCCAAGCATCCTAGAGAACAGCTTCCGGAATTGGCTCCGTAATTCGAGCGTTCTTTTGGCCCATGTGTTGCAACGATGTCCGACGTGGAAGCACCTCCTGTTCCTCCCCCTCAAAGAGTGGAGTTGCCGCAGGAGTGTAGAACGTCCTTCGTAAATAAATGGTCCTTCCTCGTCTGCCTGTTGCTAGGAGACTTTGTCCGCCCGTCTGGCCCGCCTGCGACAGGAGCGTCAGGATGCAAAGGTGTGGTATTGTCTGCGTGTCTACAAGATGTCTTGATTGTCTTTCGTCCAAAGCAGGTAGAAGCGCGCAGAGTCGCTAAGATCCTGAAAGCAGAGCAAAAACGACTTTGCAAGGCATGGTTCTGTCTGCTGCCCCGTCGAATGCAGATGTTTGAACTTGCCCAGGCCAAAACAGTAGCACGGCAGCTTTCTGAATCGCAGTAATTAACCCTTGTCGTTTCTCGCACGATGGCGCGAATGTTTTAACGCGCATTGAGCCCGGCACTGAGAGTGATCAGCGGTCAGTGAGCTTCGCTGTCGCCTCTCTGGTGTTGAACTGTTGCCCCAGCAGCGAGTATCTGTTGAGCAGTGACTAAGCTCTGCCAGCTTTTAGTACGTGAGTCAGTGAGTGTGAATGAGTGAGCTTAGCTGCGACGAACGGCTGCCTGCAGAGCGTAAATTCTTCTTCGGTGTCGGGTGAGCAGTGACCAAGCTTCGCTCTCTCTTTTCCAAGGGAATGAATGTTTACGGCTTTGAGCCCGGCGCTGAGAGTGGTCAGCGGTGCGAGCCCTGCCGAAGCAGTGGGTGAGAGTGCTTGGCTGTGGCCCGAACTGTTGCGTGGCAGCTAGTAACTTCTTCGTCTTCGGTTGAGCGTGAGCGGTTCAGCAGTGTGCAAGCCTTGTCTGAGGCAGGGCACGAATGTTTTACGGGCTTTGAGCCCGGCACTAAAAGCGATGACTCTGCGGAGTGAGGTTTGCCATCTGGCAATGAGGTCTGCCATCTGAGCCAGTGAATGTATAAGCATTGCCCAAACTGTTGCCTGAGCAGCTGGTAAACTTTCCGGCTAGTCAGTGACGAAGCCTTGTTTTGACGTAATCCCAGCCTTCTTTTTCTGAAGGCCACAAAACGTGGTTGCGTTGCGGTGTAGGGTTTAGGATGAGTAAGTGAGCCTTGCTGTAGTCCATGTGGGCAGCCAAACTCTTTGTTGACATCTAGCAGGTTTTTCCGAATGCACGAATGTGAGCCCGTCATATCATGCTCATTCGCTTCTGAAATGTTGAGCCTGTTGCAAGGTCGAAGCTGAGCGCCGTAGTCTTTTACGTAGAGCAACGCGCAGCATGGGAAATCTGGATCCGAAATTGTCCGCTTGCAGAAAGCTAGGACAGGCAGACTCTACTGATCCGCCGCAGTGTGAGGATACACACGAGGGAACCTGAACGAGCCCAGAGGTGGCGGGCAAATGATTTCACCCTTAGGACAAAGCCGGTGGTATAATACTCAGCTGCCAACTGAGTTGATTGACTCCGGCATGTCTGGGACCTTCCACCGTTCTAATAGTGTTATACTACCCAAAGGGTGTGTAAGTGGGTTCCCTTGGTTTTTGCAGCAGATGGGGTGGGTTCCCTGTGGGTTCCCTTGTTTTTTGCAGCACTTCAGGTGGGCTACATATGGGTTCCCTTGTTTTTTGCAGCATTTCGGGTGTGTCTGTGTATGTTCTTCATTGAGCTTTCTTGTAGATTCCCATGGTTTTTGCAGCATGGACGGTGGGTTCCCTGTGGGTTCCCTAGTTTTTGCAGCATTTTTAAATGGGTTCCCATGGTTTTTAACAATATCGACGGTGGATTCTCTGTGGGTTCCCTTGTTTTTTGCAACACTTCAGGTGGGCAACATATGGGTTCCCTTGTTTTTTTGCAGCATTTCGCGTGGTCTGTGTATGTTCATCACTTAGCTGTCTTGTAGATTCCCATGGTTTTTGCAGCATGGACGGTGGGTTCCCTGTGGGTTCCTTAGTTTTTGCAGCATTTTTAAGTGGGCTCCCATGGTTTTTCACCGTCGATACGGTGGGTTCTGTTTGGTTCCCGGGTTTTTGCAGCATTTGAAGTGGGTTACCATGGTTTTCCAATAGGCTCTTTTGGCTTTTGCAGCATGTCAGCTGGGTTCCCTGTGGGTTTCCTAGTTTTTTGCAGCAGTTTTTGGGTTCCCATGGTTTAACAGCATCGACGGTGGATTCCCTGTGGGTTCCTTGCTTTTTGCAGCATTGCCCCATGGTTTTCCCAGCATATATTGCGCAAAGGTCTGGGCGGGCTCCCTTGGCTCTTGCAGTGTGTCAGCTCGGTTCCCTGTGGGGTACATGTGGGTTCCCATGGTTTCTCCAGCTCGCGCATTATGTTTCAGAGAAGAGTGGAACTGAAGAAGATGTTCAGGACAGTGGCTGCAGGTGTGGCCCAGTTCCATCGCACATCTTGCGCTGCATTTGGATTTGCTGCTTTGAAGTAAGGCTGCAAAAAGCACGTCTGCTATCTGCAGTTTGGGTCGAGACCAAAGACGTTAAACAGGCTCACCTCTGATGCACATGAGGCTCGCCGCCCTCCTGTGGTAATGCTCTTGATAAGTTTGCTGCGGCTAAATGCTGGCACGCTGATGCGAGGATTTTGCGGCATCTACTGGCAGATGTTAATCTCAGCTTGTAGCTTCAACTGTTTCGATTGCTTGCTGTACGTGGGCTGTTTTTGCGCTGGGAAGCTCCACTTGCAGGAGCTCTTTTTTCCTACAGAATCGTAGGAAGCCTCGAAGGGCCTCCCCTGTGCGGGAAAGATCTTGTACGAACAAGAACAGAAGCACTTGTCTTGAAACGGCAGCCGATGGCAAGTTTGGCAAATTTTCCAAAAGTATCTCACATTTCACAGCATGTTGGCTTTCTTGGACGTTGATCCAAACAGCATGCGGAAGGAATTTTGTTTTTCGTTTTCCAGCTGAGACGGGTTCCAAAAAGCAGCTCTAGTCCGGGCACCGAAACGGGGCTCCCGATTTTGGCTTTCTTCGTTGGACATACAAGCTCACGCAATTCGGGGCCCCAGATTAGAGCTCAGATTTGGGAGCCATTTCTGGGGCCCAGTTATGCCGTTTTTTCGTCGAGCAGATGCCACATCTGCGTGCACAGCTGGCAACAGTATATAAACCTCGCCAGCTCTGTTTTGCATTTTGCCGGTGTTCCTTCAAAACTCAAAATAACAAGTGGAACGCTCGCAAACATGTGAACCTTGCAAACAGAACTTTCTCACACAGAGGAGGCCCTTCCAAGCATCCTAGAGAACAGCTTCCGGAATTGGCTCCGTAATTCGAGCGTTCTTTTGGCCCATGTGTTGCAACGATGTCCGACGTGGAAGCACCTCCTGTTCCTCCCCCTCAAAGAGTGGAGTTGCCGCAGGAGTGTAGAACGTCCTTCGTAAATAAATGGTCCTTCCTCGTCTGCCTGTTGCTAGGAGACTTTGTCCGCCCGTCTGGCCCGCCTGCGACAGGAGCGTCAGGATGCAAAGGTGTGGTATTGTCTGCGTGTCTACAAGATGTCTTGATTGTCTTTCGTCCAAAGCAGGTAGAAGCGCGCAGAGTCGCTAAGATCCTGAAAGCAGAGCAAAAACGACTTTGCAAGGCATGGTTCTGTCTGCTGCCCCGTCGAATGTAGATGTTTGAACTTGCCCAGGCCAAAACAGTAGCACGGCAGCTTTCTGAATCGCAGTAATTAACCCTTGTCGTTTCTCACACGATGGCGCGAATGTTTTAACGCGCATTGAGCCCGGCACTGAGAGTGATCAGCGGTCAGTGAGCTTCGCTGTCGCCTCTCTGGTGTTGAACTGTTGCCCCAGCAGCGAGTATCTGTTGAGCAGTGACTAAGCTCTGCCAGCTTTTAGTACGTGAGTCAGTGAGTGTTGAGTGAGCTTAGCTGCGACGAACGGCTGCCTGCAGCGCGTAAATTCTTCTTCGGTGTCGGGTGAGCAGTGACCAAGCTTCGCTCTCTCTTTTCCAAGGGAATGAATGTTTACGGCTTTGAGCCCGGCGCTGAGAGTGGTCAGCGGTGCGAGCCCTGCCGAAGCAGTGGGTGAGAGAGCTTGGCTGTGACCCGAACTGTTGCGTGGCAGCTAGTAACTTCTTCGTCTTCGGTTGAGCGTGAGCGGTTCAGCAGTGTGCAAGCCTTGTCTGAGGCAGAGCACGAATGTTTTACGGGCTTTGAGCCTGGCACTAAAAGCGATGACTCTGCGGAGTGGGGTTTGCCATCTGGCAATGAGGTCTGCCATCTGAGCCAGTGAATGTATGAGCATTGCCCAAACTGTTGCCTGAGCAGCTGGTAAACTTTCCGGCTAGTCAGTGACGAAGCCTTGCTTTGACGTAATCCCAGCCTTCTTTTTCTGAAGGCCACAAAACGTGGTTGCGTTGCGGTGTAGGGTTTAGGATGAGTAAGTGAGCCTTGCTGTAGTCCATGTGGGCAGCCAAAACTCTTTGTTGACATCTAGCAGGTTTTTCCGAATGCACGAATGTGAGCCCGTCATATCATGCTCATTCGCTTCTGAAATGTTGAGCCTGTTGCAAGGTCGAAGCTGAGCGCCGTAGTCTTTTACGTAGAGCAACGCGCAGCATGGGAAATCTGGATCCGAAATTGTCCGCTTGCAGAAAGCTAGGACAGGCAGACTCTATTGATCCGCCGCAGTTTGATTCGAGATTGTATGCTGCAGGGTGTGAGGATACAGACGAGGGAACCTGAACGAGCCCAGAGGTGGCGGGCAAATGATTTCACCCTTAGGACAAAGCCGGTGGTATAATACTCAGCTGCCAACTGAGTTTGATTGACTCCGGCATGTCTGGGACCTTCCACCGTTCTAATAGTGTTATACTACCCAAAGGGTGTGTAAGTGGGTTCCCTTGGTTTTTGCAGCAGATGGGGTGGGTTCCCTGTGGGTTCCCTTGTTTTTTGCAGCACTTCAGGTGGGCTACATATGGGTTCCCTTGTTTTTTGCAGCATTTCGGGTGGGTCTGTGTATGTTCTTCATTGAGCTTTCTTGTAGATTCCCATGGTTTTTGCAGCATGGACGGTGGGTTCCTTGTGGGTTCCCTAGTTTTTGCAGCATTTTTAAATGGGTTCCCATGGTTTTTAACAATATCGACGGTGGATTCTTTGTGGGTTCCCTTGTTTTTTGCAACACTTCAGGTGGGCAACATATGGGTTCCCTTGTTTTTTGCAGCATTTCGCGTGGTCTGTGTATGTTCATCACTTAGCTGTCTTGTAGATTCCCATGGTTTTTGCAGCATGGACGGTGGGTTCCCTGTGGGTTCCTTAGTTTTTGCAGCATTTTTAAGTGGGCTCCCATGGTTTTTCACCGTCGATACGGTGGGTTCTTTGTTTGGTTCCCGGGTTTTTGCAGCATTTGAAGTGGGTTCCCATGGTTTTCCAATAGGCTCTTTTGGCTTTTGCAGCATGTCAGCTGGGTTCCCTGTGGGTTTCCTAGTTTTTTGCAGCAGTTTTTGGGTCCCCATGGTTTAACAGCGTCGACGGTGGATTCCCTGTGGGTTCCTTGCTTTTTGCAGCATTGCAAGTGGGTTCCCATGGTTTTCCCAGCATATATTGCGCAAAGGTCTGGGTGGGCTCCCTTGGCTCTTGCAGTGTGTCAGCTCGGTTCCCTGTGGGGTACATGTGGGTTCCCATGGTTTCTCCAGCTCGCGCATTATGTTTCAGAGAAGAGTGGAACTGAAGAAGATGTTCAGGACAGTGGCTGCAGGTGTGGCCCAGTTCCATCGCACATCTTGCGCTGCATTTGGATTTGCTGCTTTGAAGTAAGGCTGCAAAAAGCACGTCTGCTATCTGCAGTTTGGGTCGAGACCAAAGACGTTAAACAGGCTCACCTCTGATGCACATGAGGCTCGCCGCCCTCCTGTGGTAATGCTCTTGATAAGTTTGCTGCAGCTAAATGCTGGCACGCTGATGCGAGGATTTTGCGGCATCTACTGGTAGATGTTAATCTCAGCTTGTAGCTTCAACTGTTTCGATTGCTTGCTGTACGTGGGCTGTTTTTGCGCTGGGAAGCTCTTCTTGCAGGAGCTCTTTTTTCCTACAGAATCGTAGGAAGCCTCGAAGGGCCTCCCCTGTAACACCAATTCACAGGAACTATCAAAGGCCGAAGTCTCCAACCTCCTCTCCAAGGAGTGATTCAGGTATTCAAAGCTACGGTCTGAAAACTAAGCTGTCACGAGTGTATCCGTATGAATTTTGTGAAACCTTTGCCTCATGTCTGGCAAGGTTTCTGCGTCGCGATTCATATGCATCGCATTTGTCCTTGCTTACGGACATCTTGCAGTACTCTGGGGACGAATGTCTCCACGGACTGTGTGAATTACTCGATCAGGAGTACTCAAATGCTTACAATTAATCCTCTCAAAGATTCCAAATTACTGCAAGATCCCAAAATACGATCACTTGTGACCAGTGAATTCTCTCTCGAGTAAAACTGAGTTGCCACTGCATCATTCCAAACCATCGCCGTCCCTTGATGCATTGGTGTCATGATATTACTCATCTTAGAATCTAAACTTTTACCGGGATCCGGATTTGAACAATGCACTCTATACAGAGGCACTTTTGGTTCAGTCAAAACACTCACCAGTGTGACTGATGGAGTTCTTGTTTTTTGGAACAAAAAACGTCCCAATCAGACCATTACCTGCTGCATGCCGCATCAGGTGTCTTGGGACAAAATGCACCCATCCACATTCTCGGGGGTGCTGTTTCAAATGACTGGTGGCAAAACCATCGCCGTCAGTCCGTCCTCCGCCAGACGTCATTATGTCTCATGCGGAAGTGTCGCCTGAAGACCCGTCAGGAACTCACAGATAAGGCCTTGTCCTCTTCTGTCAAGAGATCATATTCCTCACAAATATCAGATCTATTCTTTCTGGAGGGCCCGGTACCGTGTTCGATCCGATCTCACTCTTGACGTCACCTCCCTGATATCCACAGTTCGGTTAATGTATTCGCAGCTGCTTCCTATATGCAGCTTTATCTGTAAAAATGTAAACATATAAAGCAAGGAATGTATAAAAGGGGATTGATGCAGTCACTCGCACAAACTCGCTCCTTTTGTTCTCTGGCGGGAAATGCAGATCCGAGCTTCAGCAGCAGGAAGCTGCCGGTGAAAGGGTCTGCATGTTTTCCCCCTCCTCCGATGGGATCTAGGTGCATCAAAAGGCACCGACCTGCCATGGAGAGAGGGAATGCAGATGGACCGATCCTTTGAAGCCGTAAAAGGACAAATCGAATGCAGATGCAAGCAATCATGAAGCAATGTAAGAGTGCAATTGCCAGCACTCGCACCCAGAAAAAGGAAAGAGGTGGGTGGGACAAAAGTTTCTGCCCGCTATGCAGGCGAGCTGGCAGCTGCGAGCCTGCTTGCTGCAATGCACATGGAATGTCATGAGTGCAGCAAGCATGCAAAACATTACCAAACACTCGTGAGCAAGCACACATGCCGTTCGGTTAATGTATTCGCAGCTGCTTCCTATATGCAGCTTTATATGTAAAAAATGTATACATATAAAGCAAGGAATGTATAAAAGGGGATTGATGCAGTCACTCGCACAAACTCGCTCCTTTTGTTCTCTGGCGGGAAATGCAGATCCGAGCTTCAAGTAGCAAGCTGCCGGTGAAAGAGTCTGCATGTTTTCCCCCAAATGCAATCTGTACGGAAACCATCGACCCGCATTCAGTGAACATCATTGTTGCCGGGATCTTGAAGCGGTGCAGGTCGCTATGGAAGTCCGGGAGGGACGCACGCTTGCTCCTTCGTACAATAGATCTACGAAAAGCCTATAAGCAACTTCCTTTGTCGGAGCGTGCCTTGGGGGATGCTTAAATATGTGTGCTCAACCCGAATACGGGTGAGCCTCAGCTCTACCAGAGCCAGGTCTTACCTTTCGGCGCAAAGCCCTCTGTACAAGGCTTTTGTCGTGCATCAGGGGCGATCCCCTGCTCCACATCCACTGGTCCGTCTTCTTTGACGATTATGTGGTAGTGGCCTCGCCCGAGGAAAAGGGACACCTTGATCTTGTGTTGCGTCGTACTTTGCCTTGATCGGCTGGGAAACGTCCGATGAAAAGAACGCCGGGTTCAAAAGTGTGGCAAAAGCCTTAGGCGTAGAATTTAGCTTGGACGAGATCACTTAGGTCTGCTTAGGGTGCAAAACACAGAGGCTAGGAAGCTTATGTCCACCATCGAATTCATCGTGCAGCAAGGTGGAGCGCATGCCAAAGAGCTTGAGTGCCTGCGGAGCCGTCTTCAGTTTGCCGAGTCGCAGGTGTTTGGTCGGGGTGCGGCCCAACGCATGCGAGCTGCATCAAAGGCAATGAAGCTTTCAGGTTTTGTGGCTCTTAACGACTCCTTGACCGAGGCCTTGCTTTTCTTGAAAGATCGAGTTTTGCATGGGGAAGCAAGGATGATCAGCGCCTGTGATCGTCCCACCTTCCACTTGTTCACGGACGCTTGCTTCTTAGGTGGTACTCTGAGTCTGTCGACACGGACGTTTTAGAGCCATTAACAAGAAAGGCAAGAAAGGTCTGATCTACGAGTTGGAGACTTGTGCTGCAGTGCAGGGTGTGGTGCAACTTTGCAATTCCTTGAGTGACTGCAACCTCATTTGTTATTGCGACAATGAAGCCGCCCTCGCGGCTCTCATCAAGTGTGCTTCCGAATCCCCAGTGGTGGCATCGCAAGCTCAGCATGCTTGAGGATGAGAAAGGAATCAGTGTATGGTTCGAGAGAGTGGAGTCGTCTGCGAACCCGCCGACGATCCTTTCACGCTTTGTGCTTGACAAGCTCCCCACTAGTTTCAGAGTCCGTTGGATGCCAGGCGAAGAGCTGTTGTTCTAGCGGCATCTGATCTTGAATGGGGAGTGGCATCATCTGCCCTTCACTTGCAGGATGTTTTCACTTGCGGGAAACGTGCCGGAAATCTCGATGCAGGATACTCTCAGCTTTGCCATTTTTCTGAATATCGGCCACGAATGTGGAGCCGGAATCGTTACCTGTCTGCACCCCTCGCTCTAAAAAAGAAACAGTGCAGTGCGAGTGTGTCCATGTGCTTCATGCTCTGTTTGTGCGCTTGGATTGAAAACATAACCAAATAAGAACAAACTCTTCCGAAGGGGGATGTTTTCTTATTTGATTGTTTTCATGTTTGGAAAAATTGTTTACAATTTTTCATGCGCACTTTTTTTTTCATGCCTTGCTGGAGTATGTCGCATGACTCTTGATTTCTCACGAGTGCCTGACCATGCTTGTCTTGGTACTCGCAGTTTTGCTTGCAGGCGTGAGAAAATTTTTTGTCCCGCCCACCCGCCCTTCTGGTGTGGGGAGTGGCATCATCTGCCCTTCACTTGCAGGATGTTTTCACTTGCGGGAACGTGCCGGAAATCTCGATGCAGGATACTCTCAGCTTTGCCATTTTCTGAATATCGGCCACGAATATGGAGCCGGAATCGTTACCAGTCTGCACCCCTCGCTCTAAAAAGAAACAGTGCAGTGCGAGTGTTTCTGTCCGTGAGTGCAGTTGTGATGCAGTCATGTCCATGTGCTTCATGCTCTGTTTGTGCGCTTGGATTGAAAACATAACCAAATAAAAAAATTTCTGTGTTGCTTCAAAAGCAGAAGATGTGATGTTTTTGCTCTTGCCACACTTTGTAAACTTATTGATTTTGTCCGCAATGCACTTGGCAGCTCGGTGGACCTCAAAATTTTGCACTTACGAGAACAAGTCTGCTAGAAATGCTTGTTCGTGCATGAAAGCAGTTCTCTTGTTGGCAAAACATTGTGAAAATGTAGGAGGTTAGTCTATCAGCAGTGCAACCCGTGAACAGGATGAGCCACCGCATTGCAAGCGGATTCGAGCTTTGGTTTTTTAACCAGCAGACCAAGCATTGATGCCCGATTCACTGGTGAATTGTCTGTATATTGGCAACGCATCCACCGTCTCACCTGCATCATTTGTCTTCTTCAGTTCCTTTCAGCTTTCAAGGTTCTATCATTTGAGACTATTTATTCTTTCGAAACATCAGAAAACTCATCCAGGTTGCAACTTGCGAGGCAATTTGCCCTGGAAGTTTCGGCAACAAAAAACCCCTTCCGGGACAACGGAGGCGACAGAGATGTGCGAAGATGGACACATCAAAGTTCCGGCTATGCAGTCGGTTCTTTTAGTTTTTTTGCTCCGGACCACTGAAGCTCCACGCCCCGGTAGATCATGTCCACGAGCAAACCTGAAGCTCAGCTAGAATGGCTAGACCAGGGCACATCAGTTCAGTCTTGCGCAGTGCCTGGCGTTAGGAACACAGGAAATCCGGCAAATTCTTCGATACTGCATCCGCACGAAACAACCGGCTCATGTCTCGTTACAGGTCGGATCACGGCTCTCAACGGGTCACGGTTTCGGGTGGAGCGATGAGCCTGAAACCTAAAATTCATGACTATCGGTACAACCAGTTGTCGCGATGATCCTCGTAGGTGTAATGCAAAAACTTGTCAAACATGGTTAGTGTTACGGCATCGCCTGGCACGGGCCGGGCTGTTGTTTTGCGCGGTTTCATGTGGCAATGAGGCACCATCTGCCCTTAAGCCATGATTGCAAGCCATCCCAAGCATGCACTCGAATCGGCGTTTGTTCCAAGCGTAGGCGGCAGTGCTGAGGTTAACAGCAACATGGTTTTGCATGGATCGCAGGCGGAAAGCAGTTTGCAGAAGTCGGGTACAAGCAGGAAGCAAGCTTCTGAATACTGTGCATTGCATTTCAGTATGTATCATATGCAAGGTTCCAGCACACATCCGGCGTTTGCAGGGACATGGCGGATTCGGACTTGGAAGAGGACGTGCACGCAGTTGATAAGCGTGAAAGGCACCGGCAATCCGTGACAGCAACCGCCTGGGCATCTCTGTCTTTGGTCACTGGGGCAGTCCTGCTATGGGCGTCGATGGCAGGTTCGAAATCAGAAGCCATCTATTTGATGGACAAAGTGGTTCGTTTCGACACTGCTGGCCCGTTCGGAGAAGATCTTGCAGGGGCTTCTCACGTGTTGACGACATTGATGCTTGTACGTATCCTGCTCTTCGTCGGTTTGGCAGTCGTGGTGACCAGCCTAATTGGAATAACAGCCAGCACTGGAAAACACAAATGCCTTGCTGCGACCTACGGTTCCTGCTCCCTGGCTTGCGCCGGTGTGATGCTCGTCCTGGCCATGCAAGTGATGCAACGAATTTACGTGGTCGAACCTTTGGTGCACAGACAGGCACTTGCAGCCGCATTTGTGGGCATGTTATGATTGCTTTTACAATCTTTTAACTCCAGGCAGTTGCAAGCTAAATCTCTGACGCAGGTCCCGATACCTAGTAGAGCCTGAGCATCTCCCCTCCCAAACCAGGTAGAGCACCTTTGCAATGAGAGTATTTACCTCCAGCCCGTGCCTCAGGGGACGAAAGTGCCTCGCTGCAGTGTTATACACCAAATATAGCATGTCAGAAATGATGACATCGATGACTTACCATGAGTATACTATAGGATAGTAAAATCTCTTGGTTATAGTATAGTATATTATCGGATAGTACTAGTTTCAGAAACTACGCTTTCGAGGCTGGGCCATGCCTTGGACTGCTCTTGGGCATCTGGGATCGACGTAGGCGTCCATCGCCCAGTGGGAAGGAGGCAACTAAGTGCAAGACGAGGCAATTCAGTCTTTGTTCGTCTTCGTTCCTTCTCTGAACTCCAGAGCGACGTGTGGTCGCACGGAACTCTACCAGTTTGGAGCCACCTGTGCCTTGCTTCACTAGGGCACTAGGGGTGCGCCTGACAGCAACAGAGTTTCTTGAGCCACCGATCGTCCATCTGCAGCAAACATAATCGCCACTCATTTGCACGGCTCGGTCGACATGCATTTATGGACCATGCTGCAGCACAGGACATATGCAAGACTGCGTGACCAGGATGACTGCAGACCATCCTCAAATGCAGGCCTTCAGTGCACAGTAATGTTGGAATCGAAGAGTCTCAGCTTTCTCTCCCAACACAGAGCATCCAAATTTCCAAAACTGAATTGAATGCTTTTAAGGTTGACGAGTGTGGTGCTGCCTGCCGCTGGAAGATTAGCCTTCTTCAGGGTGTGCAGGCAGCGACTCTCCTTCAGGAAAAGCGGCTGCAACTTGCAAGATTTTGGACGAGACCTGATAGATCTTCTTGCTGATACGCTCACTGCTCCTTCAACGTCTGCTGGCTGCTCCGGTCTCCTTTGGCGCATGGTAGCTTTTTGACCACGAAGACTACATCACCCTGGTCAGCGTGGCCATTTTTCGGACAACTGTTTTTCCATAGTTAGCGGCAGTTACCGTATTTATGTGTCACCACGTCAACAGCCCCTCGCAACGTGACTAGGCACGTTGAGTGCCAGGCTGTAGTTTCTGTGAAACACATGTTTGTTTCTAAGTGCTAGCACCAGGAGTAGGATGATGACGATGATGAGGATGAGGATGATGATCACGATGATAATGATATGATGGTCATCGTCATCATCACCATCACCATAGGACATTTCCTGCACGACTTGCTGTCGAGCTTTCCGGTCATGCAGGTGCGGAAATTGTTTTCTTTCTTGCGAATATTGCTATGCACAGAGGCATTGGTACCCCAGTCGGTGTTATGTCCTTTTCAATGTTGATATGTGCCCGAAGACTCCAACTATCGTTTCATGCACGGGGTTCAGTTCGTCGGCTTCGCTTGAAAGCTTTCAGGAAACGATCCCCCGAAGGCACCTGGAACCCCAAACCCAAACCGGCCCTAACCTAAACCCTCTCAACCCTCTTCACCCTCGGCTCGTGACAGGGATGTCGGCTCATGCCCCAGCTGTGCGAGTCGTTCTTCTACGAGGCAGCAAAACTGCTTGGGGCACGAGGGTCGCTTTGAGTGTCCCGTAGGGACTGCGTGACGTTCATCATAAGGGTGCCAGAAGCGGTCAGGAAGTATCTCTAAGTATGAGAGGCGCTTGCTGCAGGTTGTGTCATCTGCATTCATACCGTTTCCCGGCCGTGTGCGGATCTGCAGAGTACAGAACCCTCGGCTGCGTATCAAAGCAGGGTTTTAGGGCAATCCGAGAACCGGCAACGGGTTTGGCCGACAGGAGCTGGCCAGCCAGAACTGCTCAGCACTCATCAGCCCAGCTCTGAGTAAGGACTGAGCTTTTTTGCAAGCCTGTACTGTCTGTAGGTTTTTATGATCTTTTATGGCTGAAGCGGTCTCCCCGTGCGTGCACCTGCACTTGCTTGTCTCTCCTTTGCTCGCAAATGGGTACAAGCTGCAGCACAAGCATGGTCATGGTGGCGGTGGCATGGTGACGATGCCGATGATGCTGCTGGTGATGCTGAGTGATGTTGTTGATGATGTCAAGATAAAAAATTCAAACCTCTACACTCGTGCTCTGCTTAAAACCGCTGATATTCCGCGTGGGCTCCCATCGCACTTAAATCAAGTTTTTTGTGCTGTCACTTTTGAAAAAGTTAAGTTTTCTTCTTCCCCGTCGTGCATGATTCTACGCCCTCTTTCCTCATTGTATGCTTTGCCCATCAGCTTTGACGGTGTTTCTGAGAGTGTTTCTGAGAAACGAGCCAGACGTGACAAGCCCTGAACAAAGCCAGCGTGTACACTGGCTGAGGGTTCAGAGCATTGCCCTTCGCGTTCCTTGAGTATTCGTACTCTGAACGTTCCTTCCGGGTTGCTTGCATGCTCTCTTCTAGGATTGTCTGCAGGGTTCCTTTCAGGGTTGCTGCCCGGGTTCCTGTCAGGCCTTCTTTCAGAACCCGAGAGTAGACCGGAGGCACCGCGGCCTCCGGCATCGAGCCGGTCTTCGTAGCGTCCCAGTCCAGCAGTGCCTGCAGGTCAGGTGGGTGTCATCCTGTGAGTTTTCACAGTTTCGATTCTAGTATATATTTGGCATACTCTGGTGGATTGTAGTAGATCGTAGTAGATGATTAGGGGCAGGGGTTTCAAGGTCGTCGGCACTGCAGGGATGTTCCTTTGGGGGTTTCTACCCCAGTGCCGCCCCCAAGGCCGACAAATGAAGGCTAAACTAAACACTCCAACACCTCGTGGTGTTGGTTGCAGGAAGACCATCGGGATGCCCCAAGCAGCAGAGATCTTGTGGGGAGTCCTGGTTTGTTTAAGGCGCCCATGTGCGCTTGTATAGGTCGTAAGGTCTACCATCCGGCGTCTCGTGTTTTCGGGCACATGGAATGTTAAAGAAAGCTACAGTGCGGTTTTGTATTTCATAGCATGGCGGTATCAGAATCCTCTTAGCCTCGCCCTTTCTTCGTTGCTGCCTTGCTCGAACAGCTCCGGGAGCTCTTGAGCTGAAGTGGGAAGTGTCAGGCTTTCCCCCGGACTTCGCTTGGCAGCGCGATGGGATGCAACTCGTCCTCCCGGGTGTGCGTCGTCACCTTCGGCGAGCTGGACAAGGGCCAGGGCATGAGCGGGAGGAGCGATTGCCCGGCGAGACGTGAAGCCAGCAAGACTTGCACCAAAAAGCGGCCCTCATTGCCGCAGGTGGCCACACAACAGCTGGACTCCATCCTGCCTCATGCCCTTGACTGCAAGGAAGCCGGGCCAAGAGAGGCGGACTTGAAGGATTCGGAGGCGTGCGAAGAGTGCGGAGTGGTGGAGGTCAAGGTCCCGGAGCACCTCCGAAACATCCTCAAGAAGGAGCGGGTCCAGGCGGAGTTCGTGGAGCCATCAGCAGTCGAGAGCTCATGGAACTTTCAGCAGGCCGAGGATCGGCCCGCGGGTCTCCTGGGTCCACCGGATCGTGAGATGCATCTTGAGCATTTGGAGAAGCTTCACAGGTTCTTCAGAACGAGCTGCAAGGTGCCAGGCTGGCTCCGGCTAGAGGTCGATGACAAGAGGAGGCGGGACGGCATGGAGCCGGGCCCCATGCAGAGATACACCAATGGCCGTGCTAGCAAAAAAGCACTGAAAGGTCTCAGTCTAGTTTAAGTTGACGAGAAACTCGTCGACACAGGTCCACGTCCCAATACATATGAACTGCTTTTTTTGCATCTTTCCCAGAAACTTTTCTGAACTGATCTTTTTGAGCATTCTGCAACTAGCAACGAAGAGCGACTCGGAGGCTTTCAAAAGCCGCAAGGCCTTAGGCCTCGCGTCGTGCCGCGTTTGCAGAATGCCTCGAAGAACCGCACGTGATCAGAGAAGCTGTCCGGTCGTGCAGAGCACTTGCAGAACCTTAAAGTAGCAAGTACTGGATGTTCTGAATGATACTGGCACTTCCAAAATCACGGTGTTGTTTCGGGACATCTCTAGCCTGCACGCAGCATTTAAGAAACCGGCATGAACAGACTATGCCGATCACATTCACTGGACTTCATCATGGCTCAGACGAGTGCGTGGCTTCCTGGCTTCAGGTGGGAAGCTCCGCTGCAATATATTCCTTCCATACATTTCCTCCTTCCCCTCTTGCCGGAGCATTTTCTTGCTCTGCACTTCTTGTGTTCGGGCTTCCGCCGGCGGTGCGGCTGGAAATGAATCTTTGTGGCACATGGTTTCTTCTGTCTAGACGACTTGAGCTTGGCTTGTTTCTGCCTGCTTTGGGTCGCACCGCACCCCAACGTGAATTGTCTGCCACGGCAGTCATCTGGAGCTGAAACTGATGCAGCAGGCTTGGTTCCAGCGATATATCGGCTCAACCCGGTCACTCTGATGCTTCCTTACCCAATTACACCAGCCTTCCCAACATTCTTGTCCGAAGCTTCTTGCATCGTTATGGTGACCAACGATGAATACGGATGCCCAGCGAACAGAGTTTCCGTGGGGGCATGCAAAGTTTGCTGCAACATCGATTGCCCATGTGTACCAGTGTAAAGTGTAATGTAGATCACGGCACGAAGGTTCGACTAGACAGTAAGCGTTTCGTGGGCAATCTTGAGGAACTGCAGCTCTCACTCGACTTGTAGCTACCACCGATGGGACCCATATGCAGCGCTTGAGCAGCAAAACGTGTGCCGTCTGAAGTTGCTGATGCAGCTGCGACCTTGAAGGGACCATCTGCAGTACTGCATCACCCTCAACAGACCAGTAGCCGGGTTCCGCCTTCCGAGCCTTGCGCTGTCTGCAAGTGGAGAATCGTTTCAAGCTTCGGTTCTGGGAGATGTTCTCGGTGGCATCTTTGACTCCTGGTCGCATGGCCAGGGATTCCTGTGACGCGGACATCAAGTGCAAAGAGTTTTCTCACAGTGAAGCAACTGCGGCGAGGAACTGAGACCACAGAATGCCATAGTACTGGTAGTTCGAAGAGTATTCCTTCTGTGAGGCGATGGATATTTCTGGTAGCGGGTCTGGTTGAACTTGGAGCATGTTGAAAACCCATGACGCCACATTCACAACACCTGTTTCTGGATGTGGTTTCTCTCGAATCTGTCGCTTTGCAGGGTCTTTTCGCGCTGATGGCATGACCGCTGTTTGCAGATGCACACACTACCTGAAGTTTGCACTTTAAGCCCTAAGCCCTAAGCCGTACTTCCAGAGGCACTTACTTGGTATTGCTCCATAGTTGTGGGGTGCCGATCCTGTGGGCACTCCTGGCTCCGACGGACTTTAAGGCATGCTGCTCGGACTCAACTTTCGGTGCCAGAGCAAAGGAGGACGACTCAGTGCAGTATAATCAGTAGTAGTAGGAGTCGCCCAAACCAAATTCCCCCAATCTCGATGCCCCTCAACCCTGAACCCCCTCGAGGCACGTCCGGAAGTGTGCATGCTCTACAGTGGTCTAGCCGGGGCCTCTGCCCGGCAGCGGGCTTCTGGCCTTTAGGATGTATGATTGCATGAAGGCTGGGTGTTTCACGGGCAGATGAGCGGACGATTCCTGCGTGGCAGGGAGGATCGCGACGTAGCGGAGGTACAGGGAAAAGGCTAGTTTGGATTCTGGAGCCTCGAATTATTGAGTTCTCGGCATGCCCACTTTCTTGCACACCTCGGTTTGCACTGCTGTCGCAACACAACGCCTGCAGGTTCCGGGGTCAGGGCTTCAAGCGCACTTTAAGCCTGCAGGTGCACAGACATCGCTCCAGTGGGAGCTGTTACTCTAAGGCGGTTTATGAGCTGCAAGCCTAAGAAGACAAGTCGTGCCTGAATTACCTGCAGCCCTGAACCCCCTGAAGCTTGAACCCGAAACTGCACACCCCAAACCGTTCGAAAATCATCAGATTCGAGTCAGAGGAGGCCCCATGTTCTGAGCTCTGAGTTCGCATTTCGGGCCCCTGGAGGACTCTTGGGCTTTGGCGTGCTCGAAACTCGAAACCGAAGGATTCGATGCAAGCGTCTTCCCAGGTCGCTCTCCACAAGCCGCCCGCCTGGTCACAGCTGGCACCGGCGCAGGCTGAGTCGAAGGGTTTGTGTTTTGGGTGGCAGCGGTTCGTGGCTCTAAGTGTTTAGGGTTTAGGGGTTGGCATTCGTTGGATCAGGGATTGGGACGACGACGACGACGACTACTACTACTACTGCTACTGCGACTGCTACTGCTACTACTCCTACTGCTGCTACTACTACTACTACTACTACTACTACTACAACTACTACTACTACTACTACAACTACTACTACTACTACCACCACTACTGCTACTGCTACTGCTACTGCTACTGCTACTGCTACTGCTACTGCTACTGCTACTGCTACTGCTACTGCTACTGCTACTGCTACTGCTACTGCTACTGCTACTGCTACTGCTACTGCTACTGCTACTGCTACTGCTACTGCTACTGCTACTGCTACTGCTACTGCTACTGCTACTGCTACTGCTACTGCTACTGCTACTGCTACTGCTACTGCTACTGCTACTGCTACTGCTACTGCTACTGCTACTGCTACTGCTACTGCTACTACTGCTACTACTGCTACTACTGCTGCCGCTGATATTGCAATGTTAATCTTATTGTGTCTGTTGCTTTTTGCAACTTGCCACTGTGGTTTCGAGCGTCTCTTGCTTTCCCGGGTGCTTTCGGTTGTCTCCCTGGTGCTTACTAGGGAATGGGGGAATGGATATTGGGGACTATTATTGGGGATTACTTTCGGGACTCTATAGGGATCCCTTCCCCAACCCCTACCAAGCACTAGACAGTTGTCTAAACCCTAAACCCTAAACCGGCTGCAGGTGCAATCGTACCTGGGCGAGGGCAAGACAGAGTGCTGGAGGCTCTTCGCGCAAGTTGAAGAGACTTCAATGACCCTTAGGGGGGTAGGGGGTAGGGGGTAGGGGGGGCCTTACCACACTGAAAATCCCTATGACTTTAGGGCTTAGGGAAGTTTCAGATTTGTGGGTTTTAGGTTTGGGTGACCTTTGCAACATCAATCCAGGTCTCTGCTTGGATCTCGGAAGATCATTGCCCGGGGTTTCCTCATGTTGCTCGGTGTCCAGGGCGCTGGGAAACATGAAATCCGAAATCGCGATGCGGAATGACTCGCAGCTGGCACATGTCTTCAAAATTCCACTAGCCGTGAGCCGGAACCTATCACCCCCTCGGTCTATAACAACCAACCTCAAGCTGTTGCCCCAAGCCCTGAGGCCTAGCCAGAGCTCCACCGCAAGCCCGGCAACCCCTGAAGCTCTCTGCCCAAGCGCACAAAGTGACACAGCCGAAACTGTGTTCAGGCGGACAGATCCCACCGTCCTGAGCAGGTGCCATGCCCAAGCGCCGGCGAGTGGTCGTTTGAGGGTTCATGAACACCAAGGTCGATGCGAAGAGTAGAGGTAGGGCGCTGTGGGCGGTGGGATAGTCTAGGGCCTGGCCGAGGTTCCAGAGCCAGAACACCAGGATCGCGGCTTGTACCGTCGTCCTGGCTGTGGTGCTTCTGGTGCGCCTTTAAAGAGGGGCCCCGGGAGCAAGCCTGTGCTGCAAGGTCTTGGAAGTGATAGGCGATGGTTGCATGGCGGAGACTTCCGGGATAGCAATAGGAAGAACGAGGCTCACAGTCCTCTGAGTGCGAATTCCCAAACCGCGAACACTGGTTGGGACTTTCAGAGGGTGTTCGATTTGGAGCCTCGATGCTGAAGCCCGATGCTGGCCCGACACCGTTGTGATGCTTTCATGTGCACCGCCCCGATTCTGATCTCGGTCGTTTTGGCTCGAGATGGACATCTGATAGCGGAATCCACTTCGGGCCGGGGACTCGGTGCTGGTTGCCCTCTGCCCGACACAATCCCACAGCCCAAGAACTTTACACCCAACCCCAGCTGGACGTGCATGTCACTGCTGAAGCGACACCTCTTCAGAGGGATGCCTGCATCCTGAAGAACGAAGTGCAGCTTTCAAGTAGCGTCATTGCAGACCTTCTTGCAATTTGACAGCTTTCCATGCATACGATTCGGCAAGGCAATTTGGGGTGTCCAGACTGACGTAGGGTTCAGAGAGGTTGGAAACCTCCTCTTGCTATGCCGTTCGGAAGTTTGTCATTTTTCCGTCTCAGATGAGGACTGCTCATGGGCAGCCCGCCCTTTTGGCCAAGATGATGCTGAAAGCCGGGCAGAGCCCTCGGCAGCCAGCTCTGCTTGCGTTTTGAGTCGAGGATTGAGTGTGACATGTGACACCAGCTAATCAAGCACCTGCGCAAGCCGTCACATACGGACAATGACGTTTCTCATGGTTTCATTGCAAGTCCACTCACAGTAGTCACGGTTGTAGAGATGACACATGTACGGGTGTTGCATCCTTGACCAACATCACTCTTGCTACCTTAGCCGTATATTACTTCCACAGTCGCATTGTGCAGTGTTAAAACCAAGACAAATATGCGCTTTGAGGATCGTAGCTGCAACTTTGCGGTTTCCATCACCAATCTTCCACGATCACTATCATTCTGCTCCGTATCAAGCTAGAGATGTTCAGAGTCAGTGACAGTGCTGACGGTCTGCAGACTCACCTTGTGTGTGCTGCTGTGACAGTGGCCAGAACTGAGTATTAAAGTCGTGCATGTGGTAGTCGTGCGTGGTCCTGCGCTTTTCTTTTTGTCCAGGTGCTGCGTGGCGGCATTAGCCGCTCTTACTGGACGTGCTGCGCAGGCCATGGACTCGAAGTTCATGATGTTCATGACTCGCGAGTGCCGGGTTGAGGTGTGCCGATTGTTCTTATGGGAGTTTCTCGTGGTATCAAGAGACCAAGAACAAAGTCTGAGCCTAAGCCCAAGAAGCCTGCCTGTAAACTCTGGATGGAGGCCTACAAAGGCAAAGACCACCTGTATTCCTGGATCCGACGCCCGAATGTCCTTGCATGACAGCCTAGCCTTCGGTGCAAACCCATCAATCCCTACTTGCCGAAGCCCTCTTCGAAAATCTCGACCTGTCCATGGCACTTTGTTAAACGCCTCTGTCTCTAAGCAGGCTGAACGCAACCAGCATTTTGAAACACGAAGGAAGCCTATCAAGCTTCTCTAAGCATCAACGCATACACCTTCTACGCCTAAGCCCCATACTTCCATACTTTGAGCAAGAACCCCAACCAAGAACCCAAGCCCCGAGCTTCAACCTCCCGCAATGAGGTTCCCTCAGAAGTCCTTGCGAAAAGAGTCTCCACAAGAAAGACAGGAAAGGGATCCTGCACCAGACGCCAGGAACCCCGAAGCCAGGAAACCTTAGCCTTAGATTCAGACCTCTGACTCTAAAGGCCCCCACCTCAACTCCACAGGCTGAACCCTTCATCCTGCCCCGCAGCCCTCATAAGAGACATCCTAAACCCTAAACCCCGAAAGCCGAACCCACAAACCCCAAAGCCCCAGTCCCGAAACCCAGCTCTTTCCTTTGTGAAGGCTTTACCCGAGTGCCGTGCGGAGGCCGACGACGCGGTGTTTTACAAGGGTGCTTTATGGATTCCTTGAAGGGTTTTATGACGTTCTATACGGGCTCAAGAAGGCTATGGCCTAAATTCCCAGAGGTTTCGTTTTAAAAACAAATAAAGACAATGATCCGTTTAATTCGTAATCTTTACATCAACCCTTGCCCTTATGGTAACCCTTGAAAAGGCCGTGAAAGGAAACCTCAGAGGCACCCTTAAGAGAGGAACCGAAACAAAAAAACCCCTACCGAGCTCCAACTGCGCCTAAACATTCACGACCACCAAACCCGTAAGCTCCATATGGGGATTAAGAAGAAGGGCGTGTGGTACGTAGTTATTGATTGTTAAGTGTCTCAAATAAGGACCCCTGAGTTCAACCCCCCTTAACCCCAAACTCCGACCCCAAATCCCCCTCCCCCAACAAAAAGCCAGCCGAGAACTCCACCTTTCGAGGCAGACACCGCCGCCTCCAGCCTCATACAAGTCAGAAGCAGGCTGAATGATGCGACCTGGCCCAGTGGGTAATGATCAATATACGGTCATACCGTAAGATTCCCCACAATCCTATTGTAATTGTGAAGGCCCCTCTATTGGTTTATTTGTGGTGCATCAGGGTTGGGTGAATGGATGCTGGCGGCAATCGGGGGTACCTCGCCTGGCAAATGCATCGTGAGCGATGAAGCTCCAGGACAGTAAAGGTTACCCCTACTGTGAGACCCGCACCCCTGAACCCTAAACCCTAAACCCTGAACCCGAACCCTGAACCCTGAACTTTTAAACTGAGTCCAAAGCCAACTGGACCTGCAAACTCATCCGGAGATAGAGCAATTGCACTTAAAAACACCCTGGTCCCTGATCGGCAGTTGTCCGCCCGAGGCTTCGGCGCTTATACCACAACCGCAGTCCCTGACCAGGACGGCCCTTCCGTGTGAAGAAATAATAATACTTTAATAAATACTCTAACAATACTCCAATAATATTTGGGGTATTCTACTGGTATATACTTTAGTAGTACTATAGTGGGTCTAACAGTACTAGAATAATACATGTTTCTACCGTCTCGAAGTTGCACTTTGTGCGGAGGGTGTGCGTTTCGAAGGCGACGCGGACTCCCTGTGCTGTCCTACTCTAGGGGTTGATGATTTCAGTTTTGGGTTTCGAAGCCGAAGTGTCTTCATCCACGCGTTGCCATTCTCCATCAGCTTCGTGTAGTTCCACGAGACCACAGGCAGGAGGTATTTCTTGGACAGATTCTAGATTCTAGAGCAAGTGAGGTTGCTTGATTCCAGGTCCAAGCCCCTGAAACTTGACGTTTGATCTGGAGTGTCAAGACTTCCCCCAACCCCGAAGCCCGAAACCCCAAAACCCTAAACCCGACACCCCCGAAACTGCAAGCCCTAAGCCGTGATCCCGATGCTCTGCAGGAGGCAGGGCCAGCTTGAGGCGGGACGCAGGGGTTAGAACCGGTTCCTGATCTGATCTGAAGCTGTCAGTTTACAATGACTGTATTCCACGTTCACTCAACCTCAAACCCAGACAAACCCCAGATTGGGTGGTTGCCAAAATGAGGCTCCCTTTTTGGGTCCCTATTATGGTACGGCACCTAATATTTAGGGTACCCAAAAAGGGGCCATAATGTTGACAACCACCCAGATACTGAATTCCATTATAGGATGCTGGGCAGCTGGCTTGGCTACTCCATCGTGAGACTGTTGGAGGGGTACCACGACTGCTGCAAATGGAGCTGGGTCGCTTCTACGACAATGACAGCAAAGCTCTTAGTGTAGTGATAAAGACTTAAAGACTTAAAGAGGAGGATGAGGATCATGATTCAGACTGAAATCCACTCTCACCGTTCCAGGATATATGGATGAAAGAGATATGTTAGCAAAAGGCCTTGCTGTCAGAAGAGATACAAGACCACGCCACTCATCGCAGAGTTTGCGGTTTGGTGCATCCTTGAAAGGTGCGAAAGCTGACAGCAGATCTGCCCAGCGTCGCGCTGAGGCCTGTGCAGGGGCGTTTCGTGCTACCACTACTGCCGCTGTTTCCAGCGCTGTTCTCATGATTTCAGTGACAGTGAGATTGCTGCATGAATGTAATTGTCATTGAAGCTGCTATTTGTGTTTCTGCTGGATGTTTTTTTTGGGTGGCTGCTTGCGGCTATTGCAACGTTGGTGACAGCAATGACGATGAGAGCGGCGGTGTTAGTTAGTGATGACGATGATGATGATGATGACGGTGATCATGGTGATGGTGACCATAATCATGACATCAACGGTGGTGGGCATGCTCGGTGTCCTCTGTCGTCGTCGTGGTCGCAAAAAGCTTGAAACCTGAGTCCTGAAGCGTATGCTCCGACCCACCACCGCAGTAGGCCTAGGACTGATCCTTCGGGCAGGCAGACGCTGGACGACTTCGTCGGCTCCATGATAGACAGCGACGCTTGGCGGGAGTGCCTGTTAGCGTGGTTCTGAACTTCTTTGCCTTCGAGGTGTTAACGGTTTGCTACGACAGGACTACGAAGGACCGTGAGGAGATCCCCCAACATCCCCCAACCCAGAGTGAGGTAGGTAGTATCTTGAGCGATGTTCGCTACCCTTGAGACCGCAAAGGGCAGAGCTCTCCATTCCAAGAATCGGTTCAGTGGGGTGTCCAATACAGTAAACCCTGACGACCCAAACAAGATGTTGCGGGCCCTTACTGGTGACGATGGAATGGCAGGATCCCAGCTTGGTTTCTGGAGGTAAGTCCTAAACCCTGAACCCCAAACCGGGGCTGCGGGGGGTGCGGGGGGCCCGGCCCCAGGCCTCCTCCGAGCCCGGAGCCTCGGAAGCGCCGCTGCTCTCGGCGCGGCTGGCCGACGTGGGTCTGGGGGCAGAGGCGCTTATAGATGTAGATGTATATGTACATGTATATGTATGTGTATATAAGAATGTATATGTATATATGTATATATATATATATATGCATACATATACATTGTTTTAGATAGGGTTTGGTTAGGGTCTGGTTTCGGTTTATTTTGAGTCTAGGTTGAGGGTTGATGGGTTAAGCAGGGTTAAGGGCTAAGGGTCTAGGATTTCAGTTTTAGGATTTGTCTTTTTTCGGGATCCGGAAGTGTGTTTTGAGGCTTTGGTAAAGGGTTCATAAGGTCTTCCGAGACTATTTTGTATGGAAATAGAGATATACAACATGTACATACTAATAACGATACATAGATGAAAAATGCACAAACAAATAAGTACACAGCTATGTATACACACATATATATATATATATATATATACGGGTACCCCCCTATATGGGGTCCCCTGGGTTTTTGCACACCCAAACCACTAAACCATTAAACCATTAAACCATTCCTTTTGCTCCATGCCACTAAACCAATAAACCATTAAACCATTAAACCAATCCTTTCCCCCAATGGACCCAAACCAATAAACCATTAAACCATTAAACCAATCATTTCCCCCAATGGACCCAAACCACTAAACCATTAAACCATTAAACCAATCATTTTCCCCTATAGAGAGAGACACATCCCTGTATGGGCCGAAAGCATTGGTTTAATGGTTTAATGGTTTAATGGTTTAGTGGTTTAGTGGTCTAGTGGTATGGAGCAAACGGATTGGTTTAATGGTTTAATGGTTTAGTGGTTTAGTGGTATGGAGCAAACGGATCGGTTTAATGGTTTAATGGTTTAGTGGTTTAGTGGTATGGAGCAAAAGGAATGGTTTAATGGTTTAACGGTTTAATGGTTTAATGGTTTAGTGGTTTAGGTGCATTGGGGGAAAGGATTGGTTTAATGGTTTAATGGTTTAGTGGTTTAGTGGTTTAGTGGTATGGGGTAAAGGGATATGTTTAATGGTTTGATGGTTTAGTGGCATGGGGCAAAAGGATTGGTTTAATGGTTTAATGGTTTATTGGTTTGGGTCCTTTGGGGGAAAGGATTGGTTTAACGGTGTACTAATTTAATGGTTTGTTAATGGTTTAATGGTTTAGTGATGGGTCTAGAGCTGCCTACTACGCAGGTGTCCTGGTTATAACCGGGGACAGAGGTTATAACCAGGCGGCAAAATACGTTCAGGGTTTGAAGACTCCCGCCGTGCCCTATAGACCAAATGGATTGGCTTATTGGTTTGATGGTTTAAGTCTTCCGTGTCGTATCGCGCAAGCGAGCCGGTATAATAGTTTAAGTTTAAGTCTCCCCCAAACCCTAGCGCCAAACCCTAAGCAGTAAAACCCAAACAAACCCAACACTTGATGGTGAACCTGCAATATTGGTAAACTGTGTCGAAACACCGGGGGGCTTACATACCAGGGTTGTGGTTTGTAAATTGGGGTGCCTTGATTGTTTGTTGCACACTATAAACCTTACGAAGCAAATCTGTGCCACCGCTACTTCATCAACACCTAGATCCAAACGTTCGAAAGTTTCGGTGTTTCAGGGGGAATGTAACCGCAATGAAATTAAACAAGGACTAGAAGAATAGAGGGTCCGAGGTAATTGGAATGTATTCGGTTGTTGAGGCATGATGCAGTGCTTTGTAACAGACAAAATTCCGGGGACCATATGCGCATTCCCCAACTTTAGCGGAAAGGCTATATGGCGGACTTTACATAATGGTCTGTCCGTTCCAGTACATCGGGTTTATGAGATCTATGTACACATTGAGAGAATAGCCACTAACATGTCACTGACCCAGGAATCAAAATGCGGAATATGAAGGGGCTCTATCGGGATTACAGTAGGTCAGTAAGTGTTGTCAACATTGGAAAATCACGGTACACAGAAAGTTGAGATACGACTGATATGACGTCATTGTAGGGAGAGACAGTATTTCTAAGTTTACAGCGTGGTCAGGTTTCATCACTTCGTACATAGGCGAACTGGTTGCAACGCTATGTTCAAAGACCGTTCCAAGGAAGCAGGATTTCGATGAGACAAAACTGATAAGAATATGTGTGGTGAGCGAAACAAAATTTGCAACTTGCAAACTGTTAAATTTCCTCGCTCGGTACGTAGAAAATTCCTAGCAATGCTACTTCCAACTACATGGATGAACCTCTTTCGAGGAGTGATTCGGTGTGTGTTTACCACTTTTTCTAACACGAGGATCAAGTTCTGGACTGGGAACCATGGCTTCTATTCGACCTTCAGTCAATATTCACAAGAACACAAACAGAAATTCGGACAAGCTAGATGTAGCCTTCTGGTTTTCAGTCGGTCATCACTCAGCATATAGAAACAGTGCCAAGCCTAAGAAGCGACGCTTCATGTCGTCCCCCAGGAAAAACACTGTACAACGTTTGCTAAGCTTGTAGTGTGCAAGTTTTCAATGTTGGCTTGGGGCAGCCGTCATACAGAATTAAGGAATGCACCACTCAAATATACCTACCGGATATACCAATGTTGAAAAGCAATCACATAGGGGCACAGGGATATGTCATTGAAAGCTATCAGTTTGCCAAAACGTGATAGCAATGCGTCCAACAACAGAGACTTTGATGGGATTGTGGCATTACAGTACAAAGATGGAAAGCTTTTCGTTCCAAAATCTAGTTCGCGATAAGGAATGACTGAGCCAGACTAATGACTACAGCGCGCTTGTTGGAAAAAACTGAAATACAGCGGTTTAGATACAGTCACACAAAGATGAACTACGAAGATATATCGACGGCTTCAAGGCAAGGATTTTAGCACATTGTAACGGGGTTTCGACGAGGGTGTCATAGAATTCTTAGCGTTGTGCGGGCTTCAGCATTCTGAAAGCATGGGTTGTTGCAACTTCCCGGGTTAGTCTTCAAACCGGATATAATACTGTAGTCGATGGCGTACACCATTGCCATCGAGCTGCTCCATACAAGCATAATACTATATTCGATAATGTATACCTGATTATAAATTAGTCGACTGGTTATAACCTAGTCGGCTGGTTATAACCTAATCGGCTGGTTATAACCTAGTCTGGTGGTTAGAGCTCAGTCAGATGATGTAGCGAAAAACGTAGGGGACCCCAAATAAGGGTGCGCCCATATATACATACACATGCACATGGATAAACCCCCAGACTGAAGATTCTAAACCTGGAGCCCGAACGAAATGTCACCGGAGAGATTTCCGGTAGGCGAGGGCTTGCAAGGTTTCAGTGAGGAGGAGTTTAGGAAAATTTAGGAGCTACTGTAGCGGTCTTCGAAGGATTCAGGGCTTAGATTCCGGGTTTGAACCTTGGGCGTTTAGGAGTTCAGGGGTTTTAGGGGCTCGGAGTTCGCAGTTTCTGGTTTGACGCCGGAGGCGTCTGGCATAACACAGCACGATCATCAGTGCCCCTCCTCCCCCTCCTCCTCCTATCGGGGCCTTCATAATTGCCTATGCTTTTCTGGGGGTTCCTGATTGTAAATATAGTATCGCGGGCCCCAAAACCCTATTCTAAATATTACTACATTGCTCCTCCTCCTCCTCCTCCTCCTCCAGTCTTCCTCTTCTTTTTGATCGTTTAAACTTCTGACTGCTATGGCAACGTAGGTTTCTAGCGATTCTCGTTCGGTTGGCGGTTTGCCAACGAGGTATAGGTGAGATGTTGCACCACCGCGCACATGCTCGGTGTTCGGGATTCGGGCCCGGTGCTGGGCTAGAAGTCGTAGGCTTCATAGCTGTGGGGGCCTCGTAGACTTTGGCTGCACATCTGCAGGGCTACGCCCTCAACGTGACGAGCTCCGGCGTGGACCTCGCTGCCGCTGCTTGACACTACCAGTCGAAGACTTGAGCACTTTCCAAAACAACCATGGCATCTTACTTTGCACGGCTGCTTAACCGCGAATGCCTAAGCCTTAACAGTCCTAATTTCGGACACTTTGAGCCTGGAACCCCCGGACGAGATCATTCGGGGCTTGCTGGTGTCGGGCTCCCGAGTTCTGCAAGTTCTCCGCTCCTTGCGTACTTTGCTGACCTGGTGCTGGAAAGCTGGCTCGCGAAGTGGAGAGGCTTCTGCCATGTCCGGGCCAAGAAGCCTTTGGGTCCCGGAACCTTTCTAAATTTCAGAATCCCTAAGCCCCAAAACCTTCAGCCCCAAGCCTAAGAAAAGTCCCTAACCCTACACCCTAAACTCTAAACCCTAAACTCTAAGCCCTAGACCCTAAGCTGTAAACTCTAAACCCTAAACCCTAAGAACGTCGACACCCAGGAGACCGAGCATGGCCTCTTCAACGGCCTGATGACTCTTCGGCAGCTGCTCCAGAAGCCCGACTCGGGTATCTGGCAGCTGCCCTTGGTCCCTCGGACGGCCTCCTCGGGTTGTTTTTGCAGACGGGTACATACCTAATATATGTATATAGGTATACAGATATATAATGTCATATGTGTTTCTGTGTATATATGTAACTTATATACGCAGACATGTACATACAGATATATATATATATATATATATATATGTATATATATATATATATACATATTATATATATATATATATATGTATACATACATGTATGTATATGCTCACACCCCCACATATATATATATATATATTACATTTTATGTGTTTATATATAGTTTTGTGGCTTTTTATACAAATATGTGCTAACATGTATATGCGTTTAAAGGTTTCAGTAGGATTTGGGGCTTTAGGGTTCCAACCTGAAACAGGGGGCTGAGTGAGTATGAGTAGGCTGAACTACTACTCATATTCTGAGTGCCCCTGTGGATTTGTTAGCAGGCGATCCCTAAACCCTAAAGCGTTTGCAGGCCAGCTCCCTGATCTTCCAACCTTGCCTTGTCCTGTCGGTAGGTGGCAAAGCTTGGGAGTCGCCCATGATGCTTTCTGAGTGCAGATATGCGTGTGTGCGTGTGTGTGTGTGTGTCTCAAATTCTCTCTCTTTCTCTATATCTATCTATCTATCTCTCTATATATGTATATACACACACACACGTATATGCAAGAAGGTACGATATGAAAATGCTGCTGGAACCTGCCGTGCCAGCATTAGGACGGTTCTTGGTGCCCTTAAAGCTTTTGGCCGGAGAGTCTGCATCTGAGCCCAGGTGAGCATTCGTGACAAGCCTGCCTTGCAGTGGCGGGGGCTTATGCTGGACGTGAGCCGCCACTTCTTCTTCCCCAAGGACTGCCTTTCCCCAAAGCCCTGAAACTTGAACCCTGTTTTCAAGCAATCGCAGATATCCATTCAAAAGGTAGCCCGGAAGGCGCACTTGGGGGTTGCAGTGGGGGCAACCCAGAGACTCCAATATCCCTTAATTAAGGAATATTCCTTAAATTATAGTAGGATCCCTAATATGATTTAAGGAATATTCCTTAATTAAGGGATATTGGAATCTCTGGGAAGCGGGCTGCAATTGAGCTCGTTCTCGTTGCAAGCATCAGACTCCCGTCTGTGTCAGCACCAGGAGGTGAAGCACTTGCTCAGGACCATGGCGCTGCCTATTGCCGGAAGTTTTTGGTGTTTGGAGTTTTGGGGGCTATGCTCATGTGGTCGGCATTGGTTTTGGAGCGGGCGGGGTCAGAGGTTTACGGTTGCAGGGTTGAGGTGGGAGCTTCTGAAAATAGGGGACCCTGATATACTACCCTAAATAGTAGGATCCTTATTCTACGGACCCCAAAATAAGGTACCCCTAATATTCGGAAACCCTAAACCCTAAACCCTTTATAGAACCCTTATAGATCCTATTAAGGAGCCCTGAAAGGATCCCTTTAAAGGTATCCCTAATTTTCGGAAACTCCCGTGTATACAACGTCCCTCCTGCTCCGGGGCTTCGAGTCTCGAATGTGTCTTCGCTCCCGAGTCCTCAGCCCTAAACCGGAAACCGCCTTGCCTAATATAGGGGCCTTCAGAATGACCTATACTATTCTGGGGGTTCCTTGTCAGAATTCTAGTATAAGGGGCCCCAAAACCCTATTCTAATTATTACGGCCCCTATATTAGCATCTTCTAGCAGTGAGGTAGTACTGTAGAGTCCAGCCTAGCCAGGTACTGCACTGCGCGACTCAGCGTTTTTATGTAACGAAAGTTAATGCTTAACAGAGTTTTGCAGAATGAATGTCTTGTACCATGCCAGCATAGAACAAGCAGCATTTAGTAGACCGCTGTAGTAGCGAGCCTGGGCAGACACTCAAGAGTACAGAAGAGATAAACAACATCTTTTTGCAAGATTCTTCTTGCAACATCCAATCTAAACGGTCACCCCGTGCGGACCCATAGCCTAAAGACGCGAGTTCCTAATCAGGTTTAAGATGAACCACTTCCACTGGCACCTGACCGATGACCAGGGCTGGCGTTTCCCGGTGGAGAAGCCGCTTTGCTGGTTATCCTTGCATCGATCGGCATGCTTGATGTGATTGCCGTCGCTATGACTGTTGAATTATCATTGAGATCGTCGCAATTGTCCTTGGTGGTGCGCGCTTTCCCTGTTAAGAAAATCACGATGGCGATGAACGTAAGGAATCTCAGGATGTCATCCTTGAGTTTCTGCGTGCTGACTTTATCATCCTGCCCGCGTTGATGTCGCATTAGGCATAGCCAACACCACATCACGACAGCCATGTCTCGAACTGTGAGGACGTCGAACCGTTCGTGCAACACGCCGAACTCCGAGCTCTGATCCCAGGTATCCCAAGCTCATTTCCCTCGGAGCGGCACGCCGTGCGACGCCGAAGGCACAGGGGATATCTCAGTGCTCCTATTTTTTTGGCCCAGCCCTGCAGCCCTTCTATCTATCTATCTGTTTGTACATACAGTATACATATATATATATATATATATGTATGTGTGTATGTATATATACACATACATACACATGAAAATAACTGGAAAAATGTCAACCCTCAACCCGAGCCTTAGCCCTAAGCCACAGAGTCCTGTCTCTGCTCCACAAGCTCGGGGCCAGGGCCACACCCCCCGGTTGGACGGCCAGCCCTACAACCACTCCTACACAGTGGAGGACGACTCGTGGGCCTGTCGTGTTGCAACTGTCGAATCCTGTGACATCAAACACAAATACGTAGCATGAGGGATCCCTAAAGGATAACTGGTGTCGCTGCACACAGGACACGACAGCAAGGTGGAGCGTCTGAAGAATCAGCAGCATACCAAAGACTCGACAAGAAGGTGGAGGGTCTGAAGAAGTAGTAGTATGTACACCGTTTTAGTCGCTATACAATCATAGTATAATGCAGCCCAAAGCCCTATTCTGATCATTCGGGCCGCCATGGTTGTCCAAGCTCTCGGGCCAAAGGCCCAAGACACCAAGAAGCCCTTGGACGACAGACCCTGAAGCCCTAAACCCCAAATCCTACATCCTGAAGCTCTAAACCCGAAACCTTGAAGCCCTAAACCCCAAACCGTAAACCCGGAAGCCCTAAACCCTTTAGCCCGCACCCCAAACCAAACTTGAAAATCGGCTATGCAGGGTCTACATCGTCAGGAGATCTGAGATCCTGTAAGGACCGCCATGTCCGACCTCTTGTCCCAAAATTGCGTTTCTAAGTCTTCCAAAGACCCGCTGGAAAGCAGCATACAGCCTTAAAGCCCTTTTAGTTTTAGAACAAACTTAAACCTTAAGGCTTAAACCCCAAACTCTGAACCCTGAGCCCACACTTAGCTTAAACCCATCTTGAGAGGAGATTGAGGACATCCTCAGTCTCGCAGAGTCTCTGCACATCGAGGCGGAAGACGTGAGCTGAATGCCTTAAGAGTTTGAAAACGTACGTTTATGATGGTTAGAATAGGGTTTTCATGCCTTGGCAGCCGAAATGGGGTGTTGGAAATTGGAGTTTGTTTTTATAGGGACTATAAGAGGGTAGTACTACGATGTGATTCAGTACAAGCGGCCTTCCTGGAACCGAGCAGCAACGGCCGCATCTTAGTGCCAGGAACTGCAGGAAGGGAGAAAGGACGATGACGGTGAAGATGGTGATAGCCCTTGCAATCTAAGCCCCCTGCCCGGAGCATCCCGTGGGTTTCCCCATAGCAGCCATAGCACTCATCCACTTATCCAGAGCCCCGGAAACCCACCCTACACCCCAGCCCCTAAACCCTAAACCCTGGAAACGTACCTTAAACCCTAAACTCCTCTCTTGGAAGGTCATGCCCGAGTTCGACCTTCCCGGTCACAACCAGGCAGAGCCGGCCCCGGGGGGGTTGCAAGACTTCTTACAGGATCATGGGACTTAGTAACTAGAGTTATTATTGGGTTAACTATACTTATAAATACTTATAACCCCAGTTAAGGGACTTATAACTATAGTTACTAAGTCCCATGATCCTCCAAGTTGGGGCCTCAGGTTTCGGTCTCGACCTCCAGCTGAGGCTTCGGGGCTGTTTACACCCCTAGAGGCCCCCCAGTCTCTGAACTTTAAACGCTACCTAAAAAGACGAAACCCCCGAAGCCCACAAACAGGAGTTTGAAAGTATAGCCCAGTTGCTGGAAGAGATCTTAGATCTTCTCCGAAAGTGGTCTGAATATACCCGAAGGCCTTATTCTAACGATCGGGGGCCCTTATGTTCGACCAGAAGCCCGTGAAATTCCTCGACACTGCAGTCTGGAAATTCCAAGAGGATATTGTCAAATTCCGCTTCAAGGTGGTTTTCGGGTATCGGAATTTAGGGCTTGGGAGTGTTTTTGGGATGAGTTCGGGGTCCCCTTACTCAAAGAGTACTACTGCAAGGGCAGGGCCTAAGGCCTCTAGATTGGCTACACTACGGGCTACTGTAAGGGTTACCACGAGGGCATCATCTTAAGGACAGGATTTTTGATTTTTTTCTTGCGTGGCGGTTGCCTCAAGGCGGCGATTGCTTCGTACCCTGAGATGGGCATCCCGGCCTTATGAAGTGGGATCCGGAGGTCACCCTAAGAATATATGGGGTTTACCGCAGGAGGGTTTCAGGGCTATCCGGAGTTTCTGATTCAGACCTTCGTGTCACCCCCAAAAAGCTCCATTCGGTCACCTGAAGGACGGCTTGGAGCAGGAGCTTTGTGACTACATCTTTCTTCCCAAACCCCCCCTCCAGAGCGTGCGGGCTGACGATCTAAATGTGAGAGTTATGCCCGACGCTCCAGAGGGGGGAGGGGGCTCCTGCCCTAAAAAAGCTGTCTAAACCCTAAACCCGAAAACTTGGGAAGTACTGTAGGAACCCATGTTTCCGCTTTCTCTCAGGAAACGCGGATGCAGCGGCCAAGTGGGACCCACAGGTGGCTACGCAGCCTCCCGGCCCGGCTTGAGTAGCAGGGATCTGAAGGATGTTAAGGGCGCTTAAAGGGATGTACCGGGTTGAATTCGAGTTATCAGAAAGGTTTGTAGGGTTGTATCATGTTGGTTGGATTTACGAGGGTTTTTTGGGGGGGTCTTTTAAGAGGTTTATGAGCCAAGTATCAATGCCACCCAAAATGCTGAGGGGTCCCTGTATTAGTATTAGGGAGATTTTGAGACGCCCTAGACAAAGTAGGTTCTAGGAGGCTTCCAACTCGGTTTTGTTTTTGTTTCTCGTTTTTTTCTTCAGGTTTGGTGCCTTGCAGTACACGCTGAATCCCACGGATCGAGCCGTGAACTTCACCAAGGCTCCGGCGTGTCGCTCCTCCGTGAAGCCCAAGTCCTGAATCCCTACCCTGAAACCACAGGGCCTGTGAGATAGTCTGAGCCTTCACGTGAGTTTCAGAGAACCAGGGGCCCCAAGCAAAGACCGCTGTCGAAAGGTGTGATCAAGGCATCCCTGATATTGAGAAGACCCCTCATGTCTCTTCAACAACACATCTTACCGTGATGGGTAGAGGAGTGCATGGCAGAGAACACCTAGACCTAGACCTATACGTAACCGTATGTGCAAGTATCAGTTTTAGTGTAAGTGCAAGTATACCTAAAAAGAGTATATACAAGAATCAGTGAACGTACAATTAAGTCAATAGCAACCCACAAAACGTATATACACACCTTTAGCTAGTGTATACATGACTCAATATGTATACAACTGGATGTGTGTAGGTCTTTACTCCTATATGCATACATGGATTGCCAGCATTGCATCCCAAGCCCAGCAACCCTGCACAGGACATCCTCAGCGAACTTGTGCGGCTTTTTCCTGCAACACCCTATGCCGCCTGGCGTTCCTATGGAGTTCCGGAGGCTCAAGTCCATCCTGGACAATCGTCGTACGATGTCAACATCCAGAAACGACTGTAGCATGGCGGAGACTATTCCATCGCACGTAGTGAAGCGTCTAGAACCCGTGACTAGTGAAAATGTCTCAGCGGAAACGCTAAACCCTTAACCCGAAATAAGGTGCACATCGGTGGCGATGAAGTTCCCACGGACCAGTGGGCAAGGTGCGCCGGGGACGACTCCGTAACGTAAGATGATGATTGTCAGCACTCTGGGAATGCTTGTATGTATATGGAGCCAGTGACCTCCCCAAACCTCTCCGATTGGCCGGTTCTCCCAACATGATTTCTCAGATTCGAGTATTGGTTTACCCTACACCCTAAACCCTAACTTCTGAACCCTAAACCTCTCAACCCATTCACCCGAAACCCAAAGTTGTAAGCGCTGGTCTCGCTGCAAGGCTGAGTTTCTTTTCGGGCCTGGGGTTCAGAGCCTGACGTAGGGATCTGAATGATACGGAACAGTGTCTCCCTCATAGTCCCGGTGAATTTGTGAAAGCTGAGGGGTGACAAGAGAGAGAGAGAGAGAGAGAGCGAGAGATGCATACATACATACATACTTACGTACGTACATACATACATATCCATATACATATACATGTACATATACATATACATATACATATATATATATATATGTATATGTATATGTATAGTATATGTACATGTATATGTATATGTATATGTATATGTATATGTACATGTATATGTATATGGATATGTACATGTATATATGTATATATATATATATATGTATATTTATATGTGTATGTATATACATATATATATATATATGTATGTACGTATGTATGTATGTATGTATGCATGTAGGCAGGTAGGTATGTATGTATGTATGTATACAGACATCTCTCTCTCTCTCTCTCTATTTTTTTATATATGTATACTGTATATGTATGTGTATGTGTATATGTATATGTATATGTATGTTTCATGTGTCTTTAAGTACGCATGCACATATACATACGTACTTACACACGTACATAGATAGATAGGTAGATAGATAGATAAGTACATACATACATACATATATACGCAGAGTGGCTTGGCTCGACAAGTTATGTGAGATGTCGTAGCAGGGATGGATTTATCTCGATCATTGGTTGCATGTTCAAGATGATGTACCTGCCACTTGCAGGTCACCTGCTGCCAAGGCCGACGATTTGCATCCGTACGGGCTTTGCTGGATTGTGTAAGTGCGACCTTTGACAGCTTGGACTCGTGCCCTGCTTGTGCCCGTAGCTTTTCAGGAGATTTCGATTGTTTTCCTTAATTAGTTTCCTGAAGGAGGTGGCGGCGGAGAAGCACCTCTCTCTGAGACAGCTGGAGGGCTTGATGCTCGGGGAGGCCCGGAAGCAATCTCTGCCTCGCCCCGCTCCCGGTCGCTCCCGTATGTATGTATGTATGTATGTATGTATGTATGTATGTATGTATGATGTATGTATGCATCATGTGTGTGGACTTATACGTGTCACTATATGTATTTGTGTATATATGTATGTACAAATCTGTTTACAGTTTCCATACACAAAACATCCAGTTTATGTCCTTGCTCGTCGATGTATACAAAGTTTGTTGGGCTTGAGCGCTTCGTGCAAAGACAGCGCAGCGTTCCCCGGGGGAGCTCGAGACTGCGAGCTGGAGCGGGCAAACCCCGAAGAGCCGCTAATCTAATAGACTGTAACTTGATGTAATACAGTAATATACAGTACACTGCATGCATATATGTGCATATATACATATATGTGTGTTAGAAGACTATGTCACAACCCAGTATAGTAGAACATGACATAACGAAATATATTATAATACAACGGACCCCTGCCAGGCAGCGCACCACCTGCAATCTTTGCACCGCAAGGCGGTCGTCTGGGACGAGGCGCCGGAACCGGAGAAGGGAACAATATCGCACTGATATAGAGGGTATGGTATGGCTACCGTTCGAAATCTTATTGGCTGTTCACTTAACTTTCCAACTTTTGGGGTTCTGTTGAGGTAGGCGTTTCTGAAAGTTTAGAACCCGGACCTGTAAATCCGAAACCTGAAACCCTAAACCGTTAAAACCCTAGACCCTCGAAGACGGAGCCTTAAACCCCAAACTCGAAGCCTATCCGGGAAGCGTAATCCCTTTTTGGGTCCTTATTATACTACGGCACCTAATATTTAGGGTACCCAAAAAGGGAACCCTAAACCCGAAACCCTAAACCCTAAACCCTAAACCCGAAACCCTAAACCCTAAACCCGAAACCCGAAACCCTAACCCCTACACCCTAAACCCGAAACCCGAAACCCTAAGCCCGAAACCCGAAACCTTTTTTTTTTTAACCGAAACTTTTTTTTTAACCCGAAACCCTAGCCTAGCCCCTGGGGGAGCCATCTTACAGGCGCTCGAGTCCGGAGGCGACTTGCCCAAGGATTCCGTGGCCCCCCGGCTTATAAAAAGAGACTCCGATATCTCCCTTAGTTAAGGGATCCTAGGGTTCCTTTAAAGGGATCTATAGGGTTTAGGGTAATTTAAGGTATATCCCTTAATTGAGGAATATACAGTGAATTGTAGTAGGACCCCGAATATGATTTAAGGTATACTCCTCAATAAAGGGATATTGGAGTCTCTGAGTATGAAGGTTCCTGGTATGCTTGGGGTTTCGGGTTAAGGGTTTCGGTTTATCGCGGTACTCGTATTCGTACTAATTGTGTGGGGTCGTCGTCGTCGTCGTCGTCTTTCTTTGGGTTCTTGATGGTAGTGTTTGTTGTTTGATCTTTGGGTCTGGTTTCGGTACCTGCTAGCTGCTAGTAAACTGCTAGTACTCTTCTGCTGCTGTGCATCTCCGCGCGCACAGTGCTGTGGTTGCAGTTGCTTAAGATGGGTCTTTGTGCTGCTACTGCTTGACCGGACTTCCCAAAAAAGCCTTAATCCAAAGGTTAAGGCCACTACAGTAAGCTCCGGATGCCCACCTCTAATATAGGGGCCCTAATAAGTAGAATAGGGTTTTGGGGCCCATTATACCATAATCACAATAAGGAACCACCAAAACAGTCTCGGTAATCATTTACGCTCCTATATTAGGCCATGTGCCTGAGCTTCATGCCTGGAGCCGGTCACCCTCACTCTCCCCTCCAGAAACCCTGCGACAGCCCGGATCGAGGCCTGAAAGTGCTCTAAACCCCAAACCCGGGCCCTAAATCCGGAACCCCCAGACGCCACTTATATAAAGCATAGGACTGAAATGGGAGTTTCCGAAAGTTAGGGGGGTACCTTTTTGGGGGTCCTTTATAATAAGGATCCAGCAATCCTACTATTTAGGGTACTATCTAAGAGTCCCCTCTTTTCGGAAGCTCCCAACTCAACCCTAAACCCTAAACCCTAAACCCCAGGTGATGATTTGGAGGTCCTGGTTGGGCTTGGACAAGGTCGGAGAGCGAGCTGCGCAGCGAGGACTGCCTCTTCAGAAAGGGCTACAGTAAACTCCATAAAGTTGGAAACCAGCTTAAGGCCAAATAGTGCTGGGATTCCCTACACATTACTCTTAAGGATTGCGGCTATGGGGTTTCCAATTTTTGGGCTTCTCCTGTAGGGTTCAGGTGTGTAGGGCTTTGGGATGCTATGGGTTTAGGGTGGGGGGGGATTGCTTGCCAGTAAGCCCTCAACCTTATACTGAGGGGTTTCGGAAAGTTAGACGGTGAGACCGGGCCGATGTTTGGAATGCAGCAGTCGGGGCAGATCCTGCTGAGTGCTATCGCGCCTGAGTCTCGCAACCTTCAGCTCCAAGTTTAGAAGAAAGCCCTACACACCTGAACCCTACTTAAAGGATCATGGGACGTAGTAACTACGGTTATTCTTGGGGTCGCTATACTTAAAGTTACTTATAACCCCAATTAAGGGACTTATAACTATAGTTTCTAAGTCCCATGATCCTCCAAGTAGGTAGACGAAAGCCGGAGGCCATTCTGTGGTCTTGGCTCCACAGACCTGGACATACCTCGCGACTCGGCTGTGTGGTTGATTGCTTCAGGCCCGTGAGTCGCGTAGACATGACATGATTCTCCTGAGAGGGGTTGTAGCAACACTAGAAGTGACCGTGAGATGAGCATGAGCAAGAGCAGAAACAGTTACACCAGCACTCACTAGGAATTTTGGAAGTGGTTGTTGTGGTAGTAGGAGTCGTCATCGTCAGTGTGGACATGGTGGTGATGACGAGGGTGGTCGCGGCAGTGGCAATGGCAGAAGCTGTACGAGTAAGGGGAGATTGCTGATCCGTTAACACTGTTGGAACAACGATGGCAAATACTGTATTGCAGTACTGATAGTCATCCGAGGATAATTAAGAACATCGATGAAAATGTAGTACCAAGGGCCAGTCTAGCGACTCAGGATCAGTGGCAGGACACCTCCAAAAAGCAGCCGCTCCGCCGTGCAAGATCAAGTTTTGGGTGTGTGTGCGGCTTTCAGGTCAGTTTGTGGTTAGGTTAGTGGAGGCGCTTCGCAGTCAAGGATCCGGACCTTGCACAGGCGTTGAAACCACATATCCCTGAGCCCCCCCAGCAGTAGCAGACCTTTCTACTCGTTGCCATCTCTGCCCATTCAGGGCTGTTGTTGCTCTAGGTTCCTCTCATTCTGACCCCAGCCACTGGGAAGGTTCGATGCGATTGGAGGCTACTTGCCACTGTCAAAGGCCGGCTGGGCTCACCGAGACGGCATCTTCTGGGGGGGATGTTTTGGAATGGCTTTTGGGTGTAGTCGCGCAGCGGGTTTTGAGGAATTGAGACGATCGCTTCAAATCGCTTCCGTTCAGCTCAATCCGACCCGGAAGGTCTACAGCGTTCCCACCACCGCCGGAAGTGCCAAAGTGCGACTTGGACCGCAGTCCTGAATTCTAAATGTAACGACAATGCCGATACTCAGAGATTTGGAGAAGAGAAACGCAGTCTTAAAACCGTAGACCTTGCCCAAGCCACTAGCAGCCTTAGAGCAAACCGTTTTGGCCCATCAAGCGGATTTCTGTGAGTAATATAGGGGTGAGCACGGTTTTGGGCCCATCATACTATAACTATAATAAGGACCCCCAAGATAGTATAGGTGATTATGAAGGCCCCTACATCATCTCTTTTAACGAAACCTTGCAAACCTTTTCCACCCTGAGCACCAAAGAATGCACTGAAGCCCTTGAAAGCGAACGTATATCTCCTGTTAACTCTACAACCAAAACCGAAACCCTAAGGCCTGAACTTAAGACCTAAACCCTAGCTTCTGCTTCACTTTTCCCAATGCTTCACCGACTATGGGCCTTCTAAAGGCTGGCGTGCTTTGGAGAAAAGTCCGTCAGCATCGGTTAAAACAAAAACTACAACCCTGCACCCCAAGCCCTATACCCTCAACCCTAGACTCTAGTCCCTAAACCCTAGACCCTAAACCCTAAACCCTAAACCATAAACCCTAAACCCTAAACCCTAAACCCCTAAACCATACACCTTGCACCCTGGGCCTGAACCCGAGTCTTGTCCTTGGTTTGCTGGTCTCCAGGCTGGGTCTGCAAGGCCAGCTCTGGAGCGAGTGCCCCGGAGGCACTTTAACTAGGATGCCCAGTAGTACCCTTATTCCCTTTTTGTAGTCCTAGGTTCCTTCTAAAGTTACCCAATACCAAAAAGAGAGGCCTTTTTATTCTTAGGTTACTGGGTATCCTAGTCCTAGTTAAAGGCTTTCAGGCTGCCCTCTTCTCTTCGAGGGGTCTCTTTGGGGGGAGGGGGGGGAGGGGCGGGGGGCTGCCTTCAAACAAGCAGTGACTAGGGGGGAGGAAGGAGTGGTAACTAGGGGTGGTTTGTTAGTGTTTGCTTTTCAGGGCCGCATCTCTGGGATGAACCCTGAAGCTTCTCACAACCCGTTTCAACCCGGCCCCTCAACAACCCTCAAACGGCTCTAAACCCCTCATACAACCTTGATGAACCCCTTTAATAGACCCAAAAAATCTTGTATAGCAGCCTTCGTGCCGTAGCAACTTACAGTATCTGTAATGAAAGCCCAGGTACATCCGCGAGGGGGAGAAGAACTTGGACTTTATGGCCTGGCCCAGGGGCTGCGCATTGGCCGAGGTCACACCGGGGGTGCTTCTTGATATTTTTGGTTGGTTGTGGGGTTTTGGGTTTGGGACTTTGAGGGCTTTGAGGGCTTTAGGGCTTGGGCTTGGGGGTATTATTAGGCCGTTACCAGGGGTGCAAAGAATTGTTATGAGGGGTTGGGTAGGGTGCGTCAGGGGCCCCAAAAGAGGTCCACAGGACCCAGGGCTTGAGGATGCTTAAGGCTTGTTTGGGTTTAGGGTTCCAGGCTTGGGGATTTGCTTCAGGGTTTGGGGCTAGGGGCCAGGGTTTGGTAAGGTTCAGGGCTCAAGGATTGTTTCCTCCTGCCGCGACTCTTTACATACTGGCGTGAATGTTTACTGAAAACATGTATCTGACTGACCTTTACATGCATTATGTCCCGTCACATTTTTACCGTTCATGATTACCCATTAGTGCTTCTAAGAGTTCTAGCATTCTTCTGATCGCTGTTGTCATCAGTCTTGCCAAAACTGCTAGCCTTTCGTATTGTCTTTTCCCATTAGTTCTTATTCGCTTTTTACTCAGAGACCGGGAGGTTTCGGGTTTCTTGACTTTTCGGGTCTGGGATCCCGGTAACACGAGACTTGAAAGCAACATCCTACACCTGGCTCGGATTCCCCTTCAAAATCCGAAACCCTTGTTCCAAAGCCCTCAACCTTAAAACGCTCAACCACTCCAAAGCGTCAAGTCCCTGTACCTTAAAAAAGTCGCTAGAGTCCCTAAACCAAAACCTAAACCCTAAACCCTAAACCCTAAGCCCTGAATTCTGGGACTTGAAAGGCTGGTTGGCTGGGGGAGGCGAGGCCCAGCTTCAATGCGCCCTGGCAACATCGATGTGGGTGGTTGTCAAAATTGTGGTTCCTTTTTGGGTACCCTAAACATTAGGTGCCGTACTATATTAGGGACCCCAAAAGGGACCATCATTTTGACAACCATGTTCTGACACCGGGGTTCAGGTTCCTTCGGTTGGGGTCTCAGGGTTTATGCCGAGGGTTCGGAGATCTTTGCATCGCGGTCTTGCTGTTGCTGCTGTAGCGGCGGCGGTTGCTGTCTAAACCCTACTGCAAACCCTCGTAGCTGTTGGTGATGGTTGGTTCGTTGCTTTCTTGGTTTCGGCTGTGCTTTTCGACCTCGGCTCTCACTGCGGCAAAAGGGCAATAAAGGGCCAACTGGTCAGGAATTGCATTATTGAATTCCATTTGGGGTTGTCTAGCGTACCCTGAGCCCTAACCCCCTGAACCCTAAGCAGATGCTGCATTTGGGAGGACTTCCGCTATCGCCTGCAGAAGCGGGCGAAGGACAGCTGGAGTTCCTCCGGAGCCTGAATGACGTTGAATGTTGTCGGCAAGTACAGGCAATATAAGGGTCGGAACGATTCAGGGCTCCTCTCAGGGATCCTCTACAGGTTCCTTTATGGCCTCTCTTGGGGGGTTTCTGTTTCTCTAAGGGTTCCTTCATGGTATAAATAAGGGCTCCTCTAAGTGAGGCAACTGTGCATCGCTCTCAAAGCACCGAAGGACTTCGAGGCCTTCGCGGTGAACCTGGGGCAAATCTGAATCCGGAAGTGCCCTCACTCCAAGCCGGCAGGAGCTTGGGTAGTGTCTCATCAGAGATCTGTGTGGCTTTCCGGTTTTTCAGGCTTGTCTGTTGAGGTTTTTTTGGGTTTAGGGTGCAGGGCTTGCTTTTCTGTGTCAATGAGGGGCTTCCAGCTTTCGATTTGCGGGGCAGCAGCGCCCAGAGTTTCACCCCTCGGCAAAGTGCCTGCGAGACAAAGGGAACCCGGGTGTCGCGCGAGTCGATTCCCGAACCACGCACTCCGACCTTGAACCGATAAGCGACGAAACTCAAGCCGCACAAACCGAAAACCCTGAACCTCTGACGCCCCAAAGTCCTCGAACCCTAGCCCTGGAACATAAAAGCCTAAAGCCATAGAAAGCCTGAGCTCGAAAAGCCCTAAGCCCCAAAGAGTGAAGTCCTTCTGGAACATATGGGAGTTTCCGAGAATTACGGGTTACCTTATTTTGGGGTCCTTAAAGAAGGATCCTAGACTATTTAGGGTACCATATTACGGCATTAGGGTCCCCCATTTTCGGAAATGAGCCCGAAGCTACCTGACCATAACTGCGTTTCATCTCACCTCGCGCAGGTCACCGTCAGCGCGTCCTTCACGTTGATGTACAACCTGAACCACAGGCAGCTCCAGGGCCCTTTGGGTCTAGGGTTTAGGGTGTAGGGCCCTGAACCCTAAGCCCTAAACCGTATACCCTAAACCTCAGGCTCTGAGGCGTTTGGGTTTGGGCTTCAACATGTTTGGGGTGTGGCGGTTGGGGGAAGCTGCGGGGGCCGAGTCGTCCATTCCTCAGCGCGTGTACTGGGTTTCGAGTTCACGTTGAGTATCTTGCAACAAGGAGTACCTGGCACAAAGCTTTCCCGGCAAATTTCACGCCCCAGCCTATTCAGGAGAAGGAGGTCTGTCTCGGTCTTCTTCGCGACTCAGCATTTCTGGGAGCTCTTTCCTGTCCTTCCCGCGTCCGTGTTAAGCTGCGTTCGCTATGTCCCGCTGTTTCTATCGTATAGTTCTGCTTAATACCATTCACATTGAGACTTACATTACATATACTTACAATTCTCCTCTACGCTGCTACCATATACCATGTCCCATACTACCATACTTCCATATTACTATACTGCCGTACTACCTCCTGTACTAGTTACTATACTACCAAACTACCATACTACTATGCTTCTCTGCTGCGATAAGTTTGCCTCTCTTTTCATCTTCCGGTGCCTTGGGCCTTGGGCCAGGCGTAGTCGCCTCACGAAGCCCAACGGCTCACAGCTGTGGATGATGATGCCCGGGGCCTGATTTAGGGGCCTTAAGAATGACCGATACTATTTTGGGGGCCTCCTTATCATAATTGTAACATAATGGGCCCCAACACCCTGATTATTAAGGCCCCTATACTAGCCATCGCTTTCTGGGTTTTTCTCTGGGATTTGCCTTTGGGTTCGATTCTTTGGGTTCCTGAAGGCAGACGGGTCCCAGGGTAGCTCTTCGGGGAAGCAAGTGCAGCAGTTGAGGATGCGCGTTTAAACGTGAAGTTAAGGGGGGTGAGTTCGCTTTGAGGTTCGAAGCTGGGAGTTGAGGGTTTTGATACTTTGGGCTTGGTGGCTTTGTCAGCTTCGCTGCAGCAAGCACGGCACCGAAAACTCATACTGAGATTGAAGCTTCCATACAGAGCCCCGCGAATCACCGTCCGCACTTCACAAGGCGCGAGAAGCTCAAACCTCGGTAGCTCCAGCATTCCCTTTCTTCCTCGATCGCCCCGGAGAGCCAATTTAAAACTTCGAGGAGCCCCTCAGCTCTAAACCCTAAACCCTGCCTATGCTTGACCACCCTCAGGTTTTGCCCGTGCTGCGTCGGCCACCTCTACCGGAGGCTCGTGAGTAGCATAGGGGTCTTACGAATCAATCGTAGCATTTCCTTCCAGTCACTGCATAAGTATAGTCAGTTATACAGTAGGGGAATATACACCCCAATTCCTATTCGTCATGCTCAACAGAATGCAAAACAGCCAGCCGCATGTGAAGTGGGAAATTCCGAAAGTAAGCTTTAAAATTTGTTACTGATAATACCTTCTTGGTAACCTCTATCTATAGTAGTATGATACCCAGCAAGAAACTTTCAACCCTAAACCCTCAGCGCAAAAAAGCTTAACCCTAAACGCTGAAGAGAATAAACCCTACAAAAACGCCCTAAACCCTGAACCCCAACGGTGGAGGTTCCATCGCCTTCCTCTCTCCGACGACAGCTCGTCCGAGAGCAGTGAGTGAGGGACTGGGTTCTGGTCCGCGTACTTCATGGTTTCGGGTTTGGGGTTCCGGAATTGGGTCCTCTAGAACCCATCAGCCCCAAAGCCCTCAGCCCTCAGCTCTGAACCAAAAATAGAACCCATCAGCCCTAAACCCCCCCGAACCCTCACCTCTGAGCCCATGCTCTTCGGACTCTTCGGGTGATCCAGAACCCAGAGGATGCGGGCGGCGGAATAATTCGCGTAATTCGAAGCCCCCGGGGCCCGATTGAGGAGAGCTTTTGAAAGCTCCTTTGCTTGAGCCCGAGACCCCCAAAAAATCATATGGGCTTTGATAGGATCTTTCTGGCATTCTTTAAATTAGGGTTCTAAGAGGCTTTAGATGGTTTTAAGAAGATTAAAAGCTGACTTTGTTCGAGTTTAAAAGGATTAGTGTAGGATGTTTATGTGGTTCAATCGGTTTTGATTGGGGTGCAATTTCCATCGGCACGTTGGAAGTAGCGAGGGTTTCAAAAAGATAAAAAATCTGAACCATTGTTTGTTGTGGGTAGTTGTAGGCATGTTTGCATTTCGTCGGTTTCTAGCGGGGTTTCTAACCACGTCCTTTAGTCTCTAGTGTCGCTCGTCAGTGTCTTATTGTCAGTCTTGGTGTGGTTGTAGAGGGTATCGTATCAGGTTTAATACCAGGCAGTCTTTCGCACCACTTGGTAACATGAGCTATGTTGATATGCGATGTGTCGATGCGGAATGCTACTTAAACCCACGTGAGCATCCACAAGTGCTGCTTCTACTGTTATTGCAACGGCAAGCATATCAACCACTCCAAAGACTGCTACTGCTGCTACTGCTGCTACTGCTACTACTACTACTACTACTACTACTACTACTACGACTACGACTACTACTACTACTACTACTACTACTACTACTACTACTAGTACTACTACTTCTACCAGCACCACGACGACGACGACTACTACTACTGCTGCTACTACTACTACTACTACCACTACTACTATTACTACTACTTCTACTAGTACTACTGCTACTACCACTACTACTACTACTACTACTACTGCTACTACTAGTACTTACTACTGCTACTGCTACTGCTACTGCTACTACTACTACTACTGCTACTACTACTACTACTACTACTACCACTACTACTTCTGCCACTACCACTACCACTACCACTACCGCTACCACTACCACAACCACTACCACTACGACTACCACTGCCACTGCCGCTACCACTGCCACTACCACTCGCACTACCACTACTACTGCTGCTGCTGCTGCTACTACTGCTACTACTGCTACTACTACTACTGCCGCTGCTTACGCCTACTACTGCTGCTGCTGCTACTACTACTACGACTGCTGCTGCTGCTTTACAGCAGCAGTAACAAACTACTATGAGACACCACGTCGCGACAGTTTTGTGAGTAAAGACTCCCAAAATCTAGTAAGCACAGTCGCGAGCGCACAGTCGTGAGTCATAAGAGCGACAGGAATACGGTTTTTGTGTCAACAGTACAAAATCTGCACCGTAAAGGAACGAGGCGAGAACAGGCCATAGAAAATAGCCATTATTCAGAAACGTGGTTCGGGCAGTGGTTTGATACTAGTGCAAGTGGTAGTGTTGTAAGAAGGATGCAGCACCACTGTGCACGATAGTATCAGTGAACATACTACTGCCAATGGCTGGAATCAAAAATATTCACCATCTCACCAATCAGCATGTTGCGAGCCTCCTCCGCCCTCAGCTCTAAACTCACCCCTCAGCCATCAAATGAAAACGCAAAACCTAAACCTCAAGCCTTGATCTTGTTCCGTGGCCCTAGGCCCCAGACCCTAATTCTTATGCCCAGCGAGCCCGGATACGTCATCCCTCCAAAATGACAGCGGTAAAGTCCTAAGCCCTCGCCCTAAAATCCCGCGCAATGGGATCCTCGGGAGCCAGGGGAGGCGGACCGACGAGGAAGGGCGAAGGCTACAAAAAGCGGCCAAAGAGGAACAACTTACCTTTGGTTAGTAGGGAATGGAGGAATCGGGTACAATTATAACCACTATTACCACCATTCTTACATTCCCTACTAACCAAAGGTAAGACAAAGGCATGTCTGCAAGCAGAGAACATACAGACATGCCTACCTACAGACAGACATACATAGATAAAGACATAGACATGTCTGTATATTCTAAGATACATATACATAATGCATATACATACACATACATGTATGCAAGTATAAACATATTACAGATACATACCCGTACATGCATACATATATATATATATATATATATATATATATATATATATATACACACATGCACATGCACATGCACATGCACATGCACATGCACATGCACATGCACATGCACCTGCACCTGCACCTGCACCTGCACATGCACATGCACGTGCACATGCACATGCACATGTATATATACACACATACACATACGTATACAAATATATGCATATATACATGTATACATATATACATGTATACATATATGCACCCAAATCGTGGGGTTGGGTTTGGGGTTGATAAGCAGTTTGCCAGGGAGTCGGCTCTGTCTTTGAGGCCCTCGAGGTATGGGCTGGAGCTCGGAGAAGAAATTGAAGAATCGCGCACACACACACACACACACACATCCACATGCCCTTACCTGAAGGTTAGTAGTCGTCATCGTCGGCGTCGTCGTCGCCGCAGCACAGCAGTGATGGTGGTGCTAGCAGTCCAGATTCGTTTGACGGCTTCAGTGAAAATTCGGGTACTCTAGTTGTCTGGCAGGTGTGGGTATTCGTCATTTGCCAGACAAGTTGAGCCCTTGCCTCCCGAAGCCTCAGTCCTCCGTCCCTCCAACCTCAACCCTAAAGTCCCGAAATCGTTTCCAAAGCTCCTGAACCGAAGCCCACAAGGTCGCGAGAGGCTCTTTTTGGCCCTTGGAAGTCGCACAGAGCACACCAGAAATCGACGCCCTGAAGGTGTTTTCTGATCTAATTACCTAGACTATTTTGGGAGTTCCTGATGAACATGATAGTATAATGAGTCCCTGTAGTAAGCCTCAATGCGTAAGAGGCCTCGCACTCCACTTGGCGACTGCATTTTGCTCGAAGCGGTTTGTTCCACTCGCCACAGCCACGCCTCCGATCTCGCTCCTGTGCCTAGGTTTTTCAAAAACTTACGCACTACGGTCTTTTCAAAGACCGGCGCAGTGGATTCGGACTCTGAAGAGGTTGCGGTTTCTAGCGAAGGACCAGGGAATGGCTTTGAGGTTGTAGGGCTGGAGCTTAAGATTTTCAGAGTTTCGTGAAGTTCGGAATCTTGCAACCGTATTTTGCCTAAGGTTCCCCACTTCGTATCTTGCCTTCTTGGACCTGTGCCATTTCGACGTCCCAACCACTCAATCTTGAACTCCGAAGCTTAATAGAGAGGCCTGAGCAATTATCAATGTCTTCAGGTCTCCTTGTTATAAAGACCACACATATCCCTAACCCTGTCCAATCTTAGTAAGTCAGGCCCCTACAGTAGGCTTGATCAGCTTTCTTTGCAAGACCATCCTTGATTGTCCAGCGGTGTCACGATCGCCGTCTTAGGACGTAGATTATCTCTGCGAGCCCTTAGCCAAGAAAACATGAGCCCCATCCCTGGAAACGTCGACCGCGGCACCCTAGAGCCAAACCCTAACCCCCACCAAAAAGGGTGCCGAGCGCTCCCCAGCGACTTTGTTCGTTTCGTCTGGACCCCTTGTACGATGGCGTGCGGCTTTCGTCAGACATGGGTCATTCACTTCACCTTGATTCCTTGATGCTGAACACCCGGGTCCACTGCGGGTAGGTTCTCCTAAACCGTAAGCTCCTGAACAACGAGCTCCCAAACCCTGAGCCTTAAGTGTGTGTGTGTGTGTGTGTGTGCGCATGTTCTTACGACTACACCTAGCGGACTTCGCTTTCAGACTCATGCAGTCAAAAAAAAAGACGTGAGAAACCCTAAAGCCCTAAACCCTAAACCTTAAACCCTAAGCCCTAAAGTAAGCCCAAAGCCAAGAGCCCTTGAGCAGAATCGATCGGAAGTCCAGGTGCTTCTCACGATGAAGACTTTGCTGACCGAGGCCGGTGATCCTTTTTGTCACGGGTTCAGGCTTTCAGGGTGCACGGTTTAGGGTTCAGGGCTCAGGGTTTAGGGTTCAGTCTTGAAGGTTTAGGGTTTTTGATTCTTTCAGAGTTGGGCTGTTGAGGGACTTTTAGCTTTGGGTTTATGTTTTTGTGTTTTGGGGTTGGCGGTGAAGGATTTGGGATGAGAGTCCACTACTTCGTCAGTAAGCTAAGTAAGGTATCAAACCGGCAAGTCCCAGTTTGATTGGCTCCGCCTCTAGGTACAAACCTACAGACCCTGATGAGCCTGAAGATCCCAAGCCCTAAGCCCAGAAACCTACTATAGGGGCTTAAATTCTTACCAATACTATTTTGCGGGTTCCTTATTTCTACTTATCATATAATACTCTTTTGGGGGTTCCTTCTTAGAATTATCGTATAATACTATTTTGGGGGGATCCTTATTTTAACTATCATATATTACTATTTTGGGGGTTCCTTGTTCTAATTATCGAATAATGGAAAAATGGAGCTCCGAGCAGCTTGCGAAGGAAGTCCTGAAGGTGCCCAAGGGTGCCTCGGACCGCACTGAGAGGGGGGCGGGGGAGGCTGCTTGGGGATGTCTTAGAAGCTGCCCCCACCCTGTAATCGTGGTATAATAGGAATTATATTAGGGCCCTAATATAATCCTATATAATCCTTATAGTCACCATTACAGGGGGGAGGCTGCTTGAAGATGGCTATGATCATAGGAGGTGAAAAGGGGTTTTAGCCTAGGGGGGTTTAGTAGGGACTAGGGTTCCCATAGTAGTCATGTGAAAAAATTCCTACCCCAAGAATCTTAAGCGTCCCTTTTGGCCTCCCATCAGTCTATGACTATGACGAGGGTTTCAGGGTTTCGAGAATGGGTTCCTTGAAGGGTTCAGGGTTTAGGGCTTCTAGAAGGATTCCGAAAAGAGGTCCTTTAGGGGGGAGTGAGCCGGTCGCGTCAAGTCGAAGGAAGAGTCGGTGATTTAGTGGTATCACTGCTCAGTTGTAGTAGCAGTAGCAGCCGCAGCCGCAGCAGGAATTGTAGCAGTGGCAGTAGCGGTGGCAGTAGCAGTAGCAGCGAGCGGTTTTCTACCTTAGCAAATCGTTGATAAGATTTCCGGGCGGTGCAGCCGAAGCTGACATTTGATATCCGGTGCTCTTCGGGTGTTCGAGGTATCACCATCAAGATCAAGTCCAAGGTTGTGGAGGCGCGGGATGCCGCAACATCTCCTGCCGTCCACCGACAAGAGCTGCCACACATAAGCATACTGAGACATACAGCCTGCGCAGAAACCGCTGCTCTAGCATGCGAACTGTGGCGCTTCCCGTTTTTTTGTGGAGTTGCTTCGAGGGCAAAGTAGCGCAGGGTTTGAGGGGTGGATTGCTGGCACTGTGGGTGAGACCATTGGTACAAGTGCTGAGAATATTTGTTGAACTGTTAGTCGTCTCAACCATCTAAAGCAATATTAACATGAAAGATAGCAGCAGTGAAGACAGCAAAAATGATGGTACAGATACTGGCAAGAATGGTCACAACGGTCACTCTGGCAAATGCCAAGTCAGGGGTGAACATGCGCAGGTGAAGGGCAAGCACGGTGAACTCAAGCGTGACTTCAAGCACTTGCCCATTGAGCTGTTCCTGTCCGACGGCGGCAAGAAGGCCAACTGTCTGGTGCTTGGTAGGGAATGGGGGAATGGATTATGGAGACGATTATTGGGGATTATACAGGGACTGCTATAGGGATCCATCCCTCCCTAAACCCTAAACCCTAAACCCTAAACCCTAAACCCTAAACCCTAAACCCTAAACCCTAAACCCTAAACCCCCATTCCCTACTAAGAACCAGAAGGCCCTGAACGGCGGACTCTGTGGGGGCTTTCTTTGCAGACAGCTTGTGCTACCCTGGACCCCCTGAACCCCCGGTCATAAGTTCTGAGCCTTACAGCTGCCATAGTAAATTTACGCGTCTAGGATCCAGGGTTTAGGGTTTAGGGTTTAGGGTCCAGGGTTTACGAAAAGCAGGTGGTGGCACGCATGTACTTCGCCAAGAGCAAGCAGTGCTCCATGCTCAACAGTGCCGCTTGGGCTGATGGTATAGTAAATAATGAATGCGAATTCCAGTCCCGACACCACTGGAAACAGTACTGGTGGTCATCATACTAGCAAGAACGAAGAATAGTAGTAAATTACAAAGTGTTGACACTGAGAGGAATACTTGTAATAATCATAGCAACATGTGCCGACGTGTCTATTTCTACGGTCGAGTGTTTTGTAATCGTTGCTATCCTTCGCTCTATCATTCGCTTGTTTCTGGCCGACCGTTTCCGTTGCAACGGTCATTGCCGAGTCATTGACACTGCCATTGGTGTGGCCATTCCGTTGTTACTGCTTCATAAACGCTCCCGACCGCCGTTAGATTTCCACAGGTGGGAGTTTCCGAAAGTAGGGGACCGTAATAAAGCACCCTGAATCGTAGGATCGTTATTATAAGGGACCCCAAATAAGGTACCCTTAGTTTTCGGAAGCACCCAGGTGTGCAGCCACATCAGCAACCTCTTCGAGGTGAGTTGAGAGGGAAATTTCAGCTTCGGCTGGGTTCAGGTTGGGGTTCCGGTTGGGCATTTCCCTGCTTGGTAGGGGGATCTTCAGATACAAAGGTTTCCGGGCTTTGAAGATATAGTTACAATTTCATGTTCCGGTCGTTTGGGCTGGACGCTGCTGGACGCATACGGCTTTCAGATACATGCGCAGCCACCGGAGGCCCCAACTCTAAACCGTTGAGGAGTCTTGCTTCTTGCCCCAGGTGCTTGGGTTCCCAGGACAATTCGGTTCCACCCCCCAGACAGGATCTAGAAAGTGGATCTCCTAATTTGGGGCCCTATACTACTAAGGGTGCTTTATAGGAACCCCCATCAAGGGATCTACTTTTTGGATCCTCCCGGAAATCTGGGCCTGTACTGCCAGACCCCAAATCCTGCATCTTCGGCTAGGGTGTGGCACACAAGTTCGAGTACAAGATGCGCCTCGTCTATGCGCACTTCCCCATCAACGCCAACATCATCAACGGTGGCAAGGCTGGAAAGTTCCCGTTTCTCCACAACCCTGGAAGTGTAGCTGCCGACATCTGAGGGACTTTAGGCCTTTGAGCTTACTTTGCAGTTCAGAAGACAGTAGACCCAGAGGAAGAAGAAGGGCAGCAGTGGCGATAAGCGTGGCAGGAGTTTAACGATGACTGTTGACGTGAGCATGCAACTAGAACAGCAGGAGTGGCAGCAACTATGACCATAACGATGACAGTCACAATGACTGCTGCAATGGAAAGGACAGAGGCAGTGACATTGGCAGCACCACTTTAGCCTGTTGATGCGAACTCTAAACTTTTTCTTAAACTCCAAATCGTGAAACGAATGGTTGTAGTCAGAGTGATGGTATTGGGAACTACCAGACCGTTGTCCTCTAAACCCTGAGCCCCAAGCCACAAAAACCTTAGTACCCTACTTTCCCCATAAAATTACAAACCCAACAACTTCAAATCCCCACTACCCGCAGCCACAAAAGCCCCAAGCCACCAAGAATCTGCAACCCTCCGAGCCTCCCCCCTGAAACCCTAAGCCCTAAACCCAAGCCCCGCAAAATTGATGCCTTTGCCGGTACAGACCGTCGAGATCCGAAACTTCCTTGGTGAGAAGGTGGTGCGAACTGCTCGGAGCTGAGAGTCTAAACGTGGTTCAGATTTACAGTATAGGATTTGGGGTTTAGGGTTTGGAATTTAGAGTCTAGGGTTTAGGGTTTAGGTTTCGGAATTTAGAGTCTTGGGTTTCGGGAGATTTTCTCCTGAATTCCCGGAGGCAAGCTCGCAACTGATGCGAGACCTTCGAAGCAGAATTTGTCGCTGCTGCCCCATGATATAGATAAATACTAAAGCAGCATACAGCGGCATCTTGCTGTAAACTACAGTATGTAGTCATGCTGGTGTGATTCCGCCTCGGAGCGGTGGCTCCCTTCCATGAGGAAAGCATTCCCCTGCGCTGCTACGCCTGTTACGTATGGAGTAAATCAGGTCGGTGCAGATCACCGGGTTGAGAGTTTGACGCTTATCTGATGCGACACGTTGGCGACGGTTTTGACGGTTGCACACTCCAGATGCTGTGCAACTGTTTCGAGCCCAATGATAGTACATATGTGCCTGAATGAAGATGTATGTATGTATGCATCTACATACAGATTAGCATCGTTATATAGATGTATAGACAGATTGATAGACAGATGGTCGATAGATGCATACATACATACTTACAATACACTGCCCCAGAACGCTGAGCAGTGTCCGGCGTCTCATTGTACTTCAGGTGCACATGCTGCCTGGTGTGACGGTGGAGAAGAGCGCATCCACCAAGGAGCCGCCAAGTTTTGGGCTCTGACAAATTCGCAGACTGTGCCCTGGTCTTAAGTATAGTGTATGTATGTACACTTGATATATATATATATATATATATATATCAATTTTGATATTGACATTCATACGAATATGCAATAATATTGAGACCCCTGTCATGGATCCTGGGCCCGACAGCCCAAAGCCTAAACTCCAAAGTGAACTGTATGTCACCCTCAAAGATTCACCAAAACCCTTCTCCCCAAACCCATGGCCCAAAACCCCCAAACCTTGGCTGCTCCGGGCCACTGAGCCCTCGACCCCATTGCCTGAAAGCTTGAGTAGTTGCGACTCTTATTATCCTTATGAAGCTTACTTGTTATAGTTGTGCTATACGATTAGTACACCACAAAGCTTCTTTGTTCTTCCTCTACAAGTATTGCCCCTATACTACCCTGTCTAGACCTTAAACCCGACGGCGTCCAAAGGGGTCGAACCTTCATTCCTCGAGAGGAAGGACGCAGAACAGTCGTTTGTCCCTGTCAACATGCAGCAGAACTCGATCTTGTTTCGGGGGTTCCTTTAGAAAGTACACCTGGCCCCAAAACCCTATTCTAAGCATTAAGTCACCTACATTAGTTTCAAGATTTCGGGCTCCGATGCTGTTCCATTTGGGAGTTTCCGAAAATAGGGGGTGCCTTGTTTGTGGTCCTTATAGTAAGGATCCTTCTATTTAGAGTATTATACTAGGGTCCCCTATTTTCGGAAGCTCCCATAACCCTAAACCCTAAACCCTTTATGGAACCCCTATAGACCCTTTAAAGGAATCCTAGGGTCTCCGATTTTCGGAAACGCCCAAATTTTGTTCGAGCCTTTACAGGCGATGGCCCCCGACCTAGAGCCTCCCGAGCTTCGGCAGAGCCGGAGCCTCCCTCCCAGAGACTCCAGTATCCCTTAATTAAGAAATCCTAGGGTTCCTTTAAAGGGATCTATAAGGTGTAGGGTTTAGGATTTGGGGGAGTCTAATATCCCTTAATTAAGGAATAGACCTTAAATTATGGTAGGATCCCTTATATGATTTACGGTATATTCCTTAATTAAGGGATATTGGAGTCTCTGGGCTGAGCCCTTCTACTGACTGAAGGGGTCGAAATCATTACCTTGACGCTCCCTTTAAAGGGATCCCTAAAGGGGTCTATAAGGGAGGGATCTAGAATAGGGTCCTATATAGGGGCCTTAGTAATTGAACATACTATTTTGGGGGTTCCTTCTTATAATGGGCCTCAAAACCTTATCCTAATTACTAAGCCCTTATAGTAATAGTAACCACAAGTTCTCCGGACACACAGGAAGATTCGAAACCCACAACAGGCCTCAACCGACCGACCCTTGAGCCCTCAACTCATGAAGCCCTAAACCCGCACAAAAAAAACCGAAAGCCACAAAATCCGGAACCCCTTAGGGTTTGGGTTTAGGGTTTAGGGTTTAGGCTTCAACCAAAAAACCCACACTAGAACGAACCAGAAGCCTGCTAAAAAGCCATCAAAATAGGACGAGCTGGTCGTCTGCGGTACGGACATTGAGCTCACGGGCCAGTCTGCGGCGCTGATCCACCAGAGGGGGCCTCACGGGGAGGTTATCTACTTTTGCTGGGGGTCTGAATAGTTCGAACGGGACTTTGGTGTATACTATGCATATAATGGGCTTAGGGTCTTGGGTTTAGCTTGGGGCGTTGGGGTGTGGGACCGTGCAATGATATTGTTACTGGTACTGTTCTCCTGCAGCTCTTGTTCTGGTTCGTACTGAATGTGCAGCGCTCCAAGTAAAAGACCCGTTCTAATCGCAAAACCCGAAGGTAGTCCCTAAGCCCTGAGCCCTATAGACCCTTTGAAACAAGGGCCGGCCATCCGCCTCCCCAGCATCACGGCAGATGATGCCTCTAGAAGAGCCATTTCGGATTTAAGACGAATGCAGGGGCCTCATTAGTTGGACTAGGGCCTAGGGTCCTGGGCTGAACAACCTCTAAATCCTTAGCTCCCTAAACCCCTAAACCCCTAAACCCCTACACCCTTGAAGCACGAAAGCCCGAAACGCCTAAACCCTAAACCCTCCTAAACTCCTAAGGGTCCTTAACCCCTAAACACTAAACCCTTAAGCCCCAAAACCCTCATCATTACATGGGACACTCTGATGGGCTTCCAGTCATGAGGTCCTGCCTCTGCAAGAAGAAGGATATCCGAAAGTTCTTGGACGGAATCTACGTCAGCTCCCATGGCGTCAAGGAGGTGCCTTCCTTGGATCACTTTGTGTGGGGTTCAGGGTGCTTAGAGATCGTAGGACTGGCAGGGTGGAGAGTTCAGGCCACCCGCAAACACAAGACCCAAGCCCCAAGCCTCTAACTCGAAGCTCCACTCCACCCGAAGCCCCAAACCCCAATTTGGGCTATCCCTAGCTCCGAATCGCTGTCAAATCCTTGAAGCTTTCGAAGACATGTCGGAAGCTAATACAGGGGCCTTGATAATTACCTATACTATTTCGAGGGTTCCTTCTATAGTTATATATAATGGGTTTCAAAACCCTATTCTAATCATTAAGGCACCGAAGTACTTGGGTAGAGGTTTCCGGTTTCGGGTTTCGGAGGAGTTGGGTTTGGCGTGCCTGGGTTTTAGGGATTGGCATTCAGGTGTTTTCGGCGTTGCCTCTGCATTGCGTGCCGAACTCGGGAGATTTGGGCCCCAAAGGCAAACATGAAGTTTCAATCCACCCTGGCCCAAACCCTTACTTAACCTCCTCAACCTAAACCCAACCCGGCCCCCAAGCCATACACCCCAAGCCTCTTTTTGATTATTCCGACCCGAGCTTGACGATCATGTTGAAAGGTGCCTTTCACGGCTAAAACCCCAAGCTTGAGCCTTTCACGAAGCTGTGGAATTGTCGGGATCCCTTGTCCCCGAGATGCAGCGCCCTGCCAGGATTGAGATGTCCCCGGGACGTCCTGACAGCTTCCGATGCGTGGTTTGCGAGAGTGGTCGAAAAAGTTGAGGAGATCTTGAAGCTTCGATGCTGTCGCACGGGCTGCCCATGATGTAAGCTGCCTAGTGTCTATTTTTCGAAGGCTTGTGGCCGCGAGACTGGAATGGGAGGATGAGGAATCAGTGTTCAGCACTCCTGCCCACGCGCAGGTCCCTTCATCGCATGTTGCTGCAGTGATCGTATGTCGACGTTGCATGTACGATGCTCCGCGATATTTGTCTGCACCCGCATTGCTTGGTGCATCTCGCAAAAATGCAAAAACGTTGCGACAGCTACCGATACATGAAAGCTTGCGTCCATGTCCTTGTGACATTCCCGACAGGAGGGTCAACGTCGAACGCCGGTCCGTTTCGCACGATCAACCAACATCCGAGAACCGTCTTCAGATAATGGCCTGTCCTTTTGGACGGCTCGTCTGCATCAAATATGTCTTCTGTCGTTGGTCCTCCTCCTCCTCCTCCTCCTCCGCTTGGCCCGCGCCAGCGCCGCCTTTGAGCTCGCCCTGCCTCTCCTTCAAGGATCATCTTCTGGCCAGCGAGCTCGTGCGTGCGTGGACGACAGCGCCACTTGCTGAATTGCAGGAGGATCAATGTCAAACACGTGTTTCGGCGTCCCCGCGTCTTGCCTTCGCTCCGTTTCGCACCCCTCCCGTCCTGATGGAGCACTCGCCCGAACGGCTCTACAACGGCCAGCCCTTGGCCAGCGTAACACGGGTCCGGTGCGGTCCATCACTCTAACAGGCGGAGAGATCCAACTCTGTGTAGTTGACTTTCCGGGGGCCGGTTTGCGGCCTGGGAACTCATCGCCTCCCAACTTTTCCGCAGAGTTCAGAACCAGGCGCGGTGTCGACCGCGAGCTAAGTGGGGCATGGTCTCGGAGAAGGGTGGACACCGACCCATCGGGCATCCGGTGCAACGGCACGGGAGCACAACCTGCGAGCGTGCTGCGAGAAGTGTTCTATAGAATGTTATTCATACTAGCCCGGAGCTGTCTTTGGACTCTGCCTGCTTCCACACTGATGCGGTGCTTGCGCCTCCCGGGGCCACTTGCGTTATCTCATTGCCAATGCCGCCAACAGCATGACCATTTCGGCGACCATGTCACGCCTGTGCTTGGGTGTCTTACGTGCCAGAGGCAGCCCCTTACTCAAGCGTGCAGCCGCAGGTGCATGTCGGGAAGCTGGAGCACAGGTCGCTGTAGAAATGTTACCCCGCTCATCCCGGCCTGCGAAGACAAGAGCACATGGAAGAGCTTGCCAATTGGCTATTTCTTTGGGGTGGTGCACAATTTGCCGTTGACACAACGCTGGTTGGCCTTAGATGCTTCAGCGATCCCGTGCAAAAAAGCGACCACACTCGCGGTGCCGCCCTACGAATCGCACGCCGTGCTATGGTTTCGGTTGGTCCAATATTAGCCACTTTGGCTCAAGGCGGGCTTCCCACTGCCGTGCCATTGTGCGTTTGGGCACGGGGCCTTTCAGAGTAAGCAACCCTTCACAGCTTGCTCCCCGAAGTGTATGGCATATATGCCTGTATGCCATATTTGCCTTGAAAAACACGTCCGCGCCGCTGCACCAACTGCTTGTAACGCCCAGTTCCCTCCTTTGGCTTGCTTGGGTCAGCTGCTGGTGGAAGCGGGCCAGCCCTGCGACATGCGCAGATCCGTTTGCTTTGCCTTTGGGTGGTTGAAGGACCACGACACGTTGGCCCGCTGAAGCAAGCATCTGCTTGCCTTGAGATCATCTGTTGGGGTGCTTGGGCGCCTGCCGGCGAAATGTGGTGGTGCGCGCAGACGAGCACGTCCGCTGATTCTCGGATGACCCCGATTAGCAGCACTGCTTCACCCGGCTGCAGGGCGTCTAGCCAGTGCCACCACCCAGGTTGCCGCACCAAACATCCGCGCCCAGGGCGTCTGTTCCGTGTGGTGCATCTCCGCCTGTCACACAGCAGTGGCGCTGCGAGTTCCGGGACGGTGACGATGTAGAGGGTCGTTTAGGAAGCAGCACGGGGGAGCAAGGAAGGCGCTCATCACGCTGGAAGGAGGCACTCGCCGCTACTAGCGAGTCGTGTTGGCCAAGCACGTAAAGCCTCGGTGCGAGAGGGTCGCGGTGCTCGACACCTTGAGCTTGCCTACTTCATCCTACCTCACACACTCGTCCCGCATTGTCCCACCGGCTGATGGTGCTGTAAGCACTGCGCCCATCCAAAGACAACCATGGGACCGAACCCCCTGCGTGGTGATGGTTGAGCAGGTGCGCCAACACCCAGCGAGCAAGCGGGTGCGAGCGTTGGAAGTCTGGTATGGCGTGATGAAGGTTCATGCTACGGCATGCTGCCGCCGGTGAAGGACCAGTCAAGTTCCGCGACACATGTGGGAAGGCCCAGGAAGCCCAGTATGCTGCAGAGGTCCACAGGGCTGGTGCGCTCCGCGGACTGGAGTCCCAACACCCCGAGAGCTGCGGGAAGACCAGCTACTTGCCAAGCACTTTGCACGTCGCGCTGCTGCCTATGCCTGAGAGGAACGTTCCCCACCGCATTCCACAGCTGCATCGCGTGCTGCTGCATACCGTGCCACCTCCGTCTGGGAAGGGTGCACGAGGCATGATTACCAAGGTTCAGCTCGGGCAAAGTGGTGAGGTGAAAGTCATCCAAGAAGACAAAGCCGTCCCCGTGGAGGCGCGAAGGTGCTTTCCCTCCGTGCCATTTTTTCAATATGGTGCCAGCTACAGTTCTGTCATACATCGGCGCATGATATCGTTTGTCCTAAGGTATTTGTTAGTATTGTTTTCCAACGCCCGAAACAGCGCGATCATTGCGCACACGCCCAAAACCAAGGCGACAACCCACGGCAGAAGGTCGCGTGCAGAGCGTGTTCACGCATGTTCACACCACGTAGCTGACGAAAGGAGCTGGAAAGGTAAGTCGGCGAGGATGCTGCTTTGGGGTGGCAACTCTTGGCCAACACTGGCTTTTGTCCCTGTTCCTCCCCACTTTTTTTGCGTTTCGAGTCTCCATGGTTGTTTTGTTTTTGCATTTTGGTTCCTTGTCGGTTTTTTTCCCAAGTTTCCGACGAATGGAAGGATCCAGAGGTTTGGTGTTGGGACCGGCCCGCTGAAAAAAAAAATATGCTTTTTCGCATTGTAGTATCGAATTTTTTTGAAATCCAGCACCTGCAGCTCCGCCAAATACCCCCTGCGATCTGACCCATGCACAGGCTTTTCCCGAGCTTATGCGCAGCACCGCGCGTCATCACGCCCCGGGACACATTCGGGCGCAGCCAATATAGGGCACCGTGCTGGCGTGGTGTTGCACGCCAGATGGAGACGAGGCCTGCGAATGATACGTGCGACGTAGGATTCTGCAGTAAACATGTTTTGTGATGGACGTGCTTGTCGGTATCGGTGGATATTCGTTCCAACCTATCAAACTTTTCAGGATGAAGCTTGGCGTGGCGTTCCGCCACAATATTCGATGTTTGAAGGCTCCCACGGCATGACGGCATGCGAACGTCTCTATTTTTTCGATCGTGCCTTTGAGATACTTCCATGAAACTAAATGGCGCAAGAGCCGCTGCAAAACATCCTGCTGCTCGAGTCATCTCAGCAAGGGTTCGGTGCTTTTTCTGCTATGAAACGCGGGGTTGCCATCCGGATGCATACGCAAGGTGTAATGCTGTGCAGATCAGATAGGATCAATGAATGCTCGTTTCCTCCGCACAAATGCTTCGATTGGCAGGTTTCGGGGCGTCGTGGAATTTTCAAAATGCTGCCCACAACTCGATGCCTCACGTGCCTCCGTCGTCCGATTGCACCGGGTCTCCGTTTACGTGCCCCTTTTCCGTATTCCGCTTCGGTTTACGTGTCTTTATGCTTTCTGCCATAAATTATGCTGCACTACACTAAAGGCAAGGTGAAACTGCCGTGGAATCCCCATCAGATCTGATTCGAGGCTTACTTAATTTGCGCATGGTTTGGTTCCACGTGCCCTGATGCCCTCTGCACTACATTAAAATATGCCCGAGGCAACGTAGCGGTGCCAAAGGAATCCCCAAGATGCTGCTCAGATCCGCTGAAAAAGTAACTTGTTGCAGAATCCGGTACCTCCGTATTCCGAATTGCAGAGGCTTCGGTCTATGTGCCCCTGCGATCCCCGACGCACTCTGCAATAAATGGGAATACACACGAGGCAACGCGACATTGCCATGGAATCGTTTCTTTTTTTCTTACCACGCAAGCGTACCAGCGCTACGGTGGACCCTCCCGCTCACCGGAGCGGGAGGCGACTCCGCCCGCCCGACTCCGCAAGCGCGAGGACTTGCCCGCGGGCAGGAAGGCGGCAGACCCTGGGCTGATCTGTGCCCCGCCTTTACACACCCAAAGCCACCCCCCCTTGTTGGGGAGGCGTTCGTTGAGGACGAACTTCATCGTCCTTCTGCCGAGGTTTTAGACTGTTTGCACCTTCCCAGTTTTTTTTTTTGACACGTTTTTTTCCAGCTGCCTGTTGTCCGGGATGCCAATGGCAGTACCCTTTCACACCGCCTGGCTACGCCTAGCAAAAACCTACGGCCGGAGCGGCAGACGACTCGCCCCGGCGCCTTCGGCAAGGTCCAGCACCCTGTCCAGGCTGGGCCCCCCAGTCGGTCCTGGGCCGGCCACGCGTGACCGAGGGCCGTGCCCGCTACGGCTTGTTGCACTGCGATGGATACGATGCCTTGCCATCGCTTCAACCAGCCTCCGGCAGCAGCGGCACGGACAGCAGGCGGTGCTCGTTGCGCACGGAGGCGGACGAGATCGCGCAGGAAACAAAGAACCTGCGCATTCCATCGGCCTCCGACCCCGCTCCCCAGCACGACCAGGTGTTGGGGCCCGCCGCGCGTAGGCTCGGGGTAGGCTGCCTGCTTGCGGCGCTCGGCGACACGCAGCACTGCACCATCCGTTGCGTCCGCGCACGGTTGCGGGTGTCCAGTGCGGGTCAGCGGCGACACGAGTGTCGCGTCGCAGCAGAGCGCTCCCCCGTTGGACGTGGCCCCATACACGACCACATCGAGGCGTCGGCGGTCGTCAGATCGCACGCCTGGGGCCGTTGTGTGGGCGAGCCACTGCTGTGGCACGACCTGGCATTCCGCGCCTACACGCGCAGCCAAGCGCGTTCGACCACTTGGCCGACTGCAAGCCGAGGCCACCGAGTGCGGCAGGGAGTGTCGCAAGTTCGCGGGCCTGTTCTGCTTCCAGTTCGGAAACCACACCCAGACATGCCTGCAACGTCTGCCAGATTGCCTCGTCGTAGGCCGTGGATGGCCGTGGCGTATGCGGCTGACATGGCGTGGTTTGCCCGCGGCGCCGCACGCATGTGCAGGAGCAACCATGCGCATTGGAGGTCCGGCAGCTGCGGCAAGTGGTCCAGCAGCTGTTGCTCGGTGCGCATGCGTTCGTCGACCCACGCGTGGATGAAGTCCGGATGGCCAATGGGTGAACCAAGAACGACCACTCCTCGGTCAGGAGGCGGCTTATCGCCCCGCCAAACATCGTCACCGAGTGCAGCGATGCCTGGGGGAGGCGGTCCTGGCACGGAGGCGATGGCGCGGGTCTTGCCCAGATTGGACGATATGCCGCAGTGCGTGGCCACCGCCGCTACGGTCGTGTCCAGCGCATTGTGGGCACGGCCTGGGGTGGTCACGACGTACAAGTTATCCCACAACGCAATGAGGCGGTCGTGACGGTGCAAAGCCTCGGCTGCGCGGACGAGCGCATCGTGCTGTCCAATCGCAAACAATGCCGGGGCTAATGCATCGCCCTGTTCGCAACCTTCGGCCTGCCGGATGTCGCGGCAACGTCCCTGTTCGTCCCACCAGCAGTATGTGGACGGTTGACGGTTGGCCATAAAACAACCTGACGAAGGGGAGCAGTTCTGGGGCCACCTGGTGCAGCTTCGTGAGGAAGTCTGCGCGGGACATACAGTCGTATGCGCTGCGGCCGTCGAGGGACACTACAACCGTGTCGGGTTGCATGGCCAGAGCCGCGCGGATGTGAGCCGCTAAGGCTAAGAAGGCTTTGACACTGAGCTTGGGAAGCTGGGCCGGTTGGAATTCGAGCAGCGCCTGCGGAATCGCGGTGCGAGGCTCTGGCGGGCGGCGAACCGGGTCGGTCAGTGCGGCCCACGTAGCATCATTGCCCGGTGCTATATCGGCCGCGGTCAACACTAGCCGTGCCCGCGAAAGCTCGCCTTTGCGAACCTTGGCGCAGGCCAGTTCGCGCTGGCGCTCGGCCATGTCCTCAGGCGGGACGGCGGCTTGTTGTCGGCTGGGTGCAGCATTGAAGGTACGACGCCTGCCCGACTGCCTCGGAATCGGCTGAGCTTTGGGGACATGTCAGGACCGCCTTTTCGTGTGTTTGCTTGCTGGTTCGACGGCTCCGGCTTGCTGCTCTCACATGGCGTGATGGCTTGTTGCACGGCATAGATGTCTCGTTGTCCGAGCCTGCCCGTCGGCTGCTTACAAGTGCTGCCGATTGGGTTTGCGAAGCCGACATTGCCAGGTGGTTGGACCCTGTTCCCCATGATCGGGTCCTGCCGATCAACACCTGTGTTATACTGGAGTTGTACTTGGTATGCTGTTTCTTGACGATGTGAGGCTCCCTGCGATAGAGATCGATAGAGAGGTGGACTGCCAACCTGTGCATCGGGGGCCCGCCCTCGAGTTGGAGGGAACGAGTCCCACTTCGGCAAAGATTCGAGTACATTCCAGTACGCCCATCCCGATGCCCTCTGCCGGCTCGCGGATGAAAGGTCTTTAGGCTTCTTTCAGGAGCTTCCCGAAGCATGCCCATTAGTCGGTGTCCAGGGCTCGAGTCAGCCGCAGGGTCTCCATTGCTGGAAGAATCGGGAAGACCTTCGCGCCCTCGTGCCTCGCACTTGCAGTACGCATGTGACTTGGTTCGCCTGACACTTCGCATGTGGCAACATGGATTTATTGCTGCCCTCGAGATCGATACGGCCACACGCCACATAGCTCACAGCCTTGCCAGTTTGCCCGGAGTTCAGGTTTTCTTCGTCCAAGATCGGGTATGCTATGGTATGCTGTGCCATTGAATTGTTTCAGTCTTTGTATTAGACGTTTGCATGCCTATGGGCTGGTCGAACCGACTCTGTGCCCCAAAAAGCAAAAGAGTGATGTATGTAAACCTGTATATCTGTATATCTGTATATCTGCATATCTGCATATCTGGATATATGGATATATGTGTATATATATATGTATATGTATATGAGTGTAAATGTATATATGCATTTATGTATATATGTATATATGTATATATGTATATATGTATATATGTATATATGTCTATATGTCTATATGTTTATATGTCTATATGTCTATATGCCTATATGTCTATATGTCTATATGTCTATATGTCTATATGTCTATAGGTCTATATGTGTATATGTCTATATGTCTATATGTCTATATGTCTATATGTCTATATGTCTATATGTCTATATGTCTATATGTCTATATGTCTATATGTCTGTATGTCTATATGTCTACATGTCTATATGTCTATATGTGTATATGGATATATCTCTATATGTCTATATGTCTATATGTCTATATGTCTATATGTCTATATGTCTATATGTCTGTATGTCTGTATGTCTATATGTGTATATGTGTATATGTGTATATGTATATATGTATATATGTCTATATGTGTATATGTGTATATGTATATATGTGTATATGTATATATGTGTATATGTATATATGTATATATGTATATATGTATATATGTATGCATGTATGTATATATGTATATTTTTTTTGTATATATGTATATATGTAGATATGTAGATATGTATACATCTAAATATGTAGATATGTAAACATGGAAATATGTAGATATGTAGATATGCATTTTTTTTTTTTACTCGGACCTTTTTGCAAGTCTCCCGGCGCGGTCCCAGTGCAGCAAGCTACCGGAACCAACCAAAAGTCCAGAACCAACCAAACCCCCAACCTCCTAAGAACGAAGCGAAGCTCACCCCATGCGGGAGGTGAGAGGAGGCGCCTCCGACGAGTCGGCAAGGACATCGCTCAAGAGAGGAGCCTCGCCATCGAGATTGGCAGTGTTGGAAATCGGAAGGGACAGCAGGCTGGCAGCGAAGGAGCGTGCAGCAGCGATGGAGAGAAGCCCAGACCATCGTGCGACAAAGGCGGCGACACACGCTGCGCACTGGGACGCGGCGGCACTGCGTGCTCGCGCCCGCGCGAGCAACCGAAGGAAGTCGGCAGCTTCGGCACTCCAGCGACCACCAACTTCAAGACCGAGGACAACCAGGCGACACCGACGGGCGTCGGCGAACTCAGGGTAGGTACGTTCTTTGGCCCTGCGCGCCTCGGCCAAGGCCGCCCCGGCAGTGCTGCCGCGCCGGCGCCGGGGCGCACCAGCCGATGTAAGTGGCGAGACGAGCGTAGTGTCAACGGCAAGCTGCGAGCCTCCCCACAACGGCAGCCCATTGGCGATCACCTCGATGCGGCGCTCATCATGCCTGGATGCCTGCAGGTTCAGGTCTCGAACTAGGACGTGTGTGGCGACTGCAGCACCGGCCTCACGGCAGACCCGAGCCGCTGCACGTTCGAGCGGTCCACCTCGTGCCCTGAGAACGCCAGACCGAGGACAGGCAGCGATGTGGTCACCCAGGGCATCCTGCGGACGCCCACAGCGGCATCGCGCAGGTGCAAGTGGCAAAGGGAGCCGCAAGCGACGGAGGAGTAGGACCCGGAAGAGCGCAGAGTCGAGGGCGAGCTCAGGAGCAACAGGTCGGACAGTGAGCAACCTGGCGGCGAAGGGGCCGGATTGTGAGTCGAGGAGTGCGAGTTCAGCAGGCCCGACGGCGCGGCGGTGCGCGACCGAGGCATCATCGTCGAGGGCGCGGGATGCAGAGCGCTGCCAGCCGCGGTAGGGGACATCAGGCTCGGCATCGTCAGCGGCGGGCGCCGGGCCAGGCTGGGGCAAGTCGGCCCACCGTGGGACCGCAAAGCCAGCCTCAGCAAGGGCGTCGGAAGCTTGTACTAGGTCCTGCACAGGCGACCAGTCAACGCCACGGCCATCGTCCAGGGCTTGCACCAAGGAAGTAGCAAGCGCGGCGTCCCGTACACGAAGGACGGCGACTGCGTCAGCCCAGGACGCCCAGAACGCTGCAGGCGCGTGCAAAGCAGCACTGCGCAAGCCAAGACCACCATGACGGAGGGCAAGTTGTGCAACACGGGCAGCGGCCGGTGGCAAGGGGGCAGGCCCCTCGGCAAGCAACAACGCACTCAAGGTTGTGAGTACACGAGCATCGTGTGTGCGTGCAAACTCCTGAGTCAGGCGAGGTGGAAGAGTGCGCAAGGCAAACTGGGCGCGAGGGGCAGCTGTGTAGAGAAGCAATAGCCACGAAACCTGAGTGTCACCGAGTCCGGGTAACGACGCGAGGAGAGCCTCGTGCCGATCAGCAAGGATTTGCAAGTGCCTCGCTACAAACCGCGGTTCCCCGAAAGGAGTACCTAGCAGCACGATACCGCGTGAAGAAGGCTCCAGGGCAGGGTCCCCGAACCACACACGGGCAGCCGGCGATAGCTCGCCCAGTCCCTGAGGGGTAAGGCCAGCGCCGTTCCAGATGGCGGTCTTATCCACATTGAGGCGCAAGCGAGTGTGACGGGCGAGGTGATGCTCGAAGCGACGGACAAGGTGCAAGACGCGGTGGGGGGGAGCGAGAATGGTGACATCATCGAGGTAGGCCAACACACGCTCCCCAAGGTCCTCGCGGAGCTCACGCTGAAGGTCATTGAGCGCCGGCTGCAAACCCAAACAGAACAGAGCAGGGCTCAAAGGATCCCCTTGCTCTACGCCTTCGGCTTGGCGCAGATGTCGGGTGGTGGTACCTTGATGCCACACAAACGAGGAAGGACGACCCACCCACAGTCTGGCAAACGGGAGCAACGCTGCTGCAGAAGGCTGGGACCGGAGTTCCTGAAGAATCGACTGGCGGCTGATGCCATCGTAGGCGGCGGATGCATCCAAGGAAACGACAGTGAGGTTCGGATCATGAGCGCACCTAGCCTGCACAGCATGCACCAATGCATCCAAACCAGCACGATTGCCGAGGGCATACTGGTGTGGACAAGCTGCCTCGACGGCGCCCCCAAATTGCTGAGCGAGTGTGCGCGCGACGATGCGCCTGAAGAAGTCTCCGATCACCAACCCTCGGGTACCCCCACTCGGCTTACTCAGGGCAACAACCCGACCAAGTCCAAACGCCGGCAAGATGGCAGCAGGGATTTGCGCTTGCGCAAGCAGGGTCGCAACATCAGCGAAGGCCTGCATGGACTCCTCCGCATCCAAGACCACACGCGCAATTTCGGCAGTGCACCCAGAAGGCCCGGGGGCAGCACCCTTGCGAGCCCGGCGCAAGTTGGTGAGCAACGCTC
>CAJNDT010005368.1:0-32500 GCA_905221615.1 Symbiodinium sp. CCMP2592 | reverse complement strand
CACGATTGAAACATCCCTCACCATCGTCCCACTGTATCGGGGGTCTGCTAAGCTTTTTCTTTGGCTGTGTGTTGCGAAGTTGTTATGGCGAGTTGGACCCCGTTCGCGGCAAACAATGGCCCCACATTTTGCTTAACAGTACGAGCCCCAAAACTGTGTAGTGGCGACGTGCAAAATAAACTCAGGACCTCATAGGTGTGATGACAGCATGGAGAGGAATGCCTGAAAACGACTTTGGGTCACGGCCAGAACGGTGAAACAAGGTGTATGAAATTGGAATGTGTGCTGTCACACATCGTGCAACTATGTACGAAACTCGAATCGCATCACAACGTGTTACATCTCACACGCCTTTTGGGGCTTGGCAAACTGTATCCACAAATTGCACATTGTGCACAATCTGTCTTGTTGTGTTGATTCCGGCACGAGTGTATCAGCCGACGATGGATCTCAACATTTCTCTTCGTAGCGTGTCAATTTCTTCCAGCTGTCCGTTGGAAAGGGGGGCGCTGCCAGGACCAAATAAGACCGTCGGTGTGATGACAGCATTGAACAATTGCAGACGACCTTCAACAATTGAGCAGAGTATCAGCAGGGATTTTTCGTCCGAGGTACATGTGTGTTTGAATATCAGCGAGTACTTGATCCATGTGGCCGTCAAAACCAATGTAGGCAATGTTTGTTTCACAATTAGGATCACTTTGCACTTGGCGCGCTGCCGGTTCGAGTCAGGGACTGCGGTCCTATAGGGACATGGGGTGTCAGACCAAGCTTCACCCTCGACACGATACCAGCCGACGATGGATCTCAACTTTTTTTGCAACGCGTCAATTTCTTCCAACTGTCTGGTAAGGGGGAGGCTGCCAAGACCAAATCAGACCGCCGGTGTGATGACTGCATTGAACAATTTTGGACGGCCTTTGATTGAAACGTGCCGATTGGTCAGAACATACCTGAACTGGGTGAACTTGCCCAAGCGGCGTTGATCCGGTGGGCCACTTCAACAATTGAGCATCGGCGAAGATCAGCGAGGATTCTTCGTCCGAGGTACATGTGTGTGTCAGTATCAGCGAGTACTTGAATCATGTAGCCGTCAACATCAATGTAGGCAATGTTTGTCGCGCTGGCGGTTGTAATTAATTCAGCGCGAGCTCCAATCCAGTGTTTGCCAAAACGGCGGTTGATTTTTTCAACATGCACACTAGTTCCTGCCATGTTTTGGCATGCAACATCCAATCTTCCGAGTATCGGATGTTTGGCCAATCAGATGGTGCTCCAATGTTAATTCCCTCCTCATTCCCACATCCTCTCCATTCGCTTATCGCATATTCCATACCGTGAGACACAGTCAGAAGTGAAACCATAATCATGATCATAATTTCAACATTCGAGAACACGCAAAACAAAAACCAACACCCACAAACAATGAACAAGAGCGAGCATTATGTTATTCAACCGTGCTTAAACCTTGTCAGCCAAATAAGATCTTCTGTTGCATCCCGGCCTCGGCGCCGATGCAGGATTAGGGGGTGAGAGTTGAGGGTACATTCAAAGTTTACATGAGGGGTGTTCTGGCATTCCTGGTTTTAGTTGTTCGGATTTTGCGGGTGTTGATTCATTTCGCCCTTGCAGGCTCGGGAAGCCTTGTTGAACGACTGCCGTTCTCTTCTCCACTTTCTGTGGTTGCACCACAGTCGCTGCTTTGATCGAAGTCCGACAGAGATCATGGGGCTGGCAGGGGTTGATGATGTCGACATCAACTTCGACCTTTGGTTTGCTTGGGAAAATGCCCAAGCTGTAACCCACATGGTGAATGGAGGGGGTTGGAACCACATCACGAGCACGTGGCTCCGCTTAGAGCTCCAGGGCACGAAATGCTCGCGAGCGACGGGTTCTTCGGCGCAGTCTCCTGCGCGAATCCTGAGCTACCATGGCACCCGATGGCCAAAGCTGCCTTGGATTCTGCAGCAGAAAGGCCTTCGTGCTGGACCGCGCATTGCTGGCAATACGCGTGGTGTCTGGAGCTCGCAGAGCTTCCAGGTTGCTGACGCTGAGGTTTGCAATTCGGTCCGCTTGTTTTGGTTTAGTGGAGTGCTTGCTACCGACCAGAAAACCAACAACTCAAACCTCCGGACCTGAGCGCCGCAAACTTCGAAACAATCGACCGTAGCCGATTCCGACCCTTTGAATACTAAACCGCAGTCCCCAACCTTGAACCCTAAAGCCTTTAAGATCCTTGATGTATGCCTTACACCGATAATTTTCAATAGGGTTCCTTAACGGGGTCTATAAGGGCTGCTACCGTTAATGTCAGCCCTAAACGGAGGAAATGTATGCCTGGCCCGAGCCAATGGCTGGCGCTGCCCGGAAGCCTTGGAATCCCTGGAGCCTTGCCTGTCGGCTGGAACAGGGTTGAAAGAAAAAGATTGAAAAAGGCTAAAATAAAAAGGTTGAAAAGGGTAAACAAGGGGTTGAAAAGGGTAACAAAGGTTGAAAAGGGTAAAACAAGTTGCAAAGGGTTTCGGTCTTCATTTTCTATTTCCTGCATGGTTAGGTTTTAGAGCTTGGGGTGAATGGTTGCATAAAATTGGGAACTAGAATTGGAAAGCAGGCAGGCCTAGTGTTGGGAATGTACAGAGACAATATGGGGAACCTTGCTTCAATCCTTACCTCCCAAACGCTTCAGTCCTGGACCTTCAATTTGCTGAATGCCTAGCGCACAGCTCAGGAAGCCGGATGCTTCCGCAAGCCCGGGGGAGAGGCAGCATGTCTCGAAATTTCGCATCGAGTTGTTTTGCAGTTGTTCACCTGAAGTTCGTGCTCCAACCAAACCAACCCGGCGCCACATCTTGGGAACTTGTTGATGGTACTTTCCCTGGGTTTTGCTCCAGGTTCCAGGTGGTGCTCGAACTGGAGCTCCAAGAATGGCGCTGCCACCGATCGAAGTCTGGTTATTTGGTGACCCAGGATGAGGCGGAATTTCATGAGAAGCAGGGCCCGGGTGCTTGCCAGGAATTACTGGTTGCGAGGGTCAAAATCAATGCATGCCACAGGATGTTACCAACCTCCCTCAAGGGCATTTATGTCGGGCTAGCAGCCCCTTCACCCCGAGACAATGCAGGCGAAGGTCACGCTCAAGGCCACTTGGCTGTCATGGGAGCAAGCTTGCGATTTAGGGCGCCGGGCTTGTTGTGTTCGATGGATGTAGATGTAGGCACATACCGTACTTCCCCCTAATTAATCAGCCAGTGTTTCGCAGTAGTACCCAACCAGAAAACCCCCCATCCTTTGGTTTGGGGTCTAGGGTTGAGGCTGCCACGACGCTCAGAGCCCAGCTGCGAAAGGGCACTGTGAACCTGGACAAGAGCCAGCTTGAGACCTCGAATCCTCAACTCATATGGGTGGTTGTCAAAATTATGGCCCCTTTTTGGTCCTTAGTAAAATACAGCACCTAATATTTAGGGTGCCCTAAAAGGGACCCGAATTTTGACAACCACCCATGTGCCCTGGAGTCATAAGCGCGAAGTCCTTACTCACTGATCTCGTTTCTCCAGTCGATAAGTCTCACGCCCTTGAATCCCCCAAATGCTCAACCCAAAACCCTACAGAAGAGGACGCTGTGGGAACCTATCCCCAGACCCAAAACCCTCAACCCTTACAAACTTAAAGAAAGCCATTGTAAGGCTTTGCATCTACGATGCTGGCGGGAAGGAGCTTCGGATCACCCAAGCCTCCGGCAAGGCGGCGAGAGAGGAAAAGAAGAAGATCTGGAGAGTTTAGGGATATTTAGGGCTGAGGGTTTCGGGCTTAGGGTTGAGGGCTTAGGCGCTTAGGGTTTAGGGTTGAAGGTGCGGTTTTCGGGCCTCGGCTGAAGAGCAGCGGAAGAGGCAGTGCTGGCAGTCATCAAATCCGGCTTCAAAAAAAGGTTTAGGGTCTAAGGTTAAGCTTGAGACTCTCATGAAACATCTTGGGTGACGTATGCCTTTCCCTGGCCTGGCCGACTTGCTAAGTTTGGCTGCAGAAAAGGGCTTAGCTGAACTCTAAATACTCTGCCTCGGTGGGTCGTTTGCCTGGCAGCCTCTTATCTACGGCAGTGCGAGAGGGTAGATATCTAGTGAATCCTTTTGAAGGACTTCTGTAAGGAAGCCAGGATAAGGAACCCTAAAAAAGTAGGTTCTCTGGGATCTTCGTTGTTTTTGGTTTCTGAGCTTCTTTTGGGCGGAGTGCTTTGATCGACGGCTCTTCCATTGTTGGGGATCCTTGCTTGCTTTATATGGGAGTTTCCGACTATAGGGTGCCCTAAACAGCAGGATCCGTATCATAAGGACTTCCAAATAAGGTACCCCCAAATATTCGGAAACTCCCATACACGGAGTAATAACTCTAAGCTTCCCAAAACTTGCGTCCCTGGCGAAGGCTACTTTCCTTCCAGCTTCCTGCCCAACGGCAAGCGGCTGGACTTCGTGCCCGGGGGGTCCGCCGCCGGAGGGTCCCTTACTGGCCAAGGAGAGCGGCAGACACGGACGAAGTGGAGTCGGCCACAGCTGCAGCGGGTGGTTCGTATGGCCGTTTCCGAGAAAAAGAAGGTCAAAAAGATTGTCCAAAAAAAGGTGCCAAAGAGGGTCGAGTTGAAATACGCCGATGTCGACATATCCGAGCTGTGCTGGGACAGCGTGGTGGCCGTGGTTCAGGGAAAGACCCTCCGGGAGAAGCTGGACAGGATCATGCGGAAAGCTTACATGACTGTCGTGAAGTGTGCAGCCTCTCCAGTGGCATTGCTGTCAGGCCCGAGCCATTGCTCCTGCAGTCCTTCTTTGCTGTTTGATGCCTCGAAACCGCCACAAATCCTGCGACTCACACACCCCGAATGCCCTCGACCCCGCAGCCGCGCCTGTGGCAGCAAGCCCTTGAAAGGTTGGGCCACCGAGGTGGCTGGGCAGCTTGTCCAGGAAGAGGGGCTCACTTTCGCTTTTCACCGAAGCGTCGCGAGTGAGCCCGGCTGGTTTGGAGTCCAGATTCCCTCATGAGTGAGAAATCATGATGATTTCGGCAGACTTTGGTCGCGGACTATCGACACATGCCTCGCCTGGATTGCCTCAGTTTTGAGCGCCGGAACCCTGAACCGACCCTTACGTTTCGACGTACTGAGCTGAAACCCTGCAGGCCCGTAACCTTGCCCCTACACGTCTCAGCCAGGCGACATCATCGCGGTTCTGATCCTCGGCAGTTTAAAAGCCCGACGCTCTAAGGCCCTTAGGATGTAGCCATTAGAGTTTCGGCTTTCGAGTCTGAGGTATTGTAGGTTTACGATCTTACTTGTCCTGGTGTAAACAAGTGGGGGTTCGCCGTGAAGATGTAATTTGAAGCTACTTCTGAATCCTATAGATATAGATACAGACATAGATATAGATGTCGCGTCCAGGGCTTTTCCGGTTTAGAACGGTGTCAGCTCACAGCGCCGTCAAAATTGAGATCTATCACCCTAAGCTTCCCTTGCTCAAATTAGGTCCGAATGGCTTCCAAACTTCCAAACCCTTTGCGCGCTGAGGAAGCGAATGCTTCAGGGAGGTGCTCTTCCTCGGAGCATGGTCGGGCAGAAGACATGGGATAAGGTTGCTTGGTCCAAGTTCACTGCGCGGAGGTGTAAAGATCACTACCGACGTGGAGGTGTTTGCTGAATCGTGAAATCCGTTCGCACCCTTCTGCCAGAACTGTGCGAGCATGCAAGTACGGATTGGAGTGATGTTGCGCGAATTCCACACTTGGCTTTCACGGAGCACGCAGGAAGATGCAAAACCGTACTTTCCGGCCTCTAAAGCACCAGCTCGAAAGCACCAGCACCAATGAGTCGCTTGTTACCGCCTGTCAGGCTCTGGAAGATCAGCTGCAGGACATTGTAGCCGCACAGCTTTCTCGGGTGCTCGCTGCTGATATGTTGATGCTGCCAGGGTAGCACTGACCCCCGGCAGCACATAGTCGGGTTGTGGTGAATCAAAGACCAAAAAGATGCCTTACTCACCTTTAAAATCAGATTGCATGCTGCCTTGGAGCGCGTGGGGACCTGCGCAGTCCCGCGACGTGCCTGCTTGCGCACAGATGCTTGGGAGCAACTGAAGCATTTGACCCCCGTACGGCAGCGTTGAAAGATCGTGGCGTAGCAGTTCCTTAACCCTCAGATCCCACAGCACCTTAGGTGGGTGTTCTGCGGGGTTGATATGGTTTCTCCCCAAGCCCGAAGCTCAGAATACATACCAGGTTTAGAGCAGGCGTTAGGGCTCAGGGTTTCGGGTCTGCAAACTCGGGTTGTCGGGTGTATTCTTCGAGACACAGTATGAAAAGAAGGCCTGCGGCAGGCGGCATGAAGAATACCGCTAAAGACTGCAGCATATGGTATGTACGGTTACAAGAACAATACAGGTCATGCGAAGGCCATAACCCCAAACCTGAATTCTTAAAGTCTGATCCCCAAGCCCTATAGCAACCTAGCCCGAATCCAAGCTTTTTGACGCCCTGCCGAGGCCCTCCATGGAAAGCAAAGGAGGTCCTCTGCGAGGCGTTCCGCCTCAGGTTTTGGGTTTGGGGTGCAGGGTTTGGGATCTGGAGTTGCAGGTTTGAGGTCCAGTCACCTCAGGCTGTTGGGGTTTGAGGGCTGGGGTTCGACAACGAGTTTGGGGTGCTTTGTGGTTCAGAATATGCTTTTCAGGGCACTGCCGTTAACGTTACCAGCTGGAATGATCCGCAGTCCTGAAGTTCTGAGCCTTGCGAGCATGTCAGACCGATTCGAGCTGTATACTATAGTATGTAATAGTTGTAATGCAGTTATAATCTAGTACAATGTACTGTACTATACGATCATTCAAAATTTCATCAAGTAACTAAACTATGCTACAGTAGATCCCAACTCCACCTGAAGCTGTCGCAGCTATCGCCTTGAAGCCTTGAGCGGACCCGGAGGCAGGAGGCAAAAGGGACCCCGGAGGTAAACATAAGGTACTATAAGATACTGTAACAGATACGAGAGCAGAGTATATACGATAGTTTGGAAGATGTTAGTATAAGATGCTGTAAGATTCTGTTTAAGATGCTGCATAAAGTGTTGTACGACATGCCATGCAAGGTGCTCGAGTTCGCTGCCGCTTCCCGGTGGGAGCGCCTGGCTTCTTGTAGGAGAGCTTGTGAGTCTGATAGGATTTATCATAAGGACCCTTTGGGGGGTAGGGGACTGTACTTCCTTAGATAGGCCTTATTAAGTCCTGTTATAGGTATGAAGGCCCCCTGCCCCCCTCCCCCCCTACCCCCCTTAGGGTCCTTATGAATTGAGGGTTCGGGGGTTTAGGGTGATTCTGCCTCATTGGGTTCGCGGCAGATCCCCTTGCAGGCTGGAGGCAAAAGGGTTATTTTGCATTTTTGTTCAGTTTTTCTTGAAGTGCTCGAATCTTGACCCCGAAATAAAGCCTCTTATGGCTTTTCGTTCTGATCCGAATGCAAGCCCCTCGCAGTAGTCCCAATATAGGAGTCGGAAGACTACTTAACAAAAATATTCCCCATGCAGTCATCATCTACCTCAAAACCTTGTCTAACTATAGTAACCCCTGTAGAATCCTCATCGATGATAGTTTTCCCTACGGTAACCCTTTGAGGGTAACTTGTAAACCCTAAATCCTAAACCCTAACCGCAGCTGCAGACAAGGCTCCGGGGCGCTCTGGGCAGACACCGGCCCGGCCAACCACGGCTGACGGACGATATCTCGCCATACCCTGAGCATAGTATAGTGGCAGAATTCCCATAGTTTAGATTTACGGTGTTCATAAAATCCCTCTATATTTACCGTAAGCATAACACAGGAGCAGAATTCCCATAGTTTAAGATTTACGGTGTTCATAAAATCCCTCTATATTTACCGTAAGCATAACACAGGAGCAGAATTCCCATAGTTTAAGATTTATGGTGTTCATAAAACCGTCTATAACTGCCGTAAGCAGTATAGCAACACAATTCCCATAGTTTAGCAGCGTAGGGTCATGCAAGATTTTGTCCATCAGCGGTATCCAGTCCCGGATGCCTCGCCACTGGCGCCGCGCGATCTGCGGAAAAGGAGCCGACTGAAGCCGTCGGACTTTCTAGTAAGGTTTAGGGATTGCGATTTAGGTGGTGTAGAGGTCGCATGAACGAGAACTGGCGCGCTCTTGCCTCTGTAAGGGTTTCGGAGGGCTCTCTGGTGTTCCATGAAGGCATGAAGGTTGTGTAAAGCTTAGTATACAGGTCGGACTCTTTGGTAATCATATTCCTTACAGCCCCTATTAGTTATATTGTAGTCCAAACCCAAAACTTTAGTTATACTGTAGTTCAGTCTAAAACTCTATTCTAGTTTTTGAGGCCGCTATATATCATAGCCTACAGCGGTGCAGTCACCCACATTCTTTCATTGCCCCCCGCCAAATCAGTTTACAGTTCATATTGAATCGTGCCTCCCTTTCCTCTCACCTCCAGACTCCGGCCTTCAACCTGCAACCCGAAGTCCCTGAGACCACCCCTAAAACCCAAACTCGAATCCCACAAATCGGGAAGGGTGGGGTCACCAAAGACACACGGCCGAAGACACGCCCAGCGCGCCGATGGCCACAACAAAGGTCTTGTCAAAGCTTGTGATAAGCTAAGATATTGTAGTACACTTTAACATACGCTCGCATTCTATGATATGCTATGACAGACTATGCAATACACTATCATATACTACAGTTCACGTAAAGGCACAGTACTGAACTTCGTCATCTGCTAAGATTCCACCGGGGGCCCTGAGTCACTCAGTTCTGACACGCCCGCCAAGCTCCAGAGGAGCCTTGTGGGTAGTTGTCAAAATTTCCCTGTTTGGGTGCCCTAAATTTAGGTGCCGTAGGACCCAAAAAGGGGCCATAATTTTGACAACCACCCGCGTGTTTGCTGGTACACGGTCTTCGGAGGGGTTAAGAATTAAGAAGCGCCAAGACTGGCTTGCGGTGCGGGTGAGTCATAAGATTTTTGGTTCAAGTTCAGCCCAACTCTGCCACAAGTAGCTCACAGCTTCGGTGTATCACCTTGCTGGACTCTGCACCTTCCCCGCACCCGTCTAGCAATCCCAAGTCCCACCACCATTGACTTGAAAACAGAGTTTAAGCCCAGGCATTGAACACCCAAGCCCTAATCCCTAAGTTTGGTTCCCAAGCCCTCATGCCCAAACCGGCTTCTGACCGTCTCTCAGCGTATTGCAGGGCCTTTCTTTTTGCACCACTTCGCCATGAAAGGTTGAAGCTTCTCCTTTCGAGCGAATTCCCAAGCCTCGGAGACGGCACACTGAAGCTCAGGGTGCCCGGAACCCCAATCCTTGAAACCCTGCACCCTCTACTGAAACCTGGCACAAAATCTGATAAAAAGGAATCTTAATGAAACATGGAGCAGCATACCCCGGACCCTGAATCTCAAGCCCACAGTACCCTGATTATGCCCGCGTCAACCTGCATAAACAGAACCCCCCAGGCCTCAAACTCTTCCAAACCTTAAGCTGCCATGTCGCCCGGCCCCGGCGCGGCGCTGTCAGCGCTCTCCGCCGGCGGTGGCAGCGAGGCATTGCGGAGGGAATTGCCAGCCTAAACCACGCTGAATCCCTGTCGAAGTCTTGACTTTGCATTCGTCCTCCGATCCTCGACGCCTGTCGCGGCAACGAGGGAGCTGCCAACCTTCTGCTTGCTCTTGTTGCTGCTGCTGCTGTCGTTGTCGTGTTTGCGGTCCTTGTCGTCGTTGTTGTCGTCGTCGTGGCTGGCGTTGCCGTCATCGTCGTCGTCGTCTTCGAGGTTGTTGCTGCGGTAGTTGCTGCAGCTGTGGCCGTCCGTGTCGTTGTCGTCGTCGTTGTCATTGTTGTGGTGATGGTGGTGGTGGTGGTGGGCGGCGGTGGCGGCGGTGGCGGTGGCGGTCGTGGTCATTCGTTGGTTTTGTGTCGTTACCGTCCTCTTTCTTTTCCCTCCTCTTGCATCGTATTTCCGCCCTCCTCGTCATCGCTTTTTATCTGCTGCTCGTCCTCCTCCTCTTTGCTCTTGTCCCTGCTACAAGAGTGCTTCTCTTTGTCAATCATTGGTCGGCAAAGTAGAAGAGTGGGCAACTTTGAACTTTTCGGGTTTGTATAACCTTGGCATACTGCTTCGCCGAGCCCTGTTTCTGCCATGGAACTCAGCAACAAGGCCTTGCCAAATCGGGGTGTGCTACAATTGGCATGTCTCCCTGCTGGACCCGCAATCTCAGCCGAGCACAGGCGGTCGTGCGAGGGGAGCTGGTTCAGGCCGGAGAGCTCTCGGACTCATCTTACCCTACACCCTAAATCTGGTTCGGCACAGCCCCCATAAAGCGAATCGTCAGACCGAACGCCCTGAAATCGGGGGTCTGCAACGTCCCAAAGCCTTTGTGTTCTTTCTCCTCACACGGAGGTGAGTTCAAGCGATTTAGCTGTCATGTGGGGCTTCGGGGTTCGGAGCTTGAGTTGGGGTCACCAACTCGATCTGACTATGGTTTGATGCACAGCAGTTGCACCATGCGAAGCTTACTTTGACCGATGGCTTGCTTTTTTGATATCGCTGAGTAATCAACCGTGGACGTCTTGAGCCAACTAGTTGTTGCGGTTTCCACAAAGTTTCATAGGGGCCTGCAGAGCTAGAGCCCGCTAGGTCTTCAGAAAAGCATCGCGCATGTATGCATTGGCCTTGATGTTACTTAAAGGATCATGGGACTTAGTAACTAGGTCTATTATTGGGGTAACTATACTTCTTTTTACTTTTTTACCCCAATTACGGGACTTATAACTATAGTTACTAAGTCCCATGATCCTCCAAGTAGGGTGCCGGTTGCTGCAAGAGCCCGAGCTTCGTCCACCTTTGAGCTCGGCGGAGCGACTCCTGGGCTTAAGAAAAACCGGAGAACGCCCCGCGAGGGCGCGTCGGGGCCATCCTTCGTCGCATTGAGAAAGCCCGGCACCTAGTGCTGGTGCTTGTTTGCTGGTGGATCAGAGGTCTAGAAATCAGGGTTTTGGGGATGTGTTTTTAAACTTGATAGCAGCCTCAGCCGTGTCTGGACGTGGTAGCAAGTCTCGCTTGTTGGACAGTAGATATTTACTTTCGGGTTCTTTAACCTGGGACCTGCAAGCCCTAAGCCACTTCCAACCGCAAGTCGTGGCAAGGATGCGGTGGGGCACGGAGATTCTCACTGAGCGCCCTCTGCTTCTTGTCCGGGGCCGAGGAAGGAAAGGGTTCAGCTGAAGCTGGGAGAAAGCAGGGGACCCTTGCGCAGAGTCTTGAGTAGCAGCATCCTTGTCAGAAAATCATGAAACTTATAGGAATCAATGCAATGCATGGGGTAGTCCATGAAAGCTTCTTCTTGCAAGCACCTTTCGAAAGCTCAGATAGACGGTTGAGGGCGAAGGGTTTCCACTTCGACCTCTAGTGTCCGTATCAGTTTTTTTTTTCAACTTCTGATGGATACTTCAGGATGTCATGCGAGCACATGTGCAAAACTGGGTGCGCGTGTTTGTGCAAGTGCCTGCAGCATCAATGCCCGCCTTGATCACAATTCCCTAGCAAAGCATCCAGGTGGAACCAGACACAGACCGTCTTGCCCTCGGCTTCTTCGGGATTTCTGCGGGGTGGCATGCAGGTGCTTTCGGTGTCAGGATTAAGATGGCTTAGCCTTGGGATCCTTCCTGACCAGATCCCTCAAGACAAGCGATAGTCCAAACTCCCATGCCAGTGCAAGATGACGAGAAATATTGGGCGATTTCAAAAGAATACATACATATATATATATATATATACACATGTATATATATATACATATATATATATATATGTATATATATATATGTATATTTACATATTCATATGTTTACATATTCATATATTTATATATTTATATATTTATATATTTATATATTTATATATTTATATATTTATATATTTATATATTTATACACTTATATATTTTTATATTTATATATTTATATATTTAGATATTTATATATTTATATATTTAGATATTTATATATTTATATATTTATATATTTATATATTTATATATTTATATATTTATATATTTATATATTTATATATTTATATTTTTATTGCGAACGGACTGCGATGCCTTGTCAAGTTCTAAGGTGTCACTATAAGAGCTGTGAGCAAGACCGTGTAAAGTGCAAGAGAAGGGGGCACGCTACGCGTCCCTCGACTCTAGGGGGCATGCTACGCATCCCTCATCTTTACCTTTCTATGTGACCGCCAACGCAACGTTTGGCTCAAGTCAATGCCCATAGCTAAGTGCTATATGTGTCTTCTATCCTGAGCAATCAGAGCTATCCCGTTGCACAGACGAACCGCCGCCGGCAGTGAGTGCAAAAGGAACGGCCGCCGGTTCTGCCTGCATAGGATCGCACGTGTGGAAGTAAGAGGGAGAGACAGGGTCCAGTCTGTGGAGAGTGCTAGCCAGCCACACCTACATTCATTACAGCTCTGGTGGGGAGAGCAGCAACCAAGTCGAGATCAATCCCCCACGCAGGTTATCAGCCGTACGCGGCTCTGCCTTTCTACAGCAACGACTACTTGATCTACTACGACCACAATGAACTCAGGATCAAGCCAAGATACGACAATGACTTTCGGTGCCGATGTGGCAGCGCCAGCCGTTGGTGAGTCAACAGCTGATGACACAGTGGTGCAATCCGTTGATAGCTCCACGGAAGATGACAAAGGTCAATCTTCTGCGCTTGCCATTGCAAAGGCAGTTCCCAAGGGGAAAGCAAAGAGTCTACCAAGAGCATCTACGCCTTCACGTCCGACATCCACAGGTTCGAGGACGGGCAAGGCTTCAGAACGACGGGCCGAAGCGTCTGGTTTTCAGGCACCTCGGACTACGTCCAGGGCCAAGGACAAAGGAGTCAAGACCTTGGAAAAGAAGTCAAGACCATCATCTTCGAGAAGCTCTTCAGCACGATCGAGGACTTCGGCTACTCGTGGGCGTGACAAGTCCATGACTTGGAATCGGATGGTTACCAATCAACCACGCGATACTGACGATCTGGACATGACTCTGGATACGATTCCTGCACGTGGTGATGCGTCATCCGTGGCCACGCCTGCAATAGCTGACGGTCCGAATGCCTACCAGGAACTGACGATTTCGCAACAGTTCGAAGCATCGAACCTTGCACAGCAGATGTACTATCGCAGTCAGGTGCAAGAATACGAAGGAATCGTCCAGACCCTGATGGACAAGATCAAGGAGATGCAACAAGAAGATGAAGGATCTGGAATTCGCATTGAGGAATTGGAACGACAACGTGATCATGCATGCTTAGCCATGAGGCACATCAACAATGTCAATCAGGAGATGAAGCGAGACTATGAAACAGCTTTGTTTCGCATGGATGAGCAGAACTCTGCTCAACAACGTCAAGCACATGCCGTTGCCGAGGATTTAGCTCAACAGCTACACGTGTTCCGCACGGAGGCAGCCACCAACTTTGTGCAGTTGGAGGCAAGAGCGCAAGGTGATGGTGAGCTTATGGCACGTGAGTATGAGCGTCTGACTCATGAACTTCATGAACACGCCAGAGAGAACTTGGTCCTCCGGTCAAACACAGCAAGTTCGGAACAAGCCTTACAAGCAATGCAGGAACGATTCCACTTGGTCAAGAACCAGGAGTTGCGGGCTGTGAACGAGATCCAAGGGCTAGCTGGAAACAGCGCAGCCATTGAACAAGAACGATTTCGGCTTCGCGAACGTCTTGGTGAAGAGGAAGAGTACCGCAAAATGGCTGTGAAGAGGATGCAAGAAGCAGAGGAACGACTTCATCAGAATGAAGATCATGCAAGGCGATCATTGCCTACCTTGCACGACGAGCTGAGTGAACTCAGGAAAACGCTCAAAGCACAAGAAGATCTTCAAGCGAGGACACGCAGCGAATTGGAGGCAGCGCGAAACTCCAATCAAGGAGGAGCGACGCGACCTTCGAGCATGCCCATGTCTTCGAGGACTACTGAGTCTGGCTGGGAGCACGTAGGAAAGGAAGTAATGCCTGCATTTTCCGTAGGAGATGAGGTACGATCCCCTGAAATACGGTCCCCAAGTCAAGTTAGTCCAGTCGCCAAAGAGAAGTTCGCATTCTCGGAATCGGACAAGGACAAGAACCTTGTGATGGACGGAATTCCATTCACCGGTGGAAACTTCTTCACTGGCCGCAGTTCGATGCCAATCGTGGCGGATGCAATGCCCGAGCACCACGTGCCAGGTATTAGCAGCCCAGCACTTGCGCGTTCCACGCCTAGTGCAGCCACTTTGTTTGGCATACCAAGCGGATTTCATGGGAAAAGTGATGCGGCAGCCGTGCGTGATCGACAGCTACGCGAACTCTTGGGGGATCGCGGGATGTTGGGATCGAAGTCCACAGCATCGGCCAGCTCCTCAAGACCTGTTGGCATCGACGGTGTCACCGCATCTACGAAGGGCAACGACCTCATTGGTCCCCCTGTCGCCTATGACGATTCCATCCATGAGGCAAGGAGGCGTCAGATCGAGAAAGAGATCGCGGAACAGTACGAGGAGAAGATTGCTGATCTGCGAAGTGAAGTACTCAAGGCTCAGAAAGCCGAACAACGTCTCAGAGCTGATCGTGATGAGTGGAGATTATTCGCTGAAACGATTCAGGAAAACCATGGAGACGATGACGGTGATGAAGCTGGCGACGAGAACGGAGAGGACGAGCATGATGAAGGAACCGGCACGGGGTATGATCCTCCAGATCCGCCTGATGATGATGATGACAAGAAGAAAGGCGGAGGGGGCAAACCTGAATCGGATCCTGGTTCGCATGCGCGTGATCCTGATGGAGACGCGGATCCTGAAGTCACAGAGGTGAGAATTTCCAGGAGGGAAGCCGACAAAGTGACCGTTCCTCCATGGCCTACTCTCACTCATCTCAACAACTGGCGATCCGTGTGCACGGCCAATGTCTTAGGGGCATCAGCCGACCCACATCATGAGGACTGGATGTTATGGCTGGCACCAGCGTTCAACCCATTCCCTGATGTCGAAGCATTGAATGATTCAGGACACAAGAAGTTCAAGAGCATAGACGTCAAATTGGGGATCGCCATGGTCGCAATGCTACGTGCCGGTGGTGACAAATCAGCTGACCTGTACCTCGAGGTGAACCGGAAGGCCAACGATTACATCAGCAGGCCTGACGTGAAGATCATCAAAGGACGACAAGTCATCGCGATGATGTACGAAAGTTTTCGAACGCATGATCGTCTTGACATGATCATCACTCTTGAGTATTTGGTGAAGCTCCAGTACCAAGGCGACAACAAGCTCCATACGTTCAAGCAGACGTGGTTGGAAGTTCTGGGACGGATGAGACCAGAGGACATTCCATCCAAAACAGCTCTCCGTGATTGCTTGTACAGCAAGATCAAGGACTCGCCCGCAATGAAAATGGACTTGGGCATGCATTACGAACACTTGCCCTACAATCATGAAGATCGATCGTACGACAACCTGATGAAGATCATTGATCGTACCATCATGCGGAAACGAGAACAGTCAAATCTCACTCAGACTCAAATTGGCTTGCGCCAGATGCTTGAGGGCAAGGATTTGCTTGCTGCACCGGCCAAGGTACCCGAGAAACCTACGCCTAACGCAGCTCCATCCGCAAAGGTCAAGGCTTCGCCGACCAAGCCGGACAAAGCAACACCTGTACTACCTCAAAGCAAAGCGAAGAGTCATGCGAAGACCAAGCCGAAGCCCAAGAAGAAGACGAGGAGTGAGTCAGCGGACAACAGAGGTGACAAAAGCAAGAAGCAAATCCGCTGCAAGTTCCATTTCACAGATGCAGGGTGTCGAAATGGCGATAAGTGTCCATTCAGTCACTCGAAGAAGACTCCAGAACGACCCTTCACGCCGAGGACAAGAACTCCAAGTCCATCTGGAGGAGGAGGAAACAGGATTTGCTACTCGTTCAAGAACACAGGCTCGTGCTCAAGAGAGAATTGTCCTTTCAAGCATGAGGCAGCGGCTACCCCAGCTCCGGAACCAAAGGCAAAAGCTAAAGCTAAATCCGAAGCGAAGGCAGCTCCAGCGAAGCCGAATGCCAAGGCCAAGGCACTCCCTGCGGCACCCGCCATCAGATTGTGTCGAAGGTGGAATCCATCAGCTCCGGCTATATGGAAGCGATCTTCAAACAAGATGAGGAGGAGTCAGATTGTCCATCCGTTGACAGCGACGCTGATTCGGATTGTTCAACAGATGACGAATCCTCGGGAACGACTACGTCGACCCGAAAAGTGATAAAGCGCAATGTGACATTTGCCAATGACGTGAAGTTCATTTCTTCGTGTCCTAGACGATCGAAGAAAGACAAAGAGCGGAAGGTGAAGTACGTCGACATGGAAGCGTTTATCAATGATGAGGATCGCGCTGTGAGCTTGGAATTCGCCAAGCACAAAGCGAGATTGAGGGCACAGATCATGAGAGACATGGTTGACGACGATGATGATCAATGCGGAGATCGAGTTTCATTCGTACGAATCCCAGGAACGTCTCGAGTGGAAGAAGTTTCGTTCTACGACGGTGAGGATTCCATCGTTGAGCGCGAACTCGATGCTGCACACAGCAAACGGATCATCAATCAAGGCTTATTCAAATGCATGGTTCAACCAGTCATCCTTAAGAAGAAGATCAAGTTTCTCATGGACACTGGGTGTGGTCATGACCTCATATCTCAGAAGAAGATCGAGAAGCACAGTCTCGAGACACTCGTGACTCCAGAGCCCATATCATTTCAGACAGCCAATGGAATCACCGATACCGATCTCGTGTCGAATTTCCAGACTGAGTCGTTCGAGGAACCGATCAACGCTTATGTGTTGGACGACACGCCGTCGGTGCTTTCCATAGGCAAGAGATGTATGAACTTCAACTACGGGTTTGTGTGGCCTCCCGGAAGGGAACCATTCATGATCAACCCGCAGGGCAAGAGAATATCTCTGTTCGTGAACGGTGACATCCCGTACGTTCGTGCCGGGAGTTCCAAGTCATTGGTTCATGATGATCCGGAGGCCAAAGCGATCACCGAAATCTTCAAGGGTGCGTTGACAGCGGGCAATGTTGACGTCAGCGTCGCAGCTGCCGCTGAAGCTGCACCGGGCGAGATCGAAGCAGAAGAAGAAGGTGATGATCACGAACGACCTCCTGATCCTGAACCCCAAGAACCTCCTATAGAAGAAGTACCAGAGTCCGAGGCCGGACGCCCTCCGGACGACGACGAAGGAAAAGGAGTGGGTGAAATTCCATTGGATGGTGACGATGAGGTGATCATTGATGTGGAAGGCGACGGTGCGCCGAGCCGCAAGGCCAGAGTCGGAACACTGAAAGCCGAAGCGAAGACATTGGCACATCTGTGTACTCATCGCTACCGCAATCCATATTGCGAATCGTGCATACGCGCGAAGATGAAGCACTTACGAACACAACGAGGTGCATTTCAACGTGTGATCAAACACTGGGGAGATCTTGTGACGTTCGACTTCCTTGATATGCGCAAGGCCGCCGAAGCAGGCATTGGACTCGATGACGGGGCACGTGAAGTTCTAGTCATCAGGGACATCGCCACCAAAATGATTGCAGCGATTCCCACGGCTTCAAGGAGCACTGACGAAGTCGTCATGGCCATCAGACGCCTTATGGGAAGGCGCAAGATTCATATGGCGTATAGTGATGAAGCACCAGAGTTCGATTCAGCTATGGCACAGTTGAAGATCGTGATTGATCATTCCCTTCCAGGGAAACCCAGTAACAATTCACTCGCTGAACGGTCAAATCAAGAAGTGATCAACACAGTCGCAGCATCCATGCTACACGCCGGATTGCCCGCTCAATACTGGTCCTTTGCGCTTAATTGCGTGATGCAGAACCTCAACGTTGAGGACGTGGAAGGCGATGGTGATTCAGCATGGAAGCGAATGACTGGAAAGGACTTCGAGGGAAAAGCCATACCCTTTGGTGCCAAAGTCTTCTTCAAGCCGACGGATACAAGGCCGAAGACATATGGCAACAAATTCGACCCAAAGGGGATTCCAGGCATTTTTGCCGGATACATCATCACTGCTGGTCAAGGGTGGTCCAAGAAGTATCGCGTTTGGGATATGAAGGAATTTGCCAACGCGAACTTGTCGATGGACGCATCTGTTCCCAGGAAGTTGATGAGACCGTACGAGACAGAAGTTATCTACTTCCCAGAGGAGATAACGTTTCCCCTGAAGGCCGAGTACGAAAGGATGAATTCAACCATTGAGGGACTCAGGGACAACGTTGACCTCGCTGGCAAGGAGATAAAAGACGTCGATGACGGTGGTGACGGTCCGCCTGGAGGAGATGGTGGCGACGGGGATGACGATGATCCAAGTGGACTTCTTCCTCCACCGGATCCCGGAGAAGATCCTGACTTACAGGACATAGATCCATCCGACATTGAGACGGAGCCGCTCGGCGAAGTCTTCAAGTCAGCAGAACATGAAGCTATTGATGCCATAGGAGACAAAAGACTCGAAGAACTAGACGAAGAGCTGGGTCTACGTGCAGCACCGCCTCCTTCTGAACCAAAGGTCACTGGGAAAGATCGACGATCGCCCCGCGAAGTCGGTCCAACCGGTAGACTCATCCCCGAAGGAGACATCGAAGAACCTGGAGAGATTATCAAGATCTTGAAAGAAAAGAAGTTGGCTCCCGAGGAGATTGAACATTGGAGTACGGGGAAGAAAGGAGACGGCATTGTATATCTTACCGATGACGGTGAAGCTTGCAAGATCGACAAAAGGGGAGTTCCGTACAAGATCCGAAGTGATGGTCGACGAACTCTTCCTACACGGCGACCTATCCATTCTTATTCTCCGGAAGCATGGAAGAAGATGAGCGAAGCGGAGAAGAAGGCAGCATATAAGAAAGAAAAGCGAGACAAAGCTCGAGTTGCCAAGAAAGACCGGAAGAAGGCTGTGATAGGAAAGAAGATAGTCACCAAGATTTTGGACAACATGATCTTTCCCAAGATTGTCCCGTGTGAAGAAATTGATCTGCAACTCAACGTGTCCGTTGATGACGACGATGGTTGGTCATGGGCACAGTCCTATGTGGATCAATATACACAGGAACAATTCTTGGCAGATGTCGTGCCGGCCGTTCCGGCGCATATGGTCATGGATGATAACTGGATTCCTTCTATGCCGTGTACGACTTCTCACAGAAACGTACATCGGGAAAAGAATCATGCAGGAGGATCGTGCTTCAATGCCATGGTCACTCGACCCGTCACACGCAAGGAGATGATCAACAATCCCAAGGCCATGGAAGCTTTCATGAAAGAATGGAAGGGATTGTGGGACCAAGAGGTGTTTGACTTCTCAACTACGCGTGAATATGACGACGTCGTCGCTGAGGCAAAGAAGAAAGGTGAGAAAGTACACATGGCGCGAGTACATGGACTGATATACGAGAAGAACTATCAGCTCAAAGAGGACGATCCTGCCAGGAAGTTCAAGGGGCGAGGTGTACTACTCGGTGATCAGGTCAAAGACCAGAATATGGAAGCCGCATTGTTTCAGGATTTGGGGAATTCCCCGGCTACGTTTGACGCCTCACGATGGGCAGATTATTACGGATGTCTTCCTGGCAACGATGTCCAGATGGCGGATGCTATCCAAGCATACATTCAGGCTAGATTATCGGGCACTCCATGTTGGGTTGAACTGCCTGATGAAGCCTGGCATCCATCTGCGAAACGGCACAAATTCCGTAGGCCGGTATGTCGCCTGATCAAAGCTCTATATGGACATCCTGACGCAGGAACCATGTGGGAACAACATTGCCACACCGCGGTACAGAAAGTAGGGTTCAAGCCGATTGGTGATGAATGGCCATCATTGTATTTTCACCCGCAAATGAAGCTCTTACTTGTCATCTACGTGGATGATCTCAAGATGGCAGGACCCAAAGAGAATCTACCCAAGGGTTGGGACATGCTGCGCCAAGAACTTCGATTGGAAGAAGAAACGCCGCTGGGCTTGTATCTGGGTTGTCGCATCTCCAAGGGCGAGGCAACGTTGCATGACAAAACGAAGGTGCAGACCGTTACCTACGACATGGAGACGTACCTGGACATGACAGTCAAGAAGTACTGCGACGTGACTGGGTTCGATCCGACAAAATTCAAGACGGTACCATCGCCGAGTCCGGCTGAGGAGACTAAGAATCACCCAGCTCGCGCTCCGGCACAGTCAGGTAAAAGCCATCGATGCACGTGGTGTGGACACACCATGCCTGTTGATAAGGATGGTCGGCTCGTTCCGCCTCCACCTATTCCCAAGGCGCCCGAGGAAGAGGAAATCAACGAGGCCAATCGCGGCGCACTTGCTCCGCAGGCAGCCAGCATTCTCATGAAATTGCTTTATGCCGCGCGCATTTGCCGCTTTGATCTTCTGCGCAGTATCAACAATCTCGCACGCAAGATCACGAAATGGACCAAGAAGGAGGATGCTCTTCTTCATCATCTCATGGCCTATGTGCACCAGTCCAAACATCACATGATGATTGGATGGGTCGGGAACTCCTTGGAGGACTCGTCCATCGGGCTGTTTGCAGATGCGGACTATGCAGGTTGTGGAGAAAGTTTGAAATCTACCTCCGGTGCTCACTTGCACATTCAAGGTTCTCACACACGATTTCCCTTGGCGGGACTTAGCAAAAGGCAGGGCTGCTTGAGTCATTCCACACCTGAGGCCGAGATTGTCGCGGCCGACTTTGCCATGTCACGTCTTGGATTGCCTGCTATCACGTTGTGGCAGCAGCTTGGGGGGCAAGACCCCAACTTCGTCTTCTACGACGACAACCAGACCATGATCGGGGTGATTCGCACGGGCAAGAATCCGACTATGCGTCACTTGGAACGTACCCACGGTATCTGCATTGGATGGATGCATTCTATCTTTCAGGAAGGTTACGTTTCTCTTGCCTATGAGGTCACTGCCAAGATGTCCGCGGACATACACACCAAGTCGTTCAAGGATTCCGTGTCCTGGACACATGCGTGTCAGCTCATCAACATCTTTCCGCCGGATCTCATCGGCTCCCAAGAGATTATGGATCTGATGCGGCCTACTCATACCCAAAGCACGGATGAGAAGGGTCAGCAGCACTACTCGTTCAAGAGCGAGGTGCCTTGTTTTCCTTACACGCAGACGCCGATCCTCCCTCAGGTGTTGTATCGCGCTGGATTGTCGAGTAAGGAAGGCTTGCAAGAACATGACAGTGTGGACCCCATCCTGGTTGTCAAGTTCCCGCGCATGTTGCGGGGGCCGCCTTCTGCGTTGCCGCCTGGTCGTTACCTTCGGTCGACTTGGATTCTTCGTGAAGGGCAGTGGCACCAGATGGAGGATCGTGCTGCTATCCTTGACACACCGGGCAAGTTCGACCGCTACGTGGAACGTGCTGTGTTTCAGTACCATCCCGTGCGGGGGCATTTGCGCCCCGCTGCCATTGCGGACGTCCTTGCGCCGCCGTTTCTGCCTATTCCTGAACCGCCTCTAGGCCAGTCTTATGTGCGCGCCCTGCCCGCCAAATGGCGAGCGGTGGTTGTCACACTGGCGCGTGCCATCCATGGGGGGTACCAGGGCTTTACATTGCACCAGGGATTTTGTTTCAACGGCCAATCCAAAAGTCAAGCCTCTCAATTTGGTTATGACCAATGGTCGTCGGTGTACGAAGATGTATGGCATGATGCGGCGGAACAGAAAAGGGAATATCAAGGATATGATGGAGCAATTGTGCCTCACGTGGTCAATTTCGCCGAAAACAAGCCCAAGGAGGGTCTGGTGATCCAATTCCTCGACCACGATGGAAGGTTGGTCCATGCTTACAAGAATCCTTACAGCCGGTGGAAGTACCGTATCACTATCAAAGATGCTCCAAAGGCAGTGACGGTATGGACATTGATAGGAGTCGATGAGGAGAACTGGTGGAACGAGTATGCTCCAGGCAAGGATTGCATCGCCCAGCATGCTCCCGATTCTCACTACGACCCTGGGCTGCAAGTAAATGTTCTGAGTATGGGGCGAGAAGTTGACGACGCCATGTGCGCCTACATCTTTGATGTGGTGGAAGCAAGGAAAGACAACCCTAACTCCGTAATCTTCATTGGTGCAGGGGTGTTGGGCAAGAATTCGTGGCTGAGTCGGAAAATCGCTGACAACCCTGAAAAGGGCCAAATTGCGGACAGACTACCCATGGGGGGAGGTCGTCCAAAGAATTGCGCGCAGAGCGGCATCATGGGGGTTCCAAATCATCATCGAAGTGCCTCCTCGAGTACCAGTCCAGGAAACCAAGCAGTACAAGGGACTTCAGGAAGATGCCATGTGGAAGAGCATCAAGATCCAAGGATGCACTCACGGGCAACGTTATACCTTTCGGGATCCTGTATCTCCTGGAACCGCCGTTGAGCTCGGCTACTGCAAGGATGAATGGGAGTACATTGCCGCAAACGTCGCGCTGCATCCTAAGTCGTCTGATGTGTGCTCGTCCAAACATTTGCACATGACTGATTCGGACGCTAAGGATCGATCTGATAAATGCGAGTTGACTAGCCAAATCTCCAGAAGATTGCTTAAAGCCTTGAAATTTCAGGCAAATGGCGATGGGAGATTGGTAGCCATGCCGTCGAAGGCTGGTGGACGGAAGCCAGACCGCATGATTGTTGACCTCTGTGGCTTGGGTAACGGCTACGCCGTACCTAAGTCCACTAAGGGTTGCTCTCGCATAACTTGCAAGGAGCTGATCAGCTCCAAAGCCGATGAGGACAACCTTATCGGTATGATGAAGGATGCGTGCCGGAACGACCTGCGCACACCTGTGCTATTCGTGGCATCGCTTTTGCGATCAGGTGCTGGTCCTGGAAGTAGTGAAGGGGCTTGCGTGGGGGGTGAAAAACGTTCTGGTGGGAAGTACAAGGTTTTCAGAAGTGTCTTGAAATCTCTCAAACGCCTGCTGAAGAAGTGTGCGGAATTTTCCGACGTCTATTTTTCGCTTGACATGCCTTCTTCATGCTCATGTTGGTCTTGGCCAGAGTTGCATGCTCTTGTTTCAAGTGGCAAGGTGACGAAGGTTAAGGTTGATGATCATGTTGGTGCTGATGGCGATGGTGGTGGACGCAGGATCATGTTCTCTAACATGCCTGAAGCGGACCGTTTGGTGATGAGACTGAATGATCGCTTGGACCATGATTCGAAGAACAGTTTGTCGCAGCGCATTGATGTCTCATGGCGGTCAATTGCGAGGAATGTTCGCAGCCTTGTTCGAGCTCATGTCAGTGCCAGTCATGTTGCACATGAATCTGAGGACATTGCATGGCAGCAACATCAGTGTGTAGACGCTGATGAAGGGGCTATTAGACAGCCCCAACTAAGGAACAACTAAGGTCTGACCAGACGGATCGGGGAAGGGTGCCTCTTACGGAGAACCCGGAACCGTGAAGTCGAGTAGGGTGTAGGGACTTCCCTCCTACGGAGGAAGGACCGAAACCCGAGCCATGGCTGAAAGCTACAATGCCTACGAGCTGGCCTTCGATGGAGTGGACCACGAAGAAGTTTTCCCGTCTGGTGGGATGATGCGAACGTTTCTGAAGTTCCACAAGTTCCTGGAGATGTATTCTGGGGATCCGTCGCAGAGCGTCTCGCTCCCGCCGAAGATTACGAAAGACAAAGTGGTCGACAATGATCTCATTCGCACATGGGCAGCTTTCAAAGCACCTCCGTTGGTCTTGCTGTTCACGTGTGCAAATCTGTCGTCAGGAGGAGATCTTTCCATTCGAGTCCGAGAAATCCTCAAAGCTTGCTTGCTTGCTGCTCCTGAGGAGTACATGGACAAACCCTATGGGGAGATACTCGCCATGGTCACTAAGTTTGGTGGAGGTCTCAAACACATTGTTGCTGACTACGAGGGGAAGTTCAATGCCATCACCAGGTTCATGGTGGATGAGGAAGTGATCCGCGATGATGCAAAGTTGGCTGTGGTTGAACTGGAACAAGAACGAAAGCAAGTTCGGTTCGACTTGAACACTGCTACAAGGAACATCGTCAGTGCGGACGGGTACTACAACCTCGCCGTTCTCATCAACTCCGTTGAGACGCCCTACCAGACTGTGACAGACACGAGAATTCAACAATGGTATACGGTGAATCAGGACTACTACCACAAGTTGCCTATGTCGGGTAGAGCACCTGACCAATCAGACCTGTTGGCGGAGCCTACGTTATGTAGGGTGTGCAAGCTGATGTACATGTTCGCAAAACACACTGGGTATGGACTACGGACCTACAACCAAGAATGTGCAGCGAACAACGATGGCGCTACGCCACTCAACGTTCACCAGCTGGCCCTGATGATGCGCACAATGCCTCAAGGCATGGGACACCCGCTCGCCTTTGCGATGAACTCGCTCCAGGCGTTCAGTGTCTGCCTCCACGTGCTTCATTCCTACGTATCATGGGTTGATCCAGATACTGGACACCCGCATTACAGATGGTCCAATGATGTGCTCCCTGATTCCGACTACACCACGTACTCTTTCCTCAAGCACCACGTGGATGCTGTATGTGCAGATCAAGACAGGAACGGCTTCCAATTGCCGGACGCGTTCCGTAGCTACACCTGGAATCAGTGCGGAGTTGAATCTGGGTATGTGGTCGACTGCTCTACCAAACGCGCCACGTTGAGCATATGGGAAGCAGAATTCCAACAGATGGGGGCACCAAGACCGCTTATGCAAGATGATGGCCTATTTCCGCCCAATCTTCAACGGCATCCTAGCTGGGTGTACTCAACGGGGAGGGTGGCGATGCCTACGGCAAGCAACCTCGAACCGGAAGGAATCGTGCACCCTGAGCATGGGAGAACGCCGGGACAACCACAAGGATCCGCTACCGAGCCTCGAGCCACCCCTAGCCACGGACCAAAGAGGGCAAGGACGGACGAGGCAACGGCATCGGCGTCATCATCTTCTGCGGCACCTCCTCCACAACCACCGACTTCGCAACCGGAAGAGGAACCATCGCAACCGACATGGGAGGAAGCTCCAATCCCCGCTGGCGCTCAGGAAAGTTGGTACCATTATGTCAACATCGATGAAAAGGGCTGTCGCTCGAGCTTGCTGGCGACGACCCGTGATCAAGACGAGTACCCACCTACCATTGATGAGACGCCAAAGTTCGTGGCCAACCACGACGTGGGGACCACACCGATTCAGCATTACGTCAGAAGACTGGTGACCTACTTGGCAAGGATTCGTTCCGTCTCTCAAAGTGACGACAAGGGTCTCAACCTGAAGGTCTACGTGAAGCTGAGCACGAAGATGTGGTTACGGATGTATTCACGGCTGTACCATGCATTGGCATTGGTGTCGTGCGTGCATCTTCCTTCTCCTCCAATGCTTACCTCGGCAGTGATGATCGAGGCAGACAGCGATCTTGTCGACAACGATGAAATTCCGGCAGAAGCAAGGATCAACACCATGAACACGCTGAACGGATTTCGCAATAGTTTGGGTATGGGTGGCAAGCCTGATGCCGCGACTATGCGCTCTCAATGCACAATCCTCGTCCAAGACTTTGACATGGTCGCAAGGACCAGAGGGTCATCGCATACAGTGAGAGAGAATCTCGTCATGCATGGATGGAGTGAGATCTACATTGTGAGCCCGTCGATCACCGCAGGTGCCAACTACAACTTCCAAGTCACAAAGGGATCGTTGGAATCTGTGAATGCGACATTGGATGGCTTGACTGAAGAGCAGCTTGCAACCGTCACGTTGCACTACCATCTGTCTCTCCAGGCGATCCTCATCGAGAACATATCATTTCCGATGAGTGAGGTCGGAGACGGAGCAGCGATTCGTGCTGATTTGCAGCGACAGCTCAAGGTCACGTACGTTGACCCCATCATTGCGGCAGGGAAGCGTACCACGCGCCCTCCAATTGTCAACATCAACCACGACTTACGGTTCGTAGGAGCAGCCAGCAATTACCTTCGACAGAAAGCTTCTATGTTCAACGGTTTCCACGCGCTGGGAATGTACATTGAACTGGAGTTACGGGCCCGAGCATGTGTGGTGATTCATGGATCTTCGTTTTGGTCAAGAATGTACAGTCAGGCGAAACATGCGTCGTCAGGCGTGCATACTCTGTCAGTCGAAAAGGTGCCACCACCGGACAATCGGGTCAGGTTCAAATTGGGCCTAGCTATCTATGAGAAGCAGCTGTTCTGCGAGAAGATGGTATCCACGTGCTTTGTTGAGGCATCGAAAGTTCGCTCATGGGACGAAACAGTCCGAACCGACTCAGTCGCTCACCCGTCGCTTGTCGAGATTTGGGAGGACAAGAGTGAAGTCAAGACGTCCACCAAAATTTCGCAGACATGGTTTACGGGGGAACAGCAGCAACAGATCAGGTCGGGTGCCCAGGGTGACACGGTCGCTGAATCGTCCACAGTCACCTGGCAGGATTTTGACATCGCCATGACCGTTCCCGAGGCCTACTACGACAACAGGCACTACTGGTTCAGGCTCGACACCTATGCGACCCTGAACACTGGTTATGTCAAAGGGAGAACGTTCTATTGCCCTGGATGTGAAGCAATGAAGTTGGCTGAGTGCTACGCACAAGCCTTCTTCAAGCCGACCGGAAACGGGTATCCTGGACACTGCATTGGGTGCGCGCATACTTCAGCCTTGAAGATGCAGCATCAAATCAGCTCCTTCAATGACTTGATCGCGTCCCAGAAGTACACCTTGGCTTGCGCAAAGCACCTTTATGACCTGAGGCTTCAATTCGTGGATCCTCGCGTGGACATCAAGGAGTTCCTCAAAGTTTGTGCAGAGATGGTCTATGAAGACATCGGCAAGACGGTTTCTCACTACGGTGTTCTCCGAATCACAGCCAGTCAGGCCATCGAGTACGCGGCATGGGGAAAGGCCAAACAGTTGGCATGGGACAGAGGGTACGACTCCGAAGGCAAGACATGCTACATCTGCTACTACGACGCCGGGAACTGCGCTTATGCTGGTTTCATGAGGATGCTTTTGACTCCGGAAGAGCGCCAAGAATGCTACAGAGGGTCAGTCTTGCCCAAGTAAGAGCTCCTGGGTGACACAGTGGAGCTGGCGCTCGGGCTTCTTACAATTGCAATGAGACACCCAAGTCATTTTCCGAATTGGGGTGGCCTTGAGGGAGCAAATGCGTGCGCGAGAGGAATCGAAAGGTCATTCTTCCGCTACGCGTCGGCCGAAGCCATCGAGCTGATCACGGTTGACTCCCCGCTCAAAAGGACACCGCCCAAGAAGAATGAAGCAGTCGCTGAGATCGTCAACAACATGTCCGCTGACCTCGTGATTGATTTCACAGTGATCGTCGATGGTGATATCTACCCTGTAGAGATTGCGAAAACCGACGAGACACAGGCCGCTGACAACGTCACGGACGATCCAGGGTTCTCAGTTGCTCCACCAATACCTGCACAGGATGTGGATGTGGATGCGCAACCCGAAGAAGAGCAAGGTGCAGAAGGCCCTGATCCCAGGCATGCAATTCGTGAAGGATTTGTCACGCAGCTTCAGGACTATGTTGGCGTACTCGCTCAGGGCGAGATGTCAGTCGGAAGCGATCGCATCACATTCTGTTTTGCTTGTGGCAGTGACCTACACACTCTGTCAAATTGCACAGAGAATGCTGCAACCCGGGACCTGGTACTTCGAGGCGTCCAGATTATCAAAGAAAGTCTTCTTCGATATCCACGTCGAGTACCTACACAAGAGGCTGAGCCAATGGACGTTGACACCACAGATCATGTGAGCGTTGCATCCTCGGACCGACGACCCAAGGCCAAAGCCCGACCGCGACGCGGAGGCGAAGCCGTACGGGGTGATGTGGTCTTGATCCGTTATGAGAACAAACACAATCTCTGCACGGATGTGGAGAATCGTCGGGGCCTAAATGATGCTTGTGGCATACCACTGCAGGAATCGGGACCAGAGAATAGCCAGCGAGTGGTGGACATCATTGAGCAACTTTCGGACCATCGCGACCGACGCCTACCTCAACGAGGAGACCGTCCTAGCTTTGCTTACGATGAGAACACTCATAGCTACACCAATCCAGGCTACGAATCCATCGGCGGCGGAAGGCCAATCCGGTGCGGGATTCTCGACCTGATCCCAACCAAGGGTGCAAGCTTCATCAACAATCGGTGGGACATCGTGAACGAAGTTGTCCTTCGCAACATCACCCGTCAGCGCAGGTTGAACGCGGATTGGGCGCTATCATGCATCCAGTCTGACTTGCGCCACAGAATCGCCAGGCGCCCAGGCTCAGAATGGCTTGACAACAGGTGCCAGGTGGCATTCAACAGTGTCATCAAATGTGATGAATGAGGATGGGTGATGATCGAAGACTTGGTGAGGCATGAGCCACTATGGACCCATGAAAGCAGACGCATCACCGAAGGGGTCTCAAGGACCGATGATCAACAGAAGAAGAGAGTGTACAATGAAAGACTTCAGCTATTGTTCCAGGGGAACATGATTGCAGCCACGAAACGCAACAAGGCCAAGATTCGGTTGCAGTTTCTGGGTGTGAGAGTGAAGGACCCCGGCACGGAAGTTCTTGGATCAGCAGGTTCGAACATGTTGGTATCAGTTCAGGACCAGATCACGGAGATCCAGAACAACGATCATTGTCGGCATGGCCAGAGGTACCTGAACCTATGCAACGGCTGGGTGAAGCCATGGGCAGTTCGGGCTACGAGTGGTCACTCTGCACATTCAGATCCCCAGAACAACTTGCTTCAGTTGGACAAGAACAGGTTTGCAATATCTCCATCTATGACCCTCTTGCAACGTCTTGGAGGTGCGTTCCACGCTACGGCATGCCGCAACTTGGATTCCATTGTCACGCAAGGCATCATTCCTGGTTCGGAGGACCCCGACGGGGACTTCGACCATAGGCGCCAATTCCGAGGCAACCAAGGCGGCAGACTCCACAGCTATTGGGGGGTGTTTGCGCCGTTCGATCACCGGAATGCAACAACCAAGATGCGAGTACACGGACGAGACGCCAAGCACATGCCATTGGCGATCTTGCACGAGAAGATGGACGTATCACAGACAGCGGCATCATGATCGTTGGTCGAACGATACCTTTCCATTTCGTCAAGGAGGTATGGTTTTGCGTCCCTGATCCTCGAGATACACACTCTTTCGCTCTGGTGGAAAAGATCTACGATGAAAGGTTGGAGAAAGAGCTGGTGTTGGACTACAATGCATCACCGTTGCTTCCCGAGTTCGAGAGATACCGAACGCCCAGCAAGATCATGGAATTGCTTTGCGAGATGCCTCCTGGACCCCACGACACAAGCAAGGAGCAGATCATTCGTGACCTCACGACTGTCCTGGAGTCCCACAGGGAGAACACGGTTCGGCATCACTACATGGACAAAGGAATCAAGTTTGTCATCAAGAATTGGCGCCCCGAAGACCTACGCAGAGACGAGGATGGACGGAGAATGAGGGTATGCCCGGCATGCTACAACATCGTTCCAGCATGTTTCTCCCGATGCACGTCTTGCTGGTCACAGTTCATTTCGAGCGGATATTACCAAGGTTCTCCACAACGGGAGACTCCTACGGCGATCCCCAGTGACTTCATTGCTCAGACAATGGAAGCCGCAGCAGCCGCAGTGCCTGAGGCGCCCGAAGAGGAGCAGGAAGCCATGGAGGTAGAGACCGTTGCGGAACCTGAAGAAATCCCAGAACCGTCTGTCATCGCGGAAGACGATCCAGAACAGGAACCTGATGAAGAAATGGACGTCGAGCCTGGAGAAGACTTTGATGACGCAGTTCCAGAAGCAATCGCACAGGAACGTCGTCCCGTCTTCATTACCGGCCAGTCTTTGAACATCGATCCTGAGCTACAACTTGCACGTACCGCCATGCAGCCAGCTTACTATTCTGGAAAGCGAAATGCCCATTGCATTGACGCGAACATGACCGCTCTGTCGTACATGGCATACGTGGTATGCCGATCCATCTACAAAGCCTGGTCAGGATTCGCAAAGTGGGCGACTATGCCGTTGTTTCAGATGAGGGAAAGTTTCGCACTTGGCCAACGCTATGATGTGCTTGGAAAGTGGGGATCTTTGGCGGCAGTGGATAGGGAAACGGGTGTGAGCAAGGACGTGACTGATGAGGAGATCATTCGCTTTGCCAAGGAACCTGAGAACCTCAAGCAGTATGATCCCAACGGGACTTACACCTTGAAGCGCTTCCGGACGAACCAGATGCTTTCTCTACTTGTACGGGGAGCCAACATGATGGGAATTGGCAGGGACAACTTCAGCCCTACTACTTATTTGAAGAGCGACAGGGATGAAGATGTAAAGGCAATGCACTTTTGTTGCCTGAACGTCCTATGCGAGGTGATCCCAATGGTGACGGGACACCAACAATTCTCAGTGCTACGACCAACGCCAACTGGACCAGTGGACTTCTTGTACATCGACCCCGTCGGTATTCTGCTAACTCATTCTGACCAGTCAGTCCAGACCATCGCCTTGCTGGTGGACCACAGTGTGCAAATGCCTGCGCATTTCATGGACAGATTGAACAGATCCAAAACTGAGAGACAGCAAAACCCGACGACAAAGCGTACGGAAGCCCTACACCACATTTCGGCCGCTGACTATCTTCCTCCAGGTGGTACATCCATCCTGGACACGCCTGTCACTACGGAGGAACGTGAAAGCGCTTCTTCATCCAAGGGACCTTCAAACGGGCGTGGAAGAACCGGAGGCGAGCAACATGGTGGCTGGAACACCAATTCCTACCACGACTACATCGCCGCCAAAGGCCGAAACAAAGGCAAGGACAAGGGAAAGCCAAGGAACCCATAGCCAGAGGAGAACCTCCGGCCCTGGGAACGCGATCCTACGTCAACGCGAAGATGGTGGCGAGACAACGCCTGATCTTCCTCGCCTATCAGTTCGTGACCTCTGAGCTTCGCCCGTGTAATGCCATCGCGAATGCTTCTTTCTTCGGTGACGCCTGATTCGTTTGTCATTTCAGGGGATCGTTACTGACGTAGATGAGTGTCACAACGTTTCTAATTGGGATACAAAGCTCTGATTTTCAAAGTCAACGTTGCGGCGGAATTTTCTTCTGTCCTATCGTGCCATCTTCCGGGTGAGCAGCGTCGGAGACGCAACTCATGGGGGGTGCGAACGGACTGCGATGCCTTGTCAAGTGCTAAGGTGTCACTATAAGAGCTGTGAGCAAGACCGTGTAAAGTGCAAGAGAAGGGGGCACGCTACGCGTCCCTCGACTCTAGGGGGCATGCTACGCATCCCTCGTCTTTACCTTTCTCTGTGACCGCCAACGCAACGTTTGGCTCAAGTCAATGCCCATAGCTAAGTGCTATATGTGTCTTCTATCCTGAGCAATCAGAGCTATCCCGTTGCACAGACGAACCGCCGCCGGCAGTGAGTGCAAAAGGAACGACCGCCGGTTCTGCCTGCATAGGATCGCACGTGTGGAAGTAAGAGGGAGAGACAGGGTCCAGTCTGTGGAGAGTGCTAGCCAGCCACACCTACATTCATTACAGCTCTGGTGGGGAGAGCAGCAACCAAGTCGAGATCAATCCCCCACGCATGTATATATTTATATATTTATAAATTTATATATTTATATATTTGCATATTTGTATATTTGTATATTTGTATATTTGTATATTTGTATATTTGTATATTTGTATATTTGCATATTTGCATATTTGTATATTTGTATATTTGTGTATTTGTATATTTGTATATTTGTATATAATATATACACACATGTACACACAAACAAACATACGTACGTACATACATACATACATACATATATAGCAGCCCCGCTCTTCCAGCTCCAGAGGCTACCTCCGAGCTGCAGACGCAGATCCGCGGCTCGTGGAGATCGCGCATGCGCACAGGGCTTGGACATGAGGAGAATCCCCAGAAACCTCAACACCCCTTCATTAAGACATCTTCTTCAAAAAGCGCAGAGACTGCTTCATCTTGAGGTTTAAGGACTATTCTCTAATTACTGGTATGTGGGAGCCGAAGCGAGCCCGCTTTAGAGAACCCGAGTCTCAGGTTAGGGGATGGAACACGCCTGGCCGCTTACGTGGCCTTCCGGCAGCCCTGCCCTCAGCAGCGAAAGTTTGTCGTGGTAAGCTTAGGTCCAGTAAGGCGTAAAGGGGAAACCCTGATGTTTCCTGCTAGATGTGAGTGTAAGAGTCGAAAGGCCTTAGACTCTAAGCCCTACATGATTGTGTAAGCTTTACTTCGTCCGAAATCTTTCAA
>CAJNDT010005357.1:526501-568947 GCA_905221615.1 Symbiodinium sp. CCMP2592 | reverse complement strand
AGCTTCTGAAGGCTATAGTTGCACAGCCTTGAGAGGCTCATTGCTTCATGCTCTTCTTGGCCTATACAGGCTTTAAACACCCCAGCCTTTGCAGGCTAGGAAACTTCCCTATATACTTCTCTTCTTAGCCTCTAGAGGCTACCCAGTGAGTCCTTGCACCTCTTTTTCTTTCGGAACACAGTTGCTGTGCCATGCTTGGCAGTCGTGGCCCAGAAGTTAGACTCCGAGGGGTGTGCCGACCGCAGAGGCCATGTCTTGGACAGCCAAAGACTTTGTGGTTGAGCTGGAGGCCTGCGAGAAGCTCCTCCAAGCTCGGCCCACACAGCAGATGCAGGATACACTCTTTGCTCAGATGCAGTCCAAGCTGAACAACATTGGCCAAGTAGGCCCGTCCGAGATGGTGGCCTGCTACGAAGCTTTGGAGGAAGCTGGGGTGCCGAATGCCATGAAGCAGAAATTGCAGGAAACCTTGGATGTTCTCGCTGCTGGTGCTCATCAGAGCAACGGGGCCACGAACCTCGCAGCAGTGGCGCAAACCTGCACCAGCTTCGAGCTTTACTTGACGGAGACGGATGCAGCCGCCTTGGGAAGCTGTGGGATGTGGGAAGGCTGTCGCCACATCGCATTCCGGCTTAAAATGATCGGAATCAAAGGAATGAAAGAATCCTTGAAGAAGCGATGTACCGCCATCCTGGTTTGGTACCATGTTCACCACCGAGGCAACCCGGTGCCGGCAGTTCGTGTGGCTTACGATCTGAGTCTGCATTTGATGACAGAGCTCAAGCAATCCAACACAGCGATCCCAGCTGGAGCTTCTTCTCTTGCCCGGTACCCTGTGGATCCTATGCGGTTGCCAGCCTCCCACCTTCAGGCTGCCTATCCAGATGGACTTCCAGCCAAGAAGGACCTGAACGGGCTGGCCACCTTGATGCAGCATCACATCTTCGTGAGATCCAATGGCAAGTTGCTACAGGACCATGTGGGTTTAAGAAGATATCAGATGTAGCCAGCAGACCAGCCTTCCAAGGCATGAAGCCCTATACTCCTGACCCTAAGCCCTTTTCAGTTGTTCTGTGGGTATGAAGGTAGCATCCTGAAGTCAGGCCTCTGTCTGGATTTTCTTTTGGCAGGAGTCCCAGCCCAAAGTCGTACAGCCTGCAGTTGCTGTGCAGCCACCGCCGGTACCGGATGGCGAAGCCAAATTCGTCCAAGGCCTCATGAAGTTCTTGACGGCTGCCAACAACATCGTCAACCACACCGAGCCGACAGTGCAGTTCCTGACGAAGCCGACTGCAGCGAGCAGCAGCAAGCAGGAGCCTGTGCAGGCTGCAGGCGAGCAGAGCAAGGGTTGCTTGCCCTTGAAGAACGGGGAGCAGAGCGAGAGCCCCCCTTCTGGAGCAAAAGCGCCGCAGTCCAGTCCAGCCTTGCCCGGACAGAAGCAGAAGACTTTGGAGGAGTTCGAAGCTGAAAACCTCGCCCTGCTGCAGGCCAGGGAGGACGGGAAGAAGGCAGCTTCTACGAACAAGGTCGGGAAAGACAAGAAGGGACCTAAGGCGAAGACAGAGGATCCAAAGGCGCTCAAGTCTGGAAAGCCTCAGGCCAAGGGCAAGCCATCTTCCAAGCAGAAGGTTTTCAAGAGGCCGGCAGCGAAGGCCTTGGCAAGGCCTGATCGTGGAGCCTTTGAAGGCATGGGCTGCCTGAGATGCAGAGGGTGCCGCTTTGGATGCCCGACCTGCTTGGAGGAAAGCTTCGGAGGGCTACGATTGACGAGGAGCGAATGGTTGCAAAGGGCTTCTTTGCACAACTACAAGTAGTGAAGCTGTGCGGCCCGCAGGGGTGTAGGGGTGCGAGCCATCCGCTGCTCAGAAGCGCGGATGCCGGTGTCGCGAATCTGCAGGGGTTGCTCCACTTGCAGGAAACAGTTGAAAGGGTTTAGGGTTTAGGGTTGAGGGTTTAACGAGGACAGTCTTGCAATGGTCCTATCTTTCCTGCAAGTGCGTAGCAGGGTAATCAGGTGACTGTGACGAGCCAAGCAAGGCGGAGGCATCTGCAAGGAGAGGAAAAATTCTTGAAGTACGATTTTTGTTACTTGTGCTTTGCTGCCAGTCCTTAGCTTGTCAAAGCTGCGAAAAGCCTGGGAAGACTCGGAAGTTCCAGCCTGTGTAGAGGCTTTGAACCAAGCAGCTAGAGGCATGGAAGCAAGGTGGCACCAGGGATGTCCGCTATATGAAAAGCCATATGTTCTTGGCATTGTTTGCTCCATAGCGGCAGCATATCTGCTTGGTTTGAAGCAACCGCCTCTATTGTCCAGAATAAAGGGCAAAAGCATGTGTATGCTTCTCCGTCGCTGTAGGACTATCGATGCTACAGGCAGCAGAAGGTTTTTGTTTGCAAGCAAACATGACTCTATAGCTTCTGTCATCACAATCATGTGCCACCGAGTGCTGGCTTCCAAGTCGCCAAATTGCAAAGTAGTACAATGTTTTCTTCTCTTAGCTTCAGAATGTACAGAGCAGCCGGACACACAGATCCCGAGCATAGGCACAAGCGCTTGCAACGGAAGGTTCATGCTGTAAAGTGCACATAGATCCGACAGTGGCCTTGCCCATCAGATGTGCAAAGCTACTTTGCATGGAGGAGCCGACGAAGAAACGTAAGATTCTGGATGTGCGACAATCCGTTCCGTTTTGTTCGCAGACTGCTTTAGCGGCCATATGCAAGAACATAGCTGAACATGGGCTGCCTGACAAGCATTCTCGGCGAGACATTTGGCAGGAGACGGAAGAGCTGCTGCACAACTCGAGCATGCAAAAATATGGATCTCTTTTCCTAACAGCAGAGGCCGAGACGGTGAAAGGAGGACAGCAAAAGTTGCTCTTCGTCAACTTCCTTTCGCTGTTGGCCGGAGTGTTCCATGCAGCAGGGCCGTTTGGGATGTGGCTGCTGGATTTTCATGAAAGGCATCCTTCCAGTTACGAATCACCATGGGATGCAGTGATATATGCTGATGAAATACATCCGGGCAATCAATTAAGTTCTTCATCGAGGAAGAGTTGGTGTGTGTACATCTCATTTCTGCAATACAAGTCGCTCCTTTCCCGTGAGGATTTCTGGTATTGCCTCTGCATCAAACGCAGTGCAGAAGTCGGCGAGCTCAAGGCAGGGATGTCACAGGTGATGCGCTTAATCCTGGAAAGCCTGTTCGGGACACGGGTGCCAGAGACAGGGGTGCTTTTGTCATCTCCTGCAGGACAGCTTCGTTTGCATTTTCGTCTCCACATGTTGCTTCAAGATGGCGCAGCGCACAAAGCTGTATTTAGCAACCGCCAAGACACTGGTTGTAAGCCATGTCCTCTGTGCAGCAATATATTTCAGCTCAAAGACAGTGAGAACAACAACAATGTTTGGACCCAGTTTTTGAAGAGATCAGATTGCATCGTGGCATCGGACAACGAGCTCATGGCCTCCTGGGAACGACTCAGGGAAGCAAGCTCAGGGCCGTCTGCTGTCTTCGAACAAAGACAGAAGGCGGCGGGGATGACTTGGTCTGCACATGCTTTGCTCTCCAGCAAGACATTGCAGGAACTGAACATCTGCAGACCCAGCACGTTGTATTGCCATGACTATATGCATTGCCTGGTGTCGCATGGTGTGTTGAATGAAATGGCTTTTTTGGTGTTGGAAGACTTGACAGAGAATGGGCTGCTGTCGAAGGATTGGGCAATGTTGCGGCAGTGGCTGGAGTTCTGGAACTTGCCACATGCACATGCGAGCTTCAAACTGGATGTTTTGTTCACAAGCAAAGCCGTTGCATCGTACAGGAAAGCTGGATCAATCAAGCTTGGGGCCTCTGAGATGCTCACTTTGTGCAAACCCTTGCAATTCTTCCTGCAGAGCAACTTCCTGAGCAATGGCCTGCAAGAGGCGACGTGCCGAGCATTTATTGCTTGGGCAGATGTGCTGGACTATGCCCACAGCATCCAAGGTTTGCAGAATCCCTCGCCTCCTCGGTTTTTGCACTTGGTCGAACAGGCCCTGCAAGCCACCGCCCTGGCAGGTTTCTCAGAGATGATGAGGCCCAAACATCACTGGCCTCTCCATCTTCCGGATTGTCTGCAGCGATGGCAGCAGCTGCCTTCTTGCTGGCCTTTGGAGCGAAAGCATAAAATTCCGAGAAAGTATGGCACCCTCCAGTTTGGTTTGGAAGCTTACAACAAGGCCGTCATGACTGGTGTGACTCAGGAGCATGTGGGCAAACTGTTGAAGGACGAGGAGCTTTTTATGAGCAGCAGCCACTTGGTGTCCAAGACTGCCGTCGGCAAACCTTTGGAGTCCCTGTTGAAGGCGAACAACTGGTTCTTGCCCGGAATGGAAGCTTCTGCAACATGTCGCTTGGAAAGCGGCATGCTATGTAAAAGCGGCGACATCCTTTTTTACAGGAATGCATCAACAAGCAGCACGGCAGGCTTTCCTTGGGCATGTGGTTCTTTGAAGCATTGCATCAGTGTTGCAGGCATGGAGTTGGCTGTGGTGCTTAACTTCCTCTTCGAGAGGGAAAGGCCTGGCACTCATGCCACTGTTTGGAGAAGCCTTCCTGACAGATTGCAGCTGGTGCGGCTGGAAGACCTTTTGCAGCCGGCAACCTACAGCTTTGGGAATGATGGTTCTGTCACATGCTTGCTTCCAGCACCTCTCTCTGCAGCTCGATGACGTGCAGTGCTTGGAAAAACGGAGACACATCAACAGCTTGATTTTGCAAGTCAAACTTTGGAAGACTCTTGTCCTTCGGTGCGAGGTAAGGTTGCGCACTTTCGGGTTTCAGCAGTTTTCGGTGCAGTTCGGCAGCCAGCTCCTTGAAGCTTCTGTAAGTTCGGTAGCTTCTGAAAGCTATCCGCAGCTTTGTGCAAGCTTTCCAGCTGCTATACCTTCTCAAAACCAGCCGCAGCTCTCTGCAAGCTTTCCGCTATAGCTTCTCAAAACTAGCCGCAGCTCTCTGCAAGCTGTCTATTTTCGAACATAAGGTAAACTTTGGGTCGACAACGACTAAAAGAACCTTTTGCAGAGCCTTCACTTCATATTCCTCTCGCAAACTTCCATCTGCATGGGAATTACGGTACAGCTTGCTAACCATTGTTGCCTAAACTTTTTCTCGCTTTGAGTCAGGGGGAAGTATTCCCTACACTCAAATATAGAACAAAGACCCCTGCCATATTGACGATCCCCTTCCCCATTCCTCAACTTTCGTCGTCTCAAGCCCTTGATGCTTCTGCTTTCTGCGACTATGAAACGAAACTTGGTGGCTTGTTTTTTAGAGAATAAGCTACTTCAAATTAAGAAAACTCTACTCTAAACGAAGCTCGCACTTCCATCATCTTCAACAACTAGTTTTTAGCTAACTCAGCTAACTTTTTTATTGCTTTGTCAGACTTAGCATAACTTAAATTTCTAAATATATAACTTATGTAACATGATTATTTTTTTAGGACCATTATAACTCGTTGTAACAAGATACAACTTGTTGTTAACCCACTAACATCTATTTACTAGCAATCTTAAAACCAATAAACAATTAGCTAAACCCCAGAGCGCCAAAGTGTTGCCTGTGCTCGCCCACGCTGCGCGCGCACTGCGCCCGCACTGCGCGCGCGCTGTTGCCTGTGCTCACCCACGCTGCGCGCGCACTGCGCGCGCACTGTTGCCTGTGCTCGCCCACGCTGCGCGCGCACTGCGCACACACTGCGCGCGCACTGTTGCATGTGCTCGCACCCGCTGCGCGCGCACTGCGCGCGCACTGTTGCATGTGCTCGCACGCGCTATTGCCTGTGCTCGCACACGCTGCGCGCGCGCTGTTGCCTAATGCGCGCGCGCTGTTGCTTATGCCACTACCACTACCACCACTATCACTGCCACTACCGCTACCACTACCACTACCACCACCACCACTACTACTACCACTACTACCACTACTACTACTGCCACACTGCTGCTGCTTCTGCCACTACTACCACTACCACTACTGCTGCTGCTGCTACTACTGCCACTACAACTGCTAGTATTACTATTACTACTAGTACTACTATTACTACCTATAATATTACCACTGCTTCTGGCAGTACTACCACCACTGCCACTTCGCTGCTACTGCTGCTGCTACTGCTGCGGCTGCTGCTGCTGACAATGGACAGTGGACAGTGTGTGTGACAGCGTCTGAGCTTGTCGAGGTAGGACAGCAGCACCTGCACAACAGCACACTCCTAGCTTAGCCTTCACCCCCTAGAATCCCTCAGTTTCACCCCTGGCAAGCCCCGAATCCCTCCCGAATCCCTCCCCCACAATTAAAAAGGTCGCGAATTAACCGACGCCTCCTCCGGTTAATTCGCCTTTCCCCACCTTTTGCCCTGCCTTGGCACGATACCCTTTTAGACCTAATAACTGTCCACTGTCCACTGTCTACTGTCCACTGTTTGTTAGCACTGCCAGCCGTGACTGGAGACTTGCAGGCCGGCTGGGCACGTTTACTAATACAGAGTTTCATGTGCAGAAAATAGGCTTTTCAGGGTTAGCTTTCTGGGGGTATGTTTCAATGTGGAGGATTCAGAGGTTTTGTGGGTTGGACGAAATCTTTCATTGTCTTAAGCTTGTGCCCTGATCAGCACTTGTTACCAGTATGCTCATGTCCATCAGCAACAACTTCACAGCTGCCCACACCCTCGACACTAACACCATAAATTGAACCGCCTGGTGTGACAGGTGAGGGGGGGGGGGCGGGGCGGTCGATTAATGTACCCTAGGGGTAATCATTGAGATCATTCAGGCTTCCAGCTTACTCTGCAAGTGTGCTGTTGCTTTGAAGTTACATGTATCAGGGCTTCCTTTGTGCTTTTTAGCTGAAAGGTTACTGCATTGAGTAGGTTATTCAAATCATTTCAACCGCTATCAAAATGGCGGCTACTACTCCAAATCCAGCCACAAGTGCTGGCCGCCAACAACATCATCATTGAATGCTTGGTTGTGTGTGATCTGCTTCGAGGAATGATGATTGGATAACTTCATGTCGCGTCAAACATAACCGTGTTACTTGAGTGCTTTGTTTTGTTCCAGAGATGTCTTCATGCGAAGTAACGGTGCCCTGATTCATTGATTCGCATCCCTAGAGTAGATAGAATGCTTTCTGTGAAACCCAATATACTACCACCTGCTCGCGCGCCCATTTCACTGTTCACTGTTTGCTGTGCATTGTCCACTGTACTGTAGCCAGTTGCATTGACTGCGGGCTTGCTTGGCACATTTGCAGGGATAGCCTAACTCAGGTTGCATCGCCAGCACTCTGCATGGGCCCAACCCACCACAAACTTGCAGGGGCCCTTGCGGACCAGCCAACTGCAAGGGGCAGGTTAGGCCAACCAAATGCAGGGGCAATGCACCTCAACACAGGAATTCAGAATATGTTTGGGTGTTGTGAATGTTGTGAATCACGAGTAGTTGCCATCCCTATGAGGTGAGACTTCATGGGCCTGACTGTGCTGCCCAAGCTTTTTTGCCTGCCTTGCGCTTCTTATGTCGCCAGGCATTCCTGCTCGCGTGGGACTTCACAGTGTCCTGGGAGCTTGGCATCTCGGCTGAGGCCGTGGAGTCGGGGCCTTTTGTAACAGTAGACAGTGGACAGTGCACAGGGGACACGGTCGTAGTAGTAGTAGTCGTACTAGCACTTGGCGAAGGAGGCGCGATAGGTTCTGGGTCTTGCTTTGGTGACATGGCTTCTGGATCATCGCTCGGCATAGCAAAGCATATTGCAACTGATGCATGCTGAAGGGCCTCCGCCACGTCTTCCTCGTTTGCATGGCAGTAGTGCCGCCTGAAGGTTCCCACGTCGAGCCGCTGCTGGATTTCCATGATGACATGCTCAGAGGCGCGTTGACCGCCCTCTGGGGTTGCAAACAACAAGGCAGATGCAGTGTGTCTAGTAGCTCCATGCACTGTCACATGTGAGCCTTTGAATTTCACATTCCAACGTCTGCGGCCGGTGAGTGCAAACATCACTTTCGCGACATGGGTCACTGCTTTCCACACTGTTTGCCTGGCCATCCACGGTTGCTTTGCTTTTTTGGTTTGAGCTGGGAATATGTACCTGCTGCCAATGGGCCAGCAGAAGGCTTTGGACGAGCGTGGCGGAAAGTCTTGAAACACGCCTGGGTGGGACTTCCTGAAGGGCTCAAGTGGGGGCAGCACACATCTCTGCACACCTTTGTCCATCACCTCCCTGAGTGTGCTGACAACATCCGGAGCAAGACGAGCAGCGATGCAGTCAGCCCCAAGTTTGCCCATTCCTTGGAAGTCTTTGTTGTCTTCCCGCTTTTGGAACAAGATGTGAGGAGCATCTTGCATGTGCCCTCCATCCAGGAAAACATCCGAACCTCGAAGTTGCAATGCCTCAGAAATTCGACGGGAGGTAACCATCGTGATCCATAATGCCATGACATACCGTGGCCCGGCAAAGTAAAGGCTCACTGCCAGGAACAGCAAAAGGTCTTCCCTGGGAACGAACAAATGCTGGAGGTCTGTCTTCGACAGCTTTTTACCTTTGTTCCATGGCTTGCGCTTGGCTTCTTGCACAGTGGACTGTGTCTTCGACCTTCTTTTCTGCAACTTGCCCTTTGCGTCTGGCACAGTGGACAGTGAACTGCAGGACAGTGAACTGGTTAGTCTTTTTCTGGGTGCCATGGGGTCTGGTGAAACACTACTACTGGATACTCTAATGTTGCCTTGAGCCAGGAGCTTCTGTTGCGTTGCACTTGGAGGGATGATGTCACACTGTTCGCTGTTCACTGTGAAAACCATTTGCCTTCAGACCCGAGCCCTACAATAACTATGCAACATCACATGAATGCTCCCCTGGCAGGTCCGAAAGCCAAGCTGCTGTCCACTGTTCACTGTTCAGCTGTCCACTGTTGACTGTTCACTGTCCTCGCCTGCAGCAGCGGCGCCGCGGCATTGGCTCCACGGCAAGGCCGGGTAAAGTGTCATCCCTAAACCCCCAAAATGCATGCATCAGCTTGCACTGTCTGCCTGCTTTGCTGCATGTTCACACAGATTCAGATGAACTTTGCAGTGCTACCTTGCCGCCGGTGTTTAAATTCGACAAGACCACTGTGCCCTGTTCCCACTGTCCCTTGTTGACTGTACATATTTTGTTGTGTGCCTGAAGCAATGGCTGACACGGGTTCGGCGGCTGGATCCACGATTTCGACTGACGGCTTTGAGGCAAGGCAAGGGCACTTCTCTGTTTGAGCTGAGTATTGAATGCACTGCTTTAAATAGCCCAGACCCCAGCCTGTGCTGCAGGAAGTCAATTTCCAAGATGTTTATGAAGAAGCGGAGAAGACGAAGGGCGACAAGAAGGACGCTACGCCTGCCGTGGTGCCTGCGGGGGTCCCTGATGACGGGACGGTGACAGAAGCACGGCAGCAGCTTCAGCGATCCATTTTGTCGCCGACGTCAGAAGCCGACACGGAGGAGGAGGAGGCCCCGAAGCCCGTGCTTCAGCTCTCGGCCAAGCCGAAAGAGCCTGCAGAGCCTGCAGAGCCCGCCACGCCAACAGAGAAGACGGAGTCGGCGCCAGCAAGTTCTGGGTCGATGGAATCGGAGACGGCAACGAAGTCTCCCAAGGTGGCAGGGGCCGAGCCCAAGTCTCCCAAGGTGGCAGGGGCCGAGCCCAAGTCAAAGGCCAGACCGGGCAAGAAGAGGTCCGCTGCGACCGGGCCCGGGTCGACCGATGATTCGGCTTCCGCCAGTGCGACGCCCCCTGTCCACTGTCCACCGTCGCCTGTCCTCATTGCCAAGGCCCGAGCTACGAGGAGCCTCGCCAGCATTCCGAATTCTGCCAGTTCTTGTTTTGCATCGCTACTAGTTACTAGTAGCCAGTGTCCTTGGTGCTCAGGTGAGGCCGTTGTTCGAAGCCTGGAAGGAGGCTGGCCTCGGGTTTGGGGTTGAGGGTTTAGGGTTTCGAGGGTTTCTGCCCCTCAGGAGACTCAGGTGATGAAGGCCAGGAAGCAGCTCCAGGAGATGAAGGAGATGAAGAAGAAGAAGCAGGAGCAGCAGAGGGCGACCAGTGTCAAGCGGAGCATTGACAAGAATGTCACCTGTATGCAAATTTCTAGCGCCAGTGTTTAGATCACACAAAACTTCGTGCCAGCAAGTGTGCCAATGCATCTCAGGAATCGAAGGCGAAGCACCAGGACCCCGAAGCATCTGATTCAGCAGTTGCCGCAGCTGGGGTCTCCCATGATGAGAGTGGGGCAGTGGAGCAGCCCACTGTGGAGCAGCCCAATGTGGGTGGGGGAGAGAAGAAGCAGCCCAAGGAGGAATCTGGGCAGGAGGAGCCCAAGGTGGACAAGGGATCTGTCAGTGAGCCAGAGGAGCCAAGACAGCCAGGATGTGTGGTGGAGGAGGTGCTAGAGTGCCCGAGTTCTCCTGCCAAATCCTTGGCACCAGCTGCGGCATCCAGTTCACTGTCCACCAGTCCCCCGTCCACTGTTCACTGTGTTGACCTTGCAGAGCAGGACAGCAGGAAAGGGAAGAGCAGTGACAGCAAGGCCATCGTGACACAGAGCCAGAGGACTTTGAATGAGGCCAGCTGTGTGAGACTTTGCGTATCAGTTTACTCTGTCTGTCTGTGTGTGTGTGTGTCTGTGTTGGACCACATGTTGCAGGTCTTCCGGGGCAGGTCGCAAACCTCCCTGGGTCAGCTGGTCAGCCTACCCTGGGCACGACAGCTGGCAATGTGCGAGGACAGCACGAACGGAACGCTCCCGGGCATCGAAGTCGGGGCTGACCCCACCGAGAATCTCATCTGGGTCCTCGTCGGATTCGACCCGACCAACTTGCAGTTCCCGTGACGTCCAGGTTCAATTCGGAGGACAGCCTCGTTTGTTCAAAGTTGCAGTTGGCCGTTGGTTGGTTCAGCTGCAGGACCGGCCATTCTTCACGTCAGATGACATGAACGAGGCCCGCAAGTGCGCCGAGTCCCTCCAGAACGTCATCGACAAGCTGCAGGCGGTGGCGACGTTGATGAGGCAGTGCTAGCATTGTGCAGTATTCTCAGCCAAGACAAGAGTTGCGGTTCCCCATTGTCAGTTGTTCGGCAAGGACCGCCGCATGCTGCTCATCGGGCTGCTGAGATTCTTCCAGCTGGGGGCGAAGGCTGGATTCAAGGACCTTCGTGCGGCATGCATGCAGCCATTTTGCCAGGGCATCCTGTTGCACGGCCCCCTGTTGGGGCATGCGAAGATGATGGGCGACCAGATCTTTGTGTACGAGCAGTCCCTGGGTTCCAGGGACGAAACCATCTCGTACTTGATGCCGCGTCGGCACGGGATTGAATTTGGCCTGTATCCCTGGCACGCGCATCTCACAGACGCGACGAAGGGGGCCAAAAAAATGCTCCTGGCCCTTGGCGAGTGGCACCACGTCGAACAGGACGTCCGCCAGGCAAGGCTTCAAACATCCAAGTCACAGTCGTGTTTGCCACTGTCCACTGTGCAATGTTCCCCTTGTCTGGCAAGAGTCCAACTGACTGAGGCCTCATTGGCGGGCGCCGCCGTCCTCGGTGCCCGGGCCATGAACCTCGTGGCACGGCGAAAGGCACTGGCCGGCGTCGTCGAGCCCCACAACCTTCCAGCCCAGACCGTGTTGCACATCCTGGACGAAGGCCTTTCAGCTTCATCCAAACACGGTTGCCTTCTCCATATGCCCCGGCAGGCCAGATGGAGCACAACGTGTATGAGTTCCTGTTGGAAGGCCAGCTGCCCAACAACATTGCCCAGTTCTTCAGCTTGCAGGACAGCTCTAAGATAACAAAGCCCACTGTCCACTGTGCGATGTTCCCCTTGTCTCCAGGATCAGACAATGTCCGTCTGGCTGCAAAGCTTGGGCCAATTCTTCTGGGTGTTTCTCATGGGCGAGACGAACAACCTGGAGTGCTACAAGGTCATGGGCGAGACCCTGGAGGCTTCCAGAGGGTTTTCAATAGATTAGAGGCCGGGTCGCAGTGACCTGCCTGCCAGGGCACCTTCGTCGTCTATGACGTGAAGCCGGTGCCGATTCAGATGCTGCAGATCAGCACGTGGACGATTCGCTCTGGCTTGTTCTCCAGGGAGGCGGATCAATATTTCGCCCACTTCTTGTTCTTGCAGAGGCCGCCGACCACGCCACAGTTTTCTGCCCCGAAGCTCCATATGTGGCGATGCCTGACGTACCCAGACTCCCTTACTGACATGCTCAAGCGGCAGGCAGGGGCATTGACGATTCGATGTGTTTGGCCATAGTAAAAAAATCTATTTGTTGTTCCTTTGATTTGGAGGCCTTCAACAAGAGTGTCACTCGCACCCAGCCGCACTGGACAAGAACTGGGGAGCCCAACTCGTGGAAGGGCTGGATCTGGAGCTATGGCAATGGGCAGCAAGGCTGCAATTGTGTACTTGTCCAGCTCCATCGAACCTTGCCAATGCATTCCATCTGAGGTGGTACTGGACCGAGGAGAGGGGGCAATTCGAGCTGATTCCCCGTCGCTCCGGAGCGGCCGGAGCCTGGTGAAGCAGCTCTTAATCGACAGCTCGGAATACCAGCACTTACATTGCTGGCATCTTTCTGGGCTGTTATCTGATGATGACAGGCAACAGCCCGGACATTTCTGAACGGCAGCCGCTGTCCATGTCCAGTGTCCACTGTTCACTGTCAACTGTTCATTGTCCAGAGCCCTCACTGCAAATGATAAGCTAGCCTTAAGGGTCGCTGATGCGTCATTGGAGCAGTGCAGTGGACACAACGACAGGGCTGCCATTCACACGCACTGCAGAACAAAGAAAGAGAGAAAGAAAAGGTGCTTCTGCCAGCCTTCTGAGCAGTGCCTTTAACTTGTCCCCTTCTCTTCTGCTGTGCAGTCTTTCTGAGCAGTGCCTTGAAGTCATCCGGTGTGTTGCTTGGCTGGCAGGTTTGGCTTTGCGTTGGCGCATGGCACGCTGGCTGACACCTTGGAGCAGGCCTGGCGAAGATTTGTTGAAGATGCTGATTTCAATGGAAGACATGGTGCTGCTGCTGATGATGATGATGACGACAATGACGAAGTTTTTTCCTCTTGGAAGCCCCTACGGCTCGCAGTGGACAGTTTGGGAAATCTTCTGGTTGTAGCTGTTATTTTCTTCAGGGTTTTCTTGCACTTCTGTTTGTGTCTTTCGGTGACATTAGAATCATTAGACGATGAGTTTGAGGGGCGATTCTCATGGCAGCGGCGACAGCTTGGAAGATCTGCTCGCCGGGAGCTATGAAGATGCAATGGATGCTGCTGAAGCAGCCACGGAACGTACACCAAGGGATGAGGTGCAGAGTGGACCGCCAACGAAGGAGGAGCTGATGCCAAAGGGGCCGCCGCCGCCCTTGGCGGTCAACCAACCTCCCGGCACTGTCCACTGTCCTCCTGTCCACTGTCGTCCTGTCCCAGCTGATACACCTGCTGACAGTGACAGTGAAACCTCCTCCAACCCTCCGCCTCGCTATCGCTGGCCGATCAAAGTTCAGACAGATGAGAATGGAGATAGGGTTCCCATGCGTGTCGCTGGCCCGCATATGGCCAGTGGGTGTTTCGCTGCTTCCAGTTCAAGCAGTGACACCGAGTCTTCGGAGGACAGCAGTGATGGAGAAGGGGCTGTCAGTGCTGACAATGGCCCTGAGAGAGAAGCCGGTTATTGGTCTGAGACCAGCCTCTGGCTGGAGGAGGGACCAGAGCTATCAGAGGCTAGGGAACGGCTGCTGAGCCTGTACCGTTTGGAAATGCGAGAAACACAGCCAGCCCTCAACAACAGGTGTTTGGGAGCCCGTGTGGGCTCGCTCCGCAAAGTCCTCAATGCTGGCAATTGGGCAACAGTGCAGAAACATGCAGGAATTGCCCTCAGAGGAGAGCGGCGCCGACAGTGGTCAGTCTTCGAGCATGAGGCCACACATGCGTGGCATTCAGGCCAGCCAAGAAGCCGGAGCAGGTCGCGAATTTCCACGAGTGATTGCTCTCTGTGTCAGCTGGAATAGCAGTCCACTGTCCACTGTCCACAGTCACATACATGATTGAGACCTCCCAGCAGTGCATGTTACTGGGAGAAATGTATCCAAATGATGACTGATGGACTTGTATAGTGCTGCCCTAATAGCAGCTTTGATGCATCACAGCATGGCCATCTTTGCTGCCCGGAATTCCAGCCCTGCTGCTGGCATTTGTTTTCTGTGCTATGTATCCCTGAAAAGCGGGGACAGCTGAAACATGTGTGAATGCCAGCCACTGTTCACTGTCCACAGTCACACTGTTACTAACAGTGGGACTGTGGACAGTGTTTGCAGTATGAAAGCATCCATACGATGAGCTCTGGACATACTAGCTGCCATTCACAAAGACTTTTCCATCGCTTTTCTGCTGCAAAAAGCTGTTGCACTTGCCTTGATCACGGACTGCAACCCTGGATAGAGCCCTACCCCAAGACCCAAACATTAACCCCAAACTTGCGAGCCCCATCGCCCAAAAGCAGCAGTGGACATTTCCTCGTCTTCTTCCTCCTCCTCCTCCTCCTCCTCCTCTACTACTACTACTACTACTACTACTACTACTGCAACTATGACTTGCTACAACTTCCATCAGAACTGCTTCTCTACTTCTGAGATACAGACATCGAAAACTTGCCTTTACCAAGCAGAGCTCCTACCCAGCAAGTTATGTGGTGTCCGCACTGTGGAGATTTCGGCATTGCCGCAGTTTTCCACAGTGCGGACACAACTCAACTTCAGGACTCTGTATACACCGTTGGCCGGGTGTAGAGGCAAGCGTGCCTAGAAATGTGTGTTGTGCAGACCCAGGCTGGGGGGTCAAATTGCAATTGCACTGGCATGTCGGCACGAGAAAGTTGGGAGGCCTGCTACAATTCACTCCAGTGAGCTTTTTTATTGCCCACGTCATTCTGGGTTTGCTGTTCTTGTGAGGCTGTCATCCTGCCTGCTGCTCTGCCTCGGTGGAGTGGCGCCAAAGGCGGAGTTGGGTGCACCCGCCGTGAACTGACACCCTAATTAACTGTCCTAACCCAAGTGTGATTTTTGTGGAGTGGTGGCTAACTAAGGGGTATGTGTGTGTGGACATACACTGCTACAACAACAACAACAACAACAGCTACTACTACTACTACTACTACTACTACTACTACTACTACTACTACTACTACTACTACTACTACTACTAGGACGACGACTTCTACAAATAGCTTCTACTATGACAACACCTACTTCTGAGCTGCAGACATCGAAAACTTGCCTTTACCAAGCAGTGCTCCTACCCAGCAAGTTATGTGGTGTCTGTGCTGGGGAGATTTAAGGAAGCGTTGCTTGAGTCTCCCAAGCACGGACACAACTCAACTTCAGGACTCTGTATACACCGTTGGCCGGGTGTAGAGGCAAGTGTGCCTAGAAATGTGTGTTGTGCAGACCCAGGCTGGGGGGTCAAATTGCAATTGCACTGGCATGTCGGCACGAGAAACTTGGGAGGCCTGCTAACACATCATTCTAGGTTTGCTTTTCTTCTGAGGCCATCATCCTGCCTGCTGCTCGGCCTCGTGCCCCACCCACCCAGACATGTGCACACCTGTGTTTTTGGCTATCAGCAGCCAGGCTGGAGAACCGCTGGCGGCTGTTTTGGTTACCAGCAGCCAGGCCGGAGAACCTTCACATCCAAATCTGGGCCCGGCCCCTACCTAGCCCCTAGAAGCCAGCCGCATGGGGGATTATAATGACAAGCCAGGTGGGCGACCCTTCACATACTTTCTGGGGCCCGGCTTGTCATTATAATCCCCCATGCGGCCGGCTCCTAGCCACCCCCTAGAAGCCAGGCCCCAGAATGAATATGAAGGCAGTCAGCCCCGGCCTCTGAGAGGAGATAATGACTTTATAATGACTTTTGTCATTTGCTCCGCCGGCTCCTAGTACTACGTTAGGAGCCAGCCAAATTAATGACTTTTGTCATTTGTGAGCCCTGCTAATGACATTTGTCATTTGTTGTCCGGCTGCTGATTCAGGTGCTGGCAAAGCTTTGGCTCAAATTTTGCTGCAAATGTCGTGGAAGAAGCCATGTGTTCAATGGCAAGACGACTACAATGACAAGTCAACCTGGAAGCAGCTTCATGCAGGAGCTGAGCTTGTGTTGGGATGGAAGAAGCCTGCTGCGGGGGAAGTGGCAGAGCCTGAGCCTGGTCCTTTAAAGAAGAGGAAAACTACTGACTGGAAGCAGTGCGGAGCTGACAGTTACAGTTTGCTGTCCACTGTTTCCTGTTCCTCTTCTTCCCCTTCTTGGAAAAAGCCAGACATTAACGTGTCACAGGATGCGAAGCCAATAACTCAGAAAGCTGGCAAAACTGTTCGGCATCATGTCTCCTTGGATGTCCCCATGCTGTCATTGGTGGCTACAATGGACGAGGAGGAGCGTGTCATGACAGAGTACAAGAAGAAGGCACTGGATCCAGAGCGAATTGCCAGAGTGTTGCTGGGGGCTTGCAGTTGTAAGAGCAATTGCTATGGCGTCTTCAAACCAGCAAAGATTCTGGAGGTTTGCCAATTGTGGCACTCAATGTCAGATGAGTCCCAGCACCACTTCTTGAATGCACAATGGGAGAGCAGTGCTGAGAATCATTGCCTGGATGACTCTGATGGAGAGCAGCTGGCTCACCGCACAACCTGGTATTTGGCAGGGCATCAAGTGTGTTTGCCAGGTTTGTGCTCCCTGCTGGGTGTTGGAAACAAGGCCATGGCAAAGAAGCTGCAGGGGGTAATTGATCAGCGCCGCAAAATCAACAATTGTGAGCCAGTGGCTACAAGGCCTCCCTTGCAGCGGAATTTGACATGCATGTTTTTTTTGGAGCTCTACCACCAAAGTGCAGAGGATTTGCCTGAAACTTTGCAAGTGCAGCATGTGGATGACAATATCTCTGCAAGCACGGGTGAGCAAGACTGCGATGCTCCTGTATACATGCGGCAAATATCCACTGAGTCAGAGATCTTCTCGTGGACACCTGAAGCAGCCATTGTTCAAAACATCATGGCACTGTCCACTGTCGATCTGTCCACTGTTCCAGTCCGGCATTTGCCACCAGGCAAGCTCATGACTTTGTTTTGGCAGTTTCAGGCCTGGTGTGAAGCCGTGCAAGGAATGGCTGGCCATAACCAGGCAATTCAAACGCCGTCATGGTCGACATTCTGGAGAGTATGGTGGGACAAGTGGTCGTCTGTGCTGAAGTTCCGAAAGGTTTCGCAGCACAAAGAGTGCAACACATGCCACTGTCTCCGTGAGAAGTTACATGGAGGCTTAGCTGAGCATTGCACTTTCTTTGAGATTTCAGTTCCTTTGTGCCCATGTTGTTTGTGAGCACAAGTAAGGAAAGAAGGGCAGCACCAAGGAGAAGATGGCACTTGCACGAGACTGGCGTGAACATCTTCGTGCCCAATACCATGATCGCCTCATCTACTGGAGCCTGCGGTGGGCATCACGGGCGTCGTTGGACGTCCTGACCATCATCATAGATTCCATGGATCAAGTCAAGACAGCGTGGCCTCAGTACAAGTTTGCACGCAAGCCGCATTCATTGGAAAACCTGCAGAGGCCACGAGTCATACTGTCTGCTGTTCTCTGTCATGGCTGGTGCACCAATGTTTTCATTGCAGATGAAGCTTTGCACCATGGGGCAGCATCTTTTTGTGAGTTGATTGCCCGCAGCCTGGACAATGTGGCAGAGATTGCTGAGAAGACGGGCCGGGCATTCCCGCGACACCTTGTCGTCCAGGCGGACAACACCACGGCCCAGAACAAAAACTCGCTGGTGTCATTGTTCCTCGCGCATTTGGTTTCAGAGGGCAAGTTTTTGACGTGCACCTTTAACTTTCTGACAGTGGGACACACCCATGAAGATGTGGATCACTTCTTTTCCTTGATCCTGTCCACTGTCCTCCGTCCTTGCCGGTTTGAGGTGCCAGATGAGTTGGTGGCCCTTTTGAAGGAAAAGATGGAAGGGTTTGTGTCTGGAAAGGGGGAGGCGCTGTATGTGGAGCAAGTGGTGCACATCAGGGACTTTGACACCTGGCTTGGGCAACTCAAAGTGACGCTTCGCAACTGCTTTGTTTCCAGGGCTGGAAGGCTGGCGGCCCACTCATTTGTTTACAAATGCCGCTGTCACTTGACGCCCAGAGAACTGGAGCAGCTGCCTCCCAGCCGGCGTGGTGTGGAAGAGCATGACCATGATGTGTTCGCTCTCACGAAAGGACGCATGCATGCAACTTCTTTTCATGCTCCTGTCCTGGCCCTCCCGCGAAGGAGAGTGGAAGACTGTTCACTGTCGCCTGTTCCCTGTGACTTCAAGATTCTCGCAGAAGGGGCCGACAATGAGAAGTTACTCAAGAAACTGGAGAACTTGGCTGACACACTTGAGTCCCTGCCGCATGATTTTCTACGTGCTGTTGCTCAGCTCTGAAATGCATTGGCTTTGTCTTAAATCCATTTTTTTCCGAGGGCTTATGTTGATTTGCCATGCCCTTGAATGCCCAGGTTCCACTATTGCGTGAACGTTGTGAACGTCTCCAAGCGGGCCGCGTTGCTGGGGTAGATGAGGACCCACCCCCGCTGAAGTGGTTAGCTGCAGCGGCACCAGAGCGAGCTGAAGTGCCATTGACAAGGAACATGTACTATGAGCATTTGCCTGACACTTCCTGGCAGCTGCTGACGACGTTTCATCGGTTGCCCCGCCGGAACAGAGAGGAGTGACAAATGGCTCATGAGCAGTTCAATTGTGCTGTTGTGTTTTCGTGCATTCCTTGCAGAGTCAGAAGTTGATGTTGACCTGTTCTCCGCAGCTGTCGACGGTTCACTGTCGACTGTTCACTGTCCCCCTGTCCCTGTCGTGGCTAGCATGGCCCACGCAAGTTGGGTGGAAACTGCCGAGTCCAAGGCAGTTGTGGAGAAGGTGAAGAAGAGCATCTTGACAGCTGTCGGTGGCTCCTTGGACCCAGAGAGCTTTGATTGCGTGCATGTGATTGATTTCATCCAGACGAAGTACCCGGAGCCGGACCTGCTGAAGAACTGCTTGGAAGGGCTGTATCAGAGAACCAGGCTGGTTGACCCTACTTGGGTGCACAATGCCACGGTGGATACAGTTCCAGCACCACCAGGGCCGCAGCAGGCTGGCAATGAGGGATGGTTGTTCATTTGGCAACTTGGCCACCAAGATGGGAGTTCGCTCAAGGGGCGGTCCAACATGGTGAACATCTTGGAGATAGCATTCAGCATCCTGGAGAACACTTACAACAGTGTCCAGAACCCTTTGGATGTGCTGTTTTCTGCTCCAGCTGGAAGCCCCATTGAAGATTTTTCTGTGAAGTTCAGTGTTGGCTATGGCAGGTCCCTGGCCATCAAGATGATTCTGGTGGCAGTCATGGACTTCACCAATGAAGAGCTGCAGGCCCTGTTCCCTGTCCTCTGTTCACTGTTTGCTGTCAAGTTTACCAACAACCCAGCTCCCACGGAGGACATGCAGAGGTATCGAAGTCTTGCAGCGAAATTCCAGGTGAGCGAAAGTGCACGCCCTGATCCGATTCAGATTTACACCATGCTAGCGGAAAGTCTTGCAAAATCGGGGATGGACGTCGCTCACGGGCTACCAGTGAAAATCAAACAGTACAACAGCCTCACAAGTGTCCAAAGCCAAAACATTTCAGAGCTTGAAGCTCGCGTCATTTGCATGCTGCCACATCAGACGCCCAAGTTCGTGGAAGTGCTGAAGTATCACTGGCAAAACTACAAGAATGCCGAATCGGCCGTGCCGATGAAGTTCTTCGGTCGATCTTCTACCTTCAGCTCTGAGGTGCCGCCGGAGGCGGCCGGCGTCTGGAAGGAGATCCTCAAGGCGGGCCCGGAGAAGAACGAGTGCTTCCTGTTGCTGCTCATCGGGGTGTTTGTCAAGAGCTTGAAGGATGCGCTGCGCATGAAAAAGAAGCCAAACCTCCGTTTCCAAGCTGGTCGCTTCCGAGTGAACGACCCTGTGATTGCGTACCAGCAGGCGTGTCTTTGGGTGCACTTCAAGCCAGCCATGCAGAAGGAGATGTCTGCCCCTGACTTCGACCAGCTTGAGAAGAGCTTTCTCCGTGGAGGCCTTGATCGTGAGCTCGTGGATCGTTGCAAGGCCATGAACCCAACTCTGAAGTTGGCAGACTTCCGCTTCATCTACACGTTCCTTGGAAAGGAGGCTCCCATTGTCAAGGAGAATGTGGAGCTGGAAGCAGCACAGGAAGCAGCAGAGCTGGAGCAGGAGAAGGCAGTTGGGTTAAACAATATTTTGAGTTTGGGGTTCTGGGGTGGGTTCTGTGTCCAGTGTATGGTTGGAGGTGCAACTTTTGATCAGGATCCAGTATTGTCATTCTTCATGGGGGGGGCCTGCTTTTGTAGTTCACGTGACTATTGATGCATCTTGTGGCTGTTGGTGGGATCTAGGGTGTAATGCACAATCACGGTTGATAGCCGTGGTTCATGATTTTTTGTTGATGCATGTTACAGCTTCCGATTGGAGCTATGGTGTAGTGTAGTGAGTAATCATGGTTGACAGCTGGACACTGCTTTGTAGTTGATGTTCATACAGATGCATTTTTCAGGTTTTGGTTGAAATCTAGGGTGTGATGAACAATTATGGCTGATAGGTGGGTTTTGTAGTTGATGGTGTTCTCGATGCATGTTGCAGCTGGTGATTTGGATGCCTAGTGTAATGTATGTTTTCGGTTGATGGGCGGACATGTAGTTGATGTTGTTCTTGATTTATGTTGCTTGCATTCCCTTCCAATCCAGCAGGCAGCCTTGCGACTCTTCACTGCGAAGCTTGACAAGGACACATCCATGTGGACTAAGTACGTTTCTGCTCTGGCCGATCACACCTCTTCCCAGAGAGTTGGCAAGGTGGACTTCCTCCGTTCTCAGGACAAGCAGTTGGCAGACGCCATTGAGGCCCAGGCTGATGTCCAGTTCCCTGTCAAGTACCTTGCGACTGGTGACAGTGTGGCACCCTTCGTAAGCACTTGCGCTAGTGCTTGGAGTGAAAAGCAAGTCCTGTCCACTGTCAGCCTGTTCACTGTCTACATTGTCAATTTGACTGCCCCTGGCTCCAGTGCCATGCGAGCATTGAAAGAAGCAACTCGGCTGGTCGCTGATGCATGCGCCCACTGCCCAGAGAGAACAGTTGGCATCGTCATTGCCCCGAATGTGGCTGGTCATGGGCACACGTATGACGAGGTTGAGATTCAGAAAGTGCAAGATGAGGCAGAATCCTTTATGAGACAGGATGCATATGGCCTCAAAGTGCGCCGTGGACAGTTCGTGTTCAGTGCAGACAGCATCAACTCGCGCACGAGGTCTTGTGTGCACCCGTTCCTCATGTGCTTGAGTGACCATGTCAACGCCGAGACTGGTGATCTTGTGAGTTTGTTCCAAGGCAGCCTGCTCTGGCACCGCAGGGCGGTGACTGGCATCAAAATGAAGCCCAACAACGAGTATGTGGTGCCAGTTCAAGGTCAGACTGCCATTTCTGTAGAAAATTTGGCAAAGGCACAGCTGCACAAGCAGCACATCGCTGGTCTTGACCTCATGGACAAACTCAAAGAGACGCTGTGGAAGGGGATGAACCTTACTCAGCAGCATGGGGCGGTGTTCGTGGACTTGCTGCCATATGATGACTCTGTCCTTCTGTCCACTGTCCAAGGTTCAGCTCGTGCAAGGCCAAAAGAACCGCAGGAGATGGTGGTGACCTGCTGCTGGGCTCGTGGTGATCAGGATTCTGACATCCGCGTGAAGAATGCAGCGTGGCTTTCTGGGGTCGTCCATCGAGGCATGGAGCGGCTGGTGAGGCAGAAGCTTCTGTGCCTCCATGGTTTCACCCTGAAAGAGTATCAGCCTGAAGCCGCCAAGCCGACCACTGACCCAAGCCTTTACCACTTGACTTTTCCATCAGCGGACGGGAACTTGGCAATGCGGCAGACTTCGTTGGATGAGTGGTCGCCCAAGTTCGCTCGCTTGAAGAAGGAGTTTGACGCTTTGATTGAGAAGCACAACAAGGCATTTAACTCCTCAGGTTGCCCATACAAGGCTGATGGACGCAAGCGACCTGCAGAAGCTGCAGACACAGAGGAAGATGGCGAGAGTTTCCCTGATGATTGTGTTGTGGAGTCCATTGAAGCCCTTGGCAAAAAGCAAGGTGCATTGACAACTGTGCACAGCAACCAGCCAGAACTGTTCCGCTTGATCTTCACGTCCAAGGGCCATCTGTACATTCATGCCTTGGAGGATGGCATTGTGTCTGCAAAGAAGGCTTTGTTCCAGACCTTCGGCGAGTACCACACCGGTGATGCGGAGATTCAGAAGGCCACAGATCGCAAGGCATTGCTTTACCATTGGACAATGGACTCAGCAGACCATGAGGCAATTTGGGGTCACCCTTCGAGCTGGGACCCACCTTTCCAGAAGAGCAAGGCGACCTTGCGGAAGTTCATGGACTACCTCGCCGAGCACAATGTCGTCACGTTCGATGTGGCTTGTCATGAACTGTCAGGTGAGGAGCCAGATGGAGTCTCAGTGAAGCAGGTTGAAGGCTGCGCCTTTGAGCCCAAGAAGTTGCCAGGCCGCACAGTGGCGGACCTCGCCAACTGTGGCAGTTTGCTGCCTTTTAAGGCAGTGGACTGGGAGAAAGGTGAGAGCAAGAATGGCACCATGCGGTTGTGCATGGTATTGAACTATGAGGATTCTCAGCAACAGAAGGGCATCTTTCCGAACAAGCCATGCTGGATGCTGGTCAAGCCAAAGCGCATTCTGAAGGGCAAATGCTTCTTGCTGTGTGAGCCAAGCACGTGAAGCAAGTGCACTGTCCACTGTGCACTGTCGTCTGTCTCACATCTGACCAGCGAGTTTTGTTTCGCAGCACGGAAAACTCTTCCAGCCTTGTTGCATGTGAGTTTGTCGTGGGTGATTTTTGTGTCGCTTGCTGCTGCTGCTGCACGTTGCCAACCCTCTTTTGAGCTTGAGTGTCAAGCAAGTGCCCTTTGTCCACTGTTCCCTGTCGTCTGTCGCCATGGCTTCCTTCTTGAACGCTTTCCACGACATGGAGGAAGATCTTGCAGTCGACGAGGCTTGCAAGGCGGCAGATGCCGAGGTGAAGGCGGAGAAGCTCGTGCAGATGGCTCCAGTGGGCACTGGCGGAGGGAGCAGCCAGCCGGCAGAGTTTTCTGAGTCAGGTGGCAGCAGCCCGCCCCTCCACACACAGGAGTCGCCAAAACCGACGACTTCGCATGCACTGAACATTCGCAACGCTATGAAGCCTAAAGGTGCACACACAGCTCCTGAGAAGAAGCGTGGCCCTGACTCCCAGAAGAGGGCACCAAGAGGCAGCAAAGACACGTTCGCAGGACGTCGTCCCCCGATTAGCGTAGCGAAGCTCGAGATCTACAACGAGATGAAAGCGGACTACCATCGCATCCGGAAGGCTCTTTCCGAGCAGGGCACAAAGAAAGGCAAGAAGAAGGTGACTTTGTCCCAGGAGTCCTACTGGCGACACATGCAGAAGGCCATGGGTGACGTCGAGGGCTCAGCCATGGAGCGTTTCACTCAAGCTTCACAGTCTTTTTGCAAAAGCATCATGGACTGAGTGTTTATCATTTTTATGGGGTTTGCGTGCCTTGTGCAGCGTGATGAGTGATGCCTGCCGTTGGTGTCACTGTCAGCTGTCCACTGTGCACTGTCCGGGTTATTGCAGTCAGTCCTGGCAGTGCTCATGATCATTGCCAGTGCGGCTGCAGGCTTGAGGGGTGTGTCAAGCTGCGCTAAAATGATCTCTTTCTCAGGTGCCTGTGAGTGAAAGTGTTAGCCAGCTATCAAGTGCTTTTGTCTTCAGCCAACCTCATGAGTTTCGCAGTCTTGGGGTTCTTCCAGCCTGCATTTAGTGCTGCAAGCCTTGCCATGGCAGTCCCCACCGCTTTGGTCAACATGCAAGTGTTCGGCATCACTTTGGGTATGGCTCTTCGGTCTTCACTGTCCACTGTCGCTCGTCCACTGGCTGTTGTGGAGCTGTGGTGCGGCGTGGCGTCCGTTGCAATGGCTGCCGAGAAGGCTGGCTATCGACAGCTCGCCATGGACAAGGACCGGATCCAGGGAGTGACCGATGATGACGCGTCGGATGACACAGAGAACATCTTGACCAAACGTGGCTTTCAGAATGCGTTGAAGGCGGTCTTGCAGATCGACGAAGGTGGCCTGCTGTGGATGGCGCCCGTCTGCAGCAGCTTTGTGTTCATGAACTCTGTGAAATGCCAACGTACTGTCAACCGCCCAGCAGGTAACACTGCGTACCCGCCTGTGAAGGAAGGCAATCGCATGGCCAGCATTGCAGCTTTTCTGTATGCCCTCGCAATGTTGCGTGGGGTCCACCCTGTCATTGAACAGCCAGCGGGCAGCATCATGTTCAGGTACAAGCCCCTCGCCAAGGTCCTCAGCGTTTTCCACCATTGTTCCGCCACCTGTGCCAGGTGCCATTTCCAGGTGGATGCTCCCGAAGGCGAGAGGTTCCTGAAACGCTACAAGTTTGTTGGTGAGACATGGGTGAAGAGTTTGCAGCAGAACTGCACATGCCGTGACGGGATTCATAAATCCATGGTCAAGGAAGATGAGCATGGAGGAAGGACTGGCGATCGGAAGCTTCTGAAGGAGAGCCAGTCCTACCCCCGGAAGCTGGGAAATTGGATTGTGCACAACTGGTTCGAGCAGCACAGGCTCATGCCATGCTTCCAAGAGTCCACTGTCCCACTGTCGCCTGTCCCTGTGCAGAAGCACACCAGCACGAAGTCAGTGTGGAAGCGGCCAAGTTCAACTTCCAGTTCCGATCCTGATGCCAAGAGGCAGAAGGCAGCTGGGGCACAGTGGAAGCGGCCAAGTGCACCTGCCAGTTCGGCCCCTGTTAGCAAGAGGCAGAGGAAGCAAAGTTTCCAAATTCCGTGCAGCAGCTGGAAGCGCTGCTTGTGAGATTTGCTCGCTGGAAGCTGCTCCTGACAAATTAGAGGCATGAGCCGAAGGTTTGCGGTGGGTTAAAACAGTGCTCAGCACCTGCGTGTGCAGGTCCTTGAAGGGGGTGCTGCTGCTGGTGCTGCTGCTGCTGCTCCTGCTATTGATTGCTTGTTTGTATTGTGAATTGCCATGATGATGCTTGTTAGCACAGACAATAGTAGTAATTAGTAGCTGCACTGCCAGAACTGCACATGAACTTTTGTTGTTGGCTGCCACGGAGGCTGTCGCTGTAAATTTTGGCTCCAGAACTGAGTCCACTGTCCACTGTCCATTGTCGACTGTCGACACTGCCATGGACGTCCACTGTCCATTGTCGACTGTCGTCGCCGCCATGGACGAAGCCCCTACTGAAATCCTCTCGCCGGCATCGGAGAGCGACTCCGAGGTCGAGGATGTTCAAAGGGAGCTCGAGAACCTGGAGCTCATGTCCGTTTCCGCCGAGGGCGAGACTGAGACCGCTTCTGCTGAAGACTTGGCGAAGGAATTGAGTGTGCTGCTTGATGAAGAGCTGGGAGAAGTTCGCATATCAGTGAAACTGATGCAGATGACGGAAATATGTGTGTGGTGCGGGATGGTCTATTTCGAGCAGTACCTTGATGGCTATGAGCGCTGCCGCCTGGACTCATGTTTTTCTGAGCAGTATCACTGCTCGTGCAGCGGTTGAACCGCTTGTGTGCGATGTCCATGGATCACACGCCGTAATTGCCCTACTACCCATGGATCACACGCCGTATAATTGCCCTACTACAACACTGTCCATTGTTCACTGTCACCTGTCCACTGAGACGAGTGACGGTGACAAAGCATCCATGAGACTGGCAAGTTTCCAGTTTTGCCAGACGGCAGGAAATTAACAGTTGGCACCAGCAACTTGCCGCAAGAGCCGGGGTTTTCAACATGCTCTTTGCGTCTGAGAAAAATGACCTGGGCAAGCCTGCTATTTCGCCATCATACCACAGTGGACAGTGCACAGTGAACAGTACAGTGGGTGTGGGTGAGGGCAAATAGGTGGGGAAAGGCGAATTAACCGATGGAGGCGTCGGTTAATTCGCGACCTTTTTAATTGTGGGGGAGGGATTCGGGGCTTGCGGAGGGATTCGGGGCTTGCCAGGGGTGAAACTGAGGGATTCTAGGGGGTGAAGGCTAAGCTAGGAGTGTGCTGTTGTGCAGGTGCTGCTGTCCTACCTCGACAAGCTCAGACGCTGTCACACACACTGTCCACTGTCCATTGTCAGCAGCAGCAGCCGCAGCAGTAGCAGCAGCAGTAGCAGCGAAGTGGCAGTGGTGGTAGTACTGCCAGAAGCAGTGGTAGTATTATAGGTAGTAATAGTAGTACTAGTAGTAATAGTAATACTAGCAGTTGTAGTGGCAGTAGTAGCAGCAGCAGCAGTAGTGGTAGTGGTAGTAGTGGCAGAAGCAGCAGCAGTGTGGCAGTAGTAGTAGTGGTAGTAGTGGTAGTAGTAGTAGTGGTGGTGGTGGTAGTGGTAGTGGTAGCGGTAGTGGCAGTAGTAGTGATATAGTGGTGGTAGTGGTAGTGGCATAAGCAACAGCGCGCGCGCATTAGGCAACAGCGCGCGCGCAGCGTGTGCGAGCACAGGCAATAGCGCGTGCGAGCACATGCAACAGTGCGCGCGCAGTGCGCGCGCAGCGGGTGCGAGCACATGCAACAGTGCGCGCGCAGTGTGTGCGCAGTGCGCGCGCAGCGTGGGCGAGCACAGGCAACAGTGCGCGCGCAGTGCGCGCGCAGCGTGGGTGAGCACAGGCAACAGCGCGCGCGCAGTGCGGGCGCAGTGCGCGCGCAGCGTGGGCGAGCACAGGCAACAGCGCGCGCGCGCGCGCGCAGTGCGCGCGCAGTGCGCGCGCAGCGTGGGTGAGCACAGGCAACAGTGCGCGCGCAGTGCGCGCGCAGCGTGGGTGAGCACAGGCAACAGTCCGAGCAGTGTGTGCGAGCACATGCAACAGTGCGCGCGCAGTGCGCGCACAGTGTGCGCGCAGTGCGCGCGCAGCTTGGGTGAGCAGGCAACGGTGCGCGCGCAGTGCGCGCGCAGTGCGTGCGCAGCGTGGGCGAGCACAGGCAACAGTGCGCGCGCAGTGCGCGCGCAGCGTGGGTGAGCACAGGCAACAGCGTGCGCAGTGTGTGCGAGCACAGGCAGTGCGCGCGCACAGCGCGCGCGCAGTGCGCGCGCAGTGCGCGCGCAGCGGGTGCGAGCACATGCAACAGTGCGCGCGCAGCGTGGGTGAGCACAGGCAACAGCGCGCGCAGTGTGTGCGAGCACAGGCAACAGTGTGCGCGCAGTGTGCGCGCAGTGTGCGCGCAGTGTGCGCGCAGTGCGCGCGCAGCGTGGGCGAGCACAGTCAACAGCGCGCGCGAGCACATGCACATTGGACAGGGGACAGTGTCGTTACTGCGACTATTACTAGTACTACGACTACTACTACTACCACTTTATACTGTACTACTACCACTACCATTTTCACTACCACTACCACTACCGCTACAACTACCATGACGACCACAACTACCACCTACCACTACTACCACTTCTACTACTACTACTACTACTACTGCTACTACTCCTGCTGCTGCTGCTACTACTCCTGCTGCTGCTGGTACTACCACTACTACTACTCCTGCTGCTGCTGCTACTACTACTACTACTACTACTACAGAGAACAGCGTCGTGTATATTCCCTCTGGCAACAATATATTCATGACATCGTTGATGAGCTTTCCCTGCCCCACCCCCATTCCAAGTTGCAATCTGTTCCGGCTGCTGCTGCTCCTGCATTTGCTGCTGTTGCTGTCCACTGTTCACTGTTCATGGTCTTCAATGCTCACTTTAAATCCTGCTTTCAAAGCCCCTTAATGCTCCCAAAACGAAAAGGTCAGAAGGTTAGATACCAACGAACGGAAGGTCAGTTGCTTTGAACAGGGATTTTACGACCACCTGCCCTATAATCACGAAGATCGATCGTACGACAATCTGATGAAGATCATCGATCGTACCATCATGCGGAGACGAGAACAATCAAATCTCACTCAGACTCAAATTGGTTTGCGTCAAATGCTTGAGGGCAAGGACTTGCTCGCTGCACCGGCCAAGGTACCTGAAAAGCCAACGCCTAACGCAGCCCCATCCGCAAAGGTCAAGGCATCGCCTACCAAACCGGATAAAGCAACACCCGTGCTACCTCAAAGCAAGGCGAAGAGTCATGCGAAGACCAAGCCAAAGCCCAAGAAGAAGACGAGGAGTGAGTCAGCGGACAACAGAGGCGACAAGAGCAAGAAGCACATCCGCTGCAAGTTCCATTTCACAGATGCAGGGTGTCGAAATGGTGACAAGTGCCCATTCAGCCACTCGAAGAAGACTCCAGAGCGACCCTTTACGCCGAGGGCAAGAACTCCAAGTCCATCTGGAGGAGGAAATCGGATATGCTATTCTTTCAAGAATACAGGCTCGTGCTCAAGAGAGAATTGTCCTTTCAAGCATGAAGCGGCAGCTACCCCAGCACCGGAGCCAAAGGCAAAGGCCAAAGCCAAATCCGAAGCGAAGGCAGCTGCAGCGAAACAAAATGCTAAGGCCAAAGCACTCCCTGCGGCACCTGCCATCAGATTGTGTCGAAGGTGGAATCCATCAGCCCCAGCTATATGGAAGCGATCTCCAAGACAAGATGAGGAAGAATCTGATTGTTCATCCGTTGACAGCGACGCTGACTCGGATTGTTCAACTGATGACGAATCATCGGGACCGACTACGTCGACCCGAAAGGATGTCAAACGCAACGTGACATTTGCTGACGACGTGAAGTTCACCTCTTCGTGCCCTAGAAAGTCGAAGAAGGACAAGGACCGAAAGGTGAAGTACGTCGACGTCGAAGCAATTGTAAACGACGAGGATCGCGCCGTGAATTTGGAATTCGCCAGGCACAAAGCGAGATTGAGGGCACAGATCATGAGAGACATGGTTGACGATGATGATGATCAATGCGGAGATCGAGTTTCATTCGTACGGATCCCTGGAACGTCTCGGGTGGAAGAGGTTTCCTTCTATGACGGTGAGGATTCCATCGTCGAACGTGAACTTGACGCTGCGCACAGCAAGCGGATCATCAATCAAGGTGTGTTCAAGTGCATGGTCCAACCAGTCATTCTCAAGAAGAAGATCAAGTTTCTCATGGACACCGGATGTGGCCATGACCTCATATCTCAGAAGAAGATCGAGAAGCATAGTCTCGAGACACTCGTGACTCCAGAGCCCATATCATTCCAGACCGCAAATGGAATCACCGATACTGATCTTGTGTCGAACTTTCAAACCGAGTCGTTTGAGGAACCGATCAACGCGTACGTGTTGGACGACACACCGTCGGTGCTTTCCATAGGCAAACGATGCATGAACCTCGAGTACGGGTTTGTGTGGCCGCCCGGAAGGGAGCCATTCATGATTAACCCGCAGGGCAAGAGGATATCTTTGTTCGTGAACGGTGACATTCCGTACATTCGTGCCGGGAGTTCCAAGTCATTGGTTCATGATGATCCAGAGGCCAAAGCAATCACCGAAATCTTCAAAGGTGTGCTATCCTCAGGTGGTGTTGACGTAAACGTCGCAGCTGCCGCCGAGGCTGCACCGAGCGAAGTCGAAGCAGAAGAAGAAGGTGATGCTCATGAACGGCCTCCTGACCCTGAACCCCATGAATCTCCTATAGAAGAAGTACCAGAGTCCGAGGCGGGACGACCTCCGGATGACGAAGGAGCAGGAGTGGGAGAAGTTCCATTGGATGGTGACGATGAGGTGGTCATTGATGTGGAGGGCGACGGTGCGCCGAGCCGCAAGGCCAGAATCGGAACACTGAAAGCCGAAGCGAAGACGTTGGCACATCTATGCACTCATCGCTATCGCAATCCTTATTGCGATTCGTGCATACGCGCGAAGATGAAGCATTTGAGGACACAACGAGGTGCATTCCAGCGTGTGATCAAGCATTGGGGGGATCTCGTAACATTCGACTTCCTCGACATGCGCAAAGCCGCCGAAGCAGGCATCGGACTCGATGATGGGGCACGTGAAGTTCTAGTCATCCGAGACATCGCCACCAAAATGATCGCAGCGATTCCCACTGCCTCAAGGAATTCCGACGAGGTTGTCATGGCTATCAAGCGCCTGATGGGGAGACGCAAGATCCATATGGCGTACAGCGATGAAGCACCAGAGTTCGATTCAGCCATGGCGGAGTTGAAGATTGTGATCGATCATTCCCTTCCAGGGAAACCCCGTAACAATTCACTTGCTGAACGGTCAAATCAAGAGGTGATCAATACGGTCGCCGCATCTATGCTACACGCCGGATTACCTGCACAGTATTGGTCCTTCGCGCTGAATTGCGTTATGCAGAACCTCAACATTGAAGATGTGGAGGGGGACGGTGATTCAGCATGGAAGCGAATGACCGGGAAGGACTTCGACGGGAAAGCCATACCGTTTGGGGCCAAAGTCTTCTTCAAGCCAACGGACACAAGGCCGAAGACATACGGCAACAAGTTCGACCCAAAAGGTATCCCAGGTATCTTTGCCGGGTATATCATCACTGCTGGTCAGGGCTGGTCCAAGAAGTATCGCGTGTGGGATATGAAGGAGTTTGCCAACGCGAACTTATCAATGGACGCATCTGTTCCCAGGAAGTTGATGAGGCCGTACGAGACGGAGGTTGTCTACTTTCCGGAGGAGATAACATTTCTCCTGAAAGCTGAATACGAAAGGATGAACTCAACCATTGAGGGACTCAGGGACAATGTTGACCTCGCTGGCAAGGAGATAAAAGACGTCGATGACGGAAATGACGGTCCGCCTGGAGGAAATGGTGGCAACGGTGGTGATGATGATCAAGATGGTCTACTTCCTCCACCGGATCCCGGAGAAGACCCTGACCTACAGGACATTGATCCGTCTGACGTTGAGACGGAACCGTCTGGTGAAGTCTTCAAGTCAGCAGAACATGAAGCCATTGATGCCATAGGAGACAAAAGACTCGATGATCTAGACGAAGAACTAGGTCTGCGTGCAGCACCGCCTCCTCCTGAACCAAAGGTTACTGGTGAAGATCGACGATCGCTCCGCGAAGTCGGTCCAACCGGTAGACTCATCCCTGAGGGAGACATCGAAGAACCTGGAGAGATCATCAAGATCCTGAAAGAAAAGAAGTTGGCTCCTGAAGAGATTGAGCATTGGAGCTCGGGGAAGAAAGGGGACGGCATTGTATACCTCACTGACGATGGTGAAGCCTGCAAGATTGACAAGAGGGGAGTTCCGTATAAGATCCGAAGTGATGGTCGACGAACCCTTCCTACACGACGACCTATCCATTCCTATTCTCCGGAAGCATGGAAGAAACTGAGTGAGACGGAGAAGAAGGCAGCGTACAAGAAAGAAAAGCGAGACAAAGCTCGGGTTGCCAAGAAGGACCGGAAGAAAGCCGCGATAGGAAAGAAGATAGTCACCAAAGTTTTGGACAGCATGATCTTTCCCAAGATTGTTCCATGTGAAGAAATTGATCTTCAACTTAACGTGTCCAGTGATGACGACGATGGATGGTCATGGGCGCAACCCTATGTGGATCAGTATACTCAAGAACAATTCTTGGCGGACGTCGTGCCGGCAGTCCCGGCACACATGGTCATGGACGACAACTGGATTCCATCTATGCCGTGTACGACTTCTCGCAGAAACGTACATCGGGAAAAGAATCATGCAGGAGGATCATGCGTCAATGCCATGGTCACTCGACCCGTCACACGCAAAGAGATGGTCAGCAACCCCAAGGCCATGGAAGCTTTCATGAAAGAATGGAAAGGGTTGTGGGACCAAGAGGTGTTTGATTTCTCAACCACGCGTGAATATGATGACGTCGTCGCCGAGGCAAAGAAGAAAGGTGAGAAAGTGCACATGGCGCGAGTACATGGACTGATATATGAGAAAAACTATCAGCTCAAGGAGGACGATCCTGCCAGGAAGTTCAAAGGACGAGGTGTATTGCTCGGTGATCAGGTCAAAGATCAGAATATGGAAGCCGCATTGTTTCAGGATTTGGGGAATTCCCCGGCCACGTTTGATGCCTCACGGTGGGCAGATTACTATGGATGTCTTCCTGGCAACGATGTTCAGATGGCGGATGCTATCCAAGCATACATCCAGGCAAGGTTATCGGGCACTCCCTGTTGGGTTGAACTGCCTGATGAAGCCTGGCACCCATCTGCAAAACGGCACAAGTTTCGTCGACCTGTATGTCGCTTGGTCAAAGCTCTATATGGACATCCTGATGCAGGTACTATGTGGGAAAAACATTGCCATACCGCGGTGCAGAAAGTAGGATTCAAACCGATTGGCGATGAATGGCCGTCATTGTATTTCCACCCGCAAATGAAGCTCTTACTCGTCATCTATGTGGACGATCTCAAGATGGCGGGGCCCAAAGAGAATCTGCCTAAGGGTTGGGACATGTTGCGCCAAGAACTTCGGTTAGAAGAAGAAACGCCGCTGGGTTTGTATCTAGGTTGTCGCATCTCCAAGGGCGAGGCAACGTTGCATGACAAAACGAAGGTGCAGACCGTTACCTACGATATGGAGACGTACCTGGACATGACAGTCAAGAAGTACTGCGACGTGACTGGGTTCGATCCGACAAAATTCAAGACGGTACCATCGCCGAGTCCAGCTGAGGAGACTAAGAATCACCCAGCTCGTGCTCCGGCACAGTCAGGTAAAAGCCATCGATGCACGTGGTGTGGACACACCATGCCTGTTCACAAGGATGGTCGGCTTATTCCGCCTCCACCTATTCCCAGCCAGAGGAAGAGGAAGTCAGCGAGGCTAATCGCGGTGCACTTGCTCCGCAGGCAGCGAGCATTCTCATGAAGTTGCTTTACGCCGCGCGCATTTGCCGCTTTGATCTTCTGCGAAGTATCAATAACCTCGCACGCAAGATCACGAAATGGACCAAGAAGGAGGACGCTCTTCTTCATCATCTCATGGCCTATGTGCACCAGTCCAAACATCACATGATGATTGGATGGGTTGGGAACTCCTTGGAGGACTCGTCCATCGGACTGTTTGCAGATGCGGACTATGCAGGTTGTGGAGAAAGCTTGAAATCTACGTCCGGTGCTCACTTGCACATTCAAGGTTCGCATACACGATTTCCCTTGGCGGGGCTTAGCAAAAGGCAGGGGTGCCTGAGTCACTCCACACCTGAGGCCGAGATTGTCGCGGCCGACTTTGCCATGTCACGTCTTGGATTGCCTGCCATCACGTTGTGGCAGCAGCTTGGAGGTCACGACCCCAACTTCGTCTTTTATGACGACAACCAGACCATGATCGGGGTGATTCGCACGGGCAAGAATCCGACTATGCGTCATTTGGAACGTACCCACGGCATCTGCATTGGCTGGATGCACTCTATCTTTCAAGAAGAATATGTTTCTCTTGCTTATGAGGTCACTGCCAAGATGTCGGCGGACATACACACCAAGTCGTTCAAGGATTCCGTATCCTGGACACATGCGTGTCAGCTCATCAACATTTTTCCGCCGGCCCTCATTGGCTCTCCGGAGATCATGGATCTAATGCGCCCTACTCATACCCAGAGCACGGATGAGAAGGGTCAACAGCACTACTCGTTCAAGAGTGAGGTGCCTTGTTTTCCTTACACGCAGACGCCGATCCTCCCTCAGGTGTTGTATCGCGCTGGTCTGTCCAGTAAGGAGGGCTTGCAAGAACACGACAGTGTGGACCCCATCATGGTTGTCAAGTTTCCGCGCATGTTGCGGGGGCCGCCTTCCGCGTTGCCGCCTGGTCGCTATTTTAGGTCGACCTGGATTCTTCGTGAGGGGCAGTGGCATCAGATGGAGGACCGTGCCGTCATCCCTGATCAACCTGGCAAGTTTGACCGCTACGTGGAGCGTGCTGTGTTCCAGTACCATCCCGTTCGGGGCAGCTTGAGACCGGCCGCTAGCTCGGAGGTCCTTGCGCCACCGTTTTTGCCTCCGCCTGCCCCGCCGTTGGGCCAGTCATATGTGCGCGCCCTGCCCGCCAAGTGGCGTGCTGTGGTTGTCACACTGGCGCGTGCCATCCATGGGGGGTACCAGGGCTTTACATTACCTCTGTGCTTCAACGGCCTTTCCAAAAATCATGCCTCTCAGTTCGGCTATGATCATTGGTCGTCGGTGTATGAGGATGTATGGCATGATGCGGCCGAACAGAAAAGGGAATATCAAGGATACGAAGGAGCAATTGTGCCTCACGTGGTTGAGTTCGCCGAAGGTAAACCCAAAGAGGGCTTGGTGATCCAATTCCTCGACCACGATGGAGGGTTGGTCCATACCTACAAGAACCCTTACAGCCGATGGAAATACCGTATCACCATCAAAGATGCTCCAAAGGCAGTGACGGTGTGGACATTGGTAGGAGTCGACGAGGAGAATTGGTGGAATGAGTACGCTCCTGGCAAGGACTGCATTGCGCAGCACGCTCCCGATTCTCATTACGACCCTGGGTCGCAAGTGAATGTTTTGAGTATGGGGCGAGAAGTTGATGATGCCATGTGTGCCTACCTCTTCGATGTGGTGGAAGCAAGGAAAAACAACCCTAACTCCGTGATCTTCATTGGCGCAGGGGTGTTAGGCAAGAATTCGTGGCTGAGTCGGAAAATCGCCGACAACCCTGAAAGGGCCAAATTGCGGACAGACTACCCATGGGGGGAGGTCGTCCAAAGAATTGCGCGCAGAGCGGCATCGTGGGGGAACCAAATCATCATTGAGGTGCCTCCTCGTGTACAAGTTCAGGAAACCAAGCAGTATAAGGGACTTCAGGAAGACGCCGTGTGGAAGAGCATCAAGATCCAAGGATGTACTCACGGGCAACGTTATATCTTTCGGGATCCTGTATCTCCCGGAACCGCCGTCGAACTCGGCTACTGCAAGGATGAATGGGAGTACCTTGCCGCAAACGTCGCGTTGCATCCTAAGTCGTCTGACATGTGCTCGTCCAAACATTTGCACATGACTGATTTCGACGCTAAGGATCGTTCTGATAAGTGCGAGTTAACCAGCCAAATTTCCAGGAGGTTGCTTAAGGCCTTGAAATTTCAGGCAACGGGCGATGGGAAATTGGTAGCAATGCCGTCGAAGGCCGGTGGACGAAAGCCTGACCGCATGATTGTTGACCTCTGTGGCATGGGCAATGGCTACGCCGTGTCCAAGTCCACTAAGGGGTGCGCTCGCATTACATGTAAAGAGCTGATTGGCTCCAAGGCCGATGAGGATAGCCTTGTCGGTGCAATGAAGGAATCGTGCCGGAATGACCTGCGCACACCTGTGCTATTTGTGGCATCGCTTTTGCGATCAGGTGTTGGTCCTGGAGGTAGCGAAGGGGCTTGTGTGGGGGGTGAGAAACGTTCCGGTGGGAAGTACAAGGTTTTCAGAAGTGTCTTGAAATCTCTCAAACGCCTGCTGAAGAAGTGTGCGGAATTTTCCGACGTCTATTTTTCGCTTGACATGCCTTCTTCATGTTCATGTTGGTCTTGGCCAGAGTTGCATGCTCTTGTTTCAAGTGGCAAGGTGACGAAGGTTAGGATTGGTGATCATGTTGGTGCTGGTGGCGATGGTGGTGGACGCAGGATCATGTTTTCTAACATGCCTGAGGCGGATCGTTTGATGGTGAAAATGACTGATTGCTTGGACCATGAAGCGGAGAGCAGTCTGTCGCAGCGCATTGATGTGTCATGGCGGTCGATTGCGAAGACCCAGAGGACGCCCGCTTGATTTTTTTCAATCGGCCGCTTGATTTTGGAGGCACACGAAACTTCTATTGAATTTGAGGAAATTTCAATCGTTTGGAACTTTTGTTGGTACGTGTTTCTATTGATTTTGAGTGTTGACTTCTATTGATTTTAATCGTGGTCTTTCTATTGATTTTATGGAAAATTTCTGTTGATTTTATGGAAAATTTCTAGTGATTTTATGGAAAATTTCTATTGATTTTATGGAGATTTTCTATTGATTTTGAGGTGGATGTTTCTATTGATTTCAATGCCCGCGGCCCGGGCGGCCCCAATTTGCTAACCAAGAGAGAGAGAGAGAGAGAGAGAGAGAGAGAGAGAGAGAGAGAGAGAGAGAGAGAGAGAGAGAGAGAGAGAGAGAGAGAGAGAGAGAGAGAGAGAGAGAGAGAGAGAGAGAGAGAGAGAGAGAGAGAGAGAGAGAGAGAGGAGAGAGGGAGAGAGAGAGAGAGAGAGGAGAGGAAGAGAGGGACGAGAGGAGAGAGGAGAGAGGAGAGAGAGGAGAGAGGAGAGACAGAGAGACAGAGAGACAGAGAGAGAGAGAGAGAGAGAGAGAGAGAGAGAGAGAGAGAGAGAGAGAGAGAGAGACAGAGAGACAGAGATACAGAAAGACGGAGGAGACAGACAGAAGAGATGGGATGTGGGCCGGACGGCCCCACGAAGGGAGAAGGCGGGGGAATCATTTTTGGCAGGTTCGTGCATGGCAGCCGTCTTGCAACCAAAGCTTCCAGGGGCCGGACGGCCCTAAGAAGGAAGAAGGGGGGGAATCATGCTTCAAATCTCGTGCATGGCAGCCGTCTTCAAGCCAAGCTGCCAGGAACTTTGGGCTAGGTCAAGATGCAGGGCGATGATGAAATTGTCGTCCAGGCCTATGCCAAGCTGCTTCACGCCAAGGTTCCAGGCAAAGTCGCGAGGTCCTTGGTCGTGATGTGGCGGAGAGGTTACCGAGACCAGCTGGAGATTCTTGGCATGAACACATATACATACATATATGTATATACTTATACATATGCCGTATATAGACTTTGTATTTAATTTTTTACTTATATAGAGCTAAGGGATGTCGACAAGGTAGTGGGCTTCCTTGACTTTTTGGAGTACCTCATGTACAAGATCGAGAATGATATGGACATCGACCCCGAGCGCTGGCCGGAGGCGACGAAGCACATGAAGATGAAGGAGCACGGGTACATCCGGTTGTTGCTCAACGATGCTTCATTGATCGCTCTCCAAGCAAACCCAGGCATGTTGGCAGAACCTCAGATGGACACCTCGCCATGCCAGGCCTTGAGCCGAATGACGAAGCCTCAACTACTTTCGGAAGCAGTGCGGGTGGGGGCCAAGGTACACCAGTCCTGGAGCGACCAGGAGTTGCGGGCGAGGATCAGGGAGCACGTCGACGCTACATTTTTTTGAAATTGAGCCGCCCGTGCGCCAGGTCCGAGGGTCTGACCAGTGCCAGGCGGCTGGGAGGTGAGCTCCAGGACGCCTCAAGTTTTGAGAACATAGGAAAGTGTGGAGGCGGCAGAGATTCTGCCGCTTCCGCGCCGTCCCAGGTTCCAAGATTCAAGGGGTCGTTTGTTAGAAGCGGCTTAATTCAAGTGCTAATCCAGGGCAGGCTACTGCCAGGGTATAATTCAAGCCGAGATCGATCAAGCCCTGCTTGACATGCAAAATTGTCTTGGCGAGAAGAGGACCTGAGCTGAAGTTTTTTTTCATAGTACGCTGCATGCTTCAGGCAGGCCTAGCCAGGTCCTGGGCTTCAAGCTCCAGGCAGGTCTGTCGGGTTTAAGTGCTGCAGGCCGCCAGGCAAGTCCTCAGCTTCTTAGAGCCATGGGCAGCCCCGCAGCTGCTGGCCGCGGCGGCGAACGCAACTTCGCCAAGCCGGAGGTGGACCAGGAGCACTTGCTGGACGTGTTCAAGAAACACGTCAAGCTCCTAGGTGTCCAGGCCGCCTTCAACTTCGACCCCTACGGCAACCTAGCCAAGACGAGTGCTGTCCAGGCCAAAGGGCTTTCAAAGGCGACGGTTTTGCTCAAGAAACTCCAGGAGGTGGAGAGCGGCTTGGCTTTCAAGTACAAGGACTTGAAGGAGTGCTTGGCCAAGGTCAGCAAAGACTACCCGGACCTCATCCACCAGGCCCCGCTGAGCAAGCAAACTGCTTGGGCTGGGGACACGGCCGAGATGCTGCTGACCGTCATGGCTCATGCTCGCCGCTTGTGCAACGACACCAGGTTCAAGGAGGCTTGCAGCAAGGCGACCCAGTTCGAGATCAAGGATCTCGAGGAACTCAGGGCGCTGCTTCTTCCAGAAGTGTCGGCCTCACCAGCCAAGCTCCAGCAGGCGGAGACCCACAACACCAAGCGGCCGAGCACAGGGACGCCAAGCCCTGCGACCAAGCCGCCAAAGCTACGGTCGTTAGCCCCTGCGAGCAGTCCGCTTCGAAAGATTCGGACCAGGGATCTGGAGCTTCCAGACACTCCCAAGACCGCCAAGACGAGTTTGAGCCAGGAAGCCGAAGGCAGTCCCGTGCCAGGCAGCAAGGCTCGAATCAGGAAGTCTTGGGAGGGCGAGGTTTTGAAGAAGCCAGCTGCAGCCGCTAAGCCTGTGAAAAAGGACAGTGACAAGCCGAAGAAGAAGCCGGCCTCTAATCTTAACATTAGAAAAATATTTTTGTTGTTCGTAAGCATATATTTCTATCTAGGAAGATGTATTTAAGTGAAGCCCTGAATGTTTTCTCCATCATCAGGCCCCCAAGGACAAGGACAAGCCCGAGTTGACGGAGGCTGAAAGGGGCAAGCTGCAGATCATGCACTACCACGACAGTGTCGCATTGAGAGTCGACGGTTCTAGGCAGCTTTTCCAGATCGTGTGCAGGAAGCATGGTCGGGATAAGACCAAGCTTCAGGTTGCCAAGATGAAGAAGAAGCTCGCCGAGGGCGGCTCTTTGGCAGAGGCCTTCAAGGAGAAGGCTAAGTTTTTGGAGTCCTAGTTTCAAGTCTTTTAGTGTTCCAAGCCAGGGCTGGAAGCCCGGTGGCCTCGACTGCATAAGCCAGTATGCATGAGTGAAAAACACATCGACCCTCCAGCTGCATGAGCCTGCAAGTAAAGTTTCAAGGGCTGGACAGCCCTTTTCGGCGGCAAATGCTCCCAAGCGAGATCGATCTTCGGCCGCTGCAGCTCCCAAGCTCAAGAAGCAGCTTTAGGAGTTACTTAGTCAGGCAGCCAAGGAGCTGCCAAGTCAAGCCGGTCCAAGCCATGGCCGGCCAGCAGCCTCGAGGGCGCCCAGGAGGAGCCATTCCCGCGATGGGAAAGGGCCCCCAGCGAAACAGTCAGCCAGGCGGCGCCGGACACCTGCACGCACGTAACAAAGTTTTGCGTTTTTTTTAAGGATTTAACGAAACCGCTGATGTCTATATTTGAAAGCACTCAGACTCAAGCGCCTGGCGAGAGAACTGGAGGGCGCTTTACAGCCAGTACAAGGACGAGGCCGGCCTTGGAGTAACAAGCAAAAGTTTATACATACATATATATATATATATATATATATATCAAAAAATATACATAAAAATATGTACATATATATATATATATATATATTTGTTTTTTATATGTTTGTGTCCCTTGTTGCGGTCCCTATCTAAGCCCCCATCCCCTAAAACTATATACTTAATGAAAACCCCTGCGGCCAGGGCGAGACCTTCGGCCACTGGCAAAACGATGTGGTGCAACACCTTAGCCTCAAGTTCAATACCCATATGCCCCAGGACCAGTCGATCAGGTTGTTCATTAACCGGGTATTTGAGCAATCAGAAACAATCGAGTCGATCGACGACTGGCTGGAGGTACAGTTGGATGAAATGAGCATGAGCAGGAGCAGCCAGGAGCCCCAGGATCCCCGCTCATCCAGGAGCCAGCAATCCCAGGAGCTCCACATTAATTGGACCTCCAGGAGGGATGGGCAGGATGAGCAGGGTCAGCGGCCCTGGAGGCAGCCACAGCCACTGCCTGCACCTCCTAAGGGCCTCCAGCTCCAGGGCAAGACGTCGCCACCTCCCAAGCAGCCGCCGGCGAAAGCACCTGCCCAGGAGCAGCTTGACTGAATTTACTTGACCTTTTAATCTTCAAAACCTTTAGCTGTCTTCAAGCCGTCAAGGGCTGGAAGCCCTATTGAAGCCGTCAAGGGCTGGAAGCCCTATTGAAGCCGTCAAGGGCTGGAAGCCCTATTGAAGCCGTCAAGGGCTGGAAGCCCTATTGAAGCCGTCAAGAGCTGGAAGCCCTATTGAAGCTGTCAGGGGCTGGAAGCCCTATTGAAGCTGTCAGGGGCTGGAAGCCCTTTTAGCTGGAAGCACCCCCAAGTAGCAGTGGAAACACCCAAAATTAGCCCTTAAGTTTGAGTCATGATCTCAGGCCCGCTCCGCCCGCTACCCCGGCGACCTCAGTCCCAGCCACCACAGCAGAAGGCGACCTTCCAGGCTTGAATTATCCAAAGTCATGTATAAGCCACATGTAAAACGATTTTTGAAAACCCGTAAGCTTTCTTTGAAATCTCGGCAGCTTGCAGGAGGTCAAGCTGAGACGGAGGATCCCGCTGCCCTCGAGTTCTTGGAAGCCGAACTTGCCAAGCTCCAGGAGACCAGGCTCGAGGTGGCCCACGAGATCTACAGGCGCAACCGCGAGGTCGGATCTTTAAAACATAATTATCATCTACTCTTTAAGCAAAGATTTTATTGTAAAAAACCTATTATACTGTTTCCTTCTATTCTGAATTCTAGGAATATACGATTTCCAAGGCCCAGCTCCAGGACGAGCAGGAAAACGAAAGGCAGGCCACAGAGACGGAATTCCAAGAATTCCAAGAGTCAATGGAAGAAGTCAAGGCGAACTCTGATGCCGAATGGGAGGAAAAAATGATAAAGGAGGTGGAGGAGAGGAGGGCCAAGAGGTCGAAGACGAGGAGTGACGACCTAAGCAGAACGCTGGTCGTCAAGCGCCAAGACCTCGACAGAGAGCTCTCCAAGCTCCAGGAAGCACACATCTCCAGGTACGACCGGGACGTGAGGGACCAGTTGTCCAGGTTGAAGTTGGAAGTCTGGAAGTCCAAGGACCAGGACTTCACGACCAGGCTGGAGATGGAGACCGAGAAGATCCTCAAGCTTCGTCCACGCACTGAAGACATGCTGCAAGCTATGGACAACCTCAGGTCTCAAGCCGGTCTTCCCAAGTCCGACCGGTCCCAAGGTCCCCAGAGCCATGATCTTTTGGGTCTTGGCCAGGACCAAGTCGACCCGCCCCAGGAGCTTCCCCAGTTTGGCAGCCACCAAAAGCCCACCAGCAGCCACCAACACAACCCGGAGCAGACCACGGAGCAGCCCCCAGGCCCAGCAGACGGTACTGACAACACCGGCCAAGGGGATGGCCAAGGGGATGGCCAAGGGGATGGCCAAGAGGATGGCCAAGGGGATGGCCAAGCGGATGGCCAGAACCAGCAGGGGTGGACCAACTCCGGGAACCAAGGTGGCAACCAAGGCGGCTACCAAGGCGGCAACCAGGGCGGCAACCAGGGCCCATGGAGCAACTACAACACGGGCAACTACTACCGCACCCAAGGCCAAGGCTCCTCCTCCCACGGCTACCAGCAACAGCAGCAACAGCAAACAACGTGGGGCCGTGAGCCAGGAGAAGCCCTTGGAAGAATTCCCCCCTGGCTTCCGCACTGGGTCAATGCCACAGGCGAGCAAACCCAACACCCCAGACCCTAAGCTCAAACTACAAATTAAAGCCCACATTTTTTGTTCATCCCTTTTCAGGTGGCGACTACGTGGGCGACGCCGATGAGAACTTCATCCACGCATTCGGCTGGGACTGCTTCGCCAAGTGCCGAAGCTGAGTCTTGTTTCTATTGGAATCGCTTTCATTGCATTCGTTAGAACCCATTCTTACGTCCAAGGGCTGGAAAGCCCTAGCTGATTATTTGATCTGCAACTCAGGCTCCAGATGCTCGTATGTGGGCCAGCGGAGCGTTTTGAGGTGCGCCACGTGCAGAGGCTGCATGTTCAAGGGCTGCTACGACTACAGAGAGGACAGTGCTGTCAAGGACCTCTTCAGGAAGTTGTGGCCATCTGAGCCTTGGAGAAGAAGATGATCTTTAATCCACACTCCAGGTTCCAGGTTTGCCCAAGCTGTCTGAAGCAGCTTCTTTTTCAAGCACCTTTTCTTTGAGTCCAAGCCACGTGCGGCAGAGGACCAACTGTCAGTGTAGGGCAATGTTTTGCAGATCCCAAGCTTGTAAGCGAGTAAATGCCAATTCCACGAACAACATGAACTACTCATTTATGTTTGTGTTTCATCAAACCAAAAAAACTCGTATACTCAAGCATATGCAAGCTTATATCAGGGATCCAAGTCTCGTACATTAACCCGCTAGCCAAGGAGGTTCCAAAATGGGTCACAAAGCCGATCATCG
>CAJNDT010005357.1:464001-521501 GCA_905221615.1 Symbiodinium sp. CCMP2592 | reverse complement strand
AAGCCTGGATGGCATGGACGATGACATCCTGGGTATCCAGGACATTGCCAAGTTTTGGGACAGCCAAAAAGGCGCTAACTCCAGGGTGTCGCAAAGCCAGGACTACTTTGACCAAGTTTTCCAGGACACCCAAGCCTTGGTCCCTTTCGCTTTGCACGGCGACGCAGCTCCCCACTCCAAGGTGGACAGTCTGCTTGTGATCTCCATGAGAGCGATAACGTCACGACGTTCGATTGACGCTTGGCTTGTCTAGTATTCTTTCGGCAGTACGACCGCAAAATCACCATTTAGGTCTTGGTGTCTCTAATTTTTGCTTTCGCAGTCCAGGCAAGCAGCCAATTGTTGCTGGCCTGCATTCCCAAGTCGTGCATCACGCCCAAGCTCATGGAAGATCTTTGGACCAAGCTCTGCGAGTCCCTCCAAGCCATGGCCTCAGGAAGGTGCCCAACGACCTCCAGGCGGTTCAGGCCAGGAGTGATCTACTGCATCACAGGGGACATGGAGTTCTTCTACCAGGAATTCAAGTTCCCCAGGCCGAACCAAGCCAACCCTTGCCTTTGGTGCGCTTGCACCCAAGAGGGCGAGAACTGCTGGAACGACTTTCGCCAGGAAGCAGGCTGGAGAAGGACAACACTCAGGCCAAGGCAGCTGGAAGCCAGGCTGGAGCACCCGCTTTTCCAGGTCCAAGGCGTCAATGCTCAGGCTTTGAAGCTTGACGTCCTCCACGTCCTGGACCTCGGTGTGTCCTGCCATGTGGTGGGGAATCTGCTTTGGGAGATCATCGAAGACTCCAAGCCAGGTTCCAGGGACACCAACATGAGTTGCCTGAATGCCGAAATCCAGGAAATCTACCAGGAGCTAGGCATTCCTTCAGGCACCAGGTTGCCGAACCTGAAATGGAAGTCTGACATTGCCAGCAGTGCCAATGAGTACCCTTGCCTCAAGCACCAGAAGGGCAGGCGAATCAGGCATTTCATGCCTGTTGCTGTGGAGCTCGCCAGGAGGTACAGTGTCTAAGCTGCATTATATCTATAAATGTGAACACGACCTTATTCTTGTTTAAAGTTCTACAGCAATTTCAGGCTCCCAAGATGATCGCCGAAGCCTGCACCGACTTCGTGTCCTTGAGTCGCTGCGGGACATCTACGACTTGCTGGACAGGCAAGACTTCAAGTGGCCCCAGGACGTCAGGCGAAAATTCGCCGACCAAGTCCAGTGCTTGACCAAGCACTACGGCCATCTTGCCAAGCTGGCTTTTGATGCCCAGCAGTGTCGATATAGCCAAGTTTCCAAGTTTCACATGACGGCACACTTGCCAGAAGTTTCGCAGCACTTGGCCCCCAGGTTTTTTTGGACGTATGGTTCCGAATCCTTTATGGGCTTGATGTCTCACATCGCCAATGCTTGCCTTTCAGGCACTGCAGCTCACAAGGTGCCGGAAACCATCCTGTTCAAGTACAGGACGTTTTGGCATCTGCTTTTAAAGGGCTTGCTAGTGCTGGATGAGCCAAGCTGACCCAAGCAGCCAAGCTGCAAGCGGTCCAGGTCCACGCCAACTGCAAGCGGCCCATGAGCCATAAGCTGCTCAAACGGTCCAGGTCCAGGCCGACTGCAAACGGCCCATGGAAAACAAGTCGCTTGCGCCATCTGCTAAGGGCCGGACGGCCCTATACGTACATTCCCAAGTGGTATAATCCGGACGCTTAAAAATGTGTCGCCGTCTATAGCTGCAGTTTATAGGCTCTTCAGATGGCAAAAGTAGGAAGCCAGAAGAAGCCGGCCGCACGGCAGGCCAGATACTTGCCTGTGAGCTTGTCGAGCTTAAGTCTGTTTTTTGAAGTTTTGGCTGTGCCTCGACAGGCCCCGGTCTCGAAGAAGCCAGCTGCCAAGCTCGCAGACAAGGAGGCCGTCGTCAAGGTCAAGGTCGTCAAGAAAAGACCTGCGACTTCCACGACCTCCAGTGGCCAAGCTCCCAAGAGCCAAACCGCCACCTTGGAGACTCCTGCAGAGACGACAGCCAAGAGGCCAGCCGCCACCTTGGAGACTTCTGCAAAGGCGACAGTCAAGAGGCCAGCCGCCACCTTGGAGACTTCGGCAGAGACGACAGTCAAGAGGCCAGACGCCACCTTGGAGACTCCGGCAGAGACGACAGCCAAGAGGCCTGCAGCCGCCACCTGCTTTGCTCTCGAGGCGGGATTCTTTCAGTGCGATATATAGATTTTGTATATATATATATATATATAGATAGATAGATCAGATGTGAACCCCTATACCCTCATAACCAGCTTTTTCACCCTTACGCCGAAACAGATCTGCAGGAAGAAGACAACTCGGATGGAGGTCTGGAAGCCGTTTGGGAAGCTTGCCAAGCTGCCGAGACCATGGCCAAGGGGCCAAACCAGAGCCCGGACAACGTGAGCCTGAGCCAGGAAACGATGGTCTTGGGCATGTATGACCCTCCGATCACTCAGAGTGACTTTGAGCAGGCCATGAAGGAGTGGCCAGAGGAGCCTGACTTTTACCACGACCCCTCACAGGAAGCTGAAGCGGAAGCTCCGCCGGGTCACCTTCTCGTTTGGGATTTTTTGTCCCCGATTCAAAAAATGATCATCAAGCAAAACCCGAGAGTCAGGGACGGCTTGCAGCCATGCGGGCTGCCAGTGTCCAATACCAAGTCCAAGCCCAAGTAGCCCGGAGCTTTTTTTTGAAAGGTAAGCTCCAAGCCTCCACGGCCAAGTTTTGAGGAAGAGCTCAAGAGAATCTTCACCCAAGATTCCCTGCCGCAGCTGTGGAAAAGAAGTGTTAGGCTGGAATGCCTGAGTCCAATTCCACGTCCAAGTCCAAGTAGCCAGGAACCGTTTTTGAAAGTTAGGCTCCGAGGCCTTTACAAGGCCAAGTTTCGAAGGAGAGCTCAAAAGAAGCTTCACCCAAGATTCCCTGCCGCTGCTGTGAAAAAGAAGTGTTAGGCTGGAAGCCTTCTGGGAAAGGGTGGGGAAGAGAAAGTGAGAGATAGAGAAAGAGAAAAAAGAAAGAGATAGATATATAGAAATAAAAATACAGGTAGAGATGGAGAGATAGAGAGACAGGGAGATATAAGAGATAGAGAGATAGAGCGACCGAGCGGTAGAGCGGTAGATCGAGCGATAGAGCGGTAGAGCGATAGAGAGATATACAGCGATAGAGAGATAAAGAAGTAAAGATGTAAAGGTAGAGATATACAGGCAGAGATACGGATAAAGGTACAGGTTGAGGTCGAGGTAGAGGTATTATATATAGTGGTGGAGGCAGAGATAGCGCTGAAATCTATTGATGTCAGAAGTGTTTCTCGTTTGATTTGAGATAACATTTCTATTGATTTTATGGAAAATTTCTATTGATTTTATGGAAAATTTCTATTGATTTTATGGAAAATTTCTATTGATTTTATGGAGATTTTCTATTGATTTTGATGTGGAGGTTTCTATTGATTTTTATGTCGCAGTTCTATTGATTTTGAGGATTTAAATTTCTATTGAAAAAGATCGTTTTCTATTGAATTTGATCGACACAATCAAAACGCTGAGAATTTTCAATCCCGCTTGATTTTTTTCAATCGGCGGTCCTCTGGGGAATGTTCGCAGCCTTGTTCGAGCTCATGCCAGTGTCAGCCATGTTGCACATGAATCTGAGGACATTGCATGGCAGCAACGTCAGTGTGTAGACGCTGATGGAGGGGCTATTAGACAGCCCCAACTAAGGAACAACTAAGGTCTGACCCGACGGATCGGGGAAGGGTGTCTCTTACAGAGTACCCGGAACCGTGAAGTCGTATAGGGGTAGGTACTTCTCTCCCACGGAGGAAGGACCGGTTCCCGAGCCATGGAAGAAAGTTACAATGCCTACGAACTGTCCTTCGAAGGAGTGGCCCATGAAGAAGTTTTCCCTTCTGGTGGGATGATGCGGACGTTCCTGAAGTTCCACACGTTTCTGCAGATGTATTCTGAGGACTCGTCGCAGAGCGTTTCGCTCCCGCCAAAGATTACGAAAGACAAAGTGGTCGACAATGATCTCATTCGCACATGGGCAGCATTCAAAGCACCTCCGTTGGTCTTGCTGTTCACGTGCGCAAATCTGTCACCAGGAGGGGATCTTTCCATTCGAGTTCGAGAAATCCTCAAGGCTTGCTTATTTGCCGCTCCGGAGGAGTACATGAACAAACCTTATGGGGAGGTTCTCGCCATGATCATCAAGTTTGGTGGAGGTCTCAAGCACGTTGTTGCTGATTACGGAGGGAAGTTTCATGCCGTCACAAGATTTATGGTGGATGAGGAAGTGATCCGTGATGATGCAAAGTTGGCTGTGGTTGAACTGGAACAGGAAAGAAAACAAGTTCGGTTCGACTTGAATACTGCAACCAGGAACATCGTCAATGCGGAGGTCTACTACAATCTCGCCGTCCTCATCAACTCCGTGGAGACGCCTTACCAGGCCGTGACAGACACAAGAATTCAGCAGTGGTATACGGTGAACCAGGACTACTACCACAAGTTGCCTATGTCAGGCAGAGCACCCGATCAATCCGACTTGTTGGGAGAGCCTACGTTATGTAGGGTGTGCAAGCTGATGTACATGTTCGCAAAGCATACTGGGTATGGACTTCGGACCTACAACCAGGAATGTGCAGCGAGCAGCGACGGCGCTGCGCCGATCAACGTCCACCAGCTGGCTTTGATGATGCGCACAATGCCTCAGGGCATGGGACATCCGCTCGCCTTTGCGATGAATTCACTCCAGGCGTTCAGCGTTTGTCTCTACGTGCTCCATTCCTACGTATCGTGGGTAGACCCACACAGTGGACTCCCGCACTATCGATGGACTACCGACGTGCTCCCCGATTCCGACTATACCACGTATGCTTTCCTCAAGCACCATGTGGAGGCCGTATGTGCAGCTCAGGACAAAAACGGTTTCCAGTTGCCGGAGACGTTCCGTGACTACGCCTGGAATCAATGCGGAGTTGAATCTGGGTATGTGGCTGACTGCTCTACCAAGCGTGCCACATTGGGCATATGGGAAGCAGAGTTCCAACAGATGAGGGCGCCGAGTCCGCTTATGCAGGATGATGGCCTATTTCCGCCCAACCTTCAACGGCACCCTAACTGGGTATACTCTTCGGGGAGAGTTGCGATGCCTACGGCAAGCAATCTCGAACCAGAGGGAATCGTGCACCCTGAACATGGAAGAACGCCGGAACAACCGCGGGACTCTGCTGCCGGACCTCGAGCCACTCCTAGCCACGGACCAAAGAGGGCAAGGACGGACGAGGCAACGGCATCGGCATCGTCATCTTCTGCAGCACCTCCTCCACAACAACCGCCTTCACAACCGGAAGAGGAACCAACGCAACCAACATGGGAGGAAGCTCCAATCCCTGCTGGCGCTCAGGAAAGTTGGTACCACTATGTCAACATCATTGAAAAGGGCTGTCGTTCTGTCTTGCTGGCGACAATCCGTGATCACGACGAGTACCCACCTACCATTGACGAGACGCCAAAGTTTGTGGCCAACCACGACGTGGGGACCACGCCTATTCAGCATTACGTCAGAAGACTGGTGACCTATTTGGCAAGGATTCGTTCCGTTTCCCAAAGTGATGACAAAGGTCTCAACCTGAAGGTCTACGTGAAGCTGAGCACAAAGGCGTGGCTTCGGATGTATTCACGGCTGTACCATGCGTTGGCACTGGTATCATGCGTGCATCTTCCCTCTCCTCCGATGCTTACTTCGGCGGTGATGATCGAGGCAGATCGTGATCTTGTCGAGAGCGAATCCGTTCCGGAAGAGGCAAGAATCAACACCATGAACACGCTGAATGGATTTCGCAATAGTTTGGGTATGGGTGGCAAACCTGATGCCGTGACTATGCGCTCTCAGTGTACAATCCTCGTCCAGGACTTTGATATCATTGCGAGGACCAGGGGATCAACGCACACGCTGAGAGAAAACCTCAGCATGCATGGGTGGAGCGAGATTTACATCGTGAGCCCGTCGATCACCACAGGTGCCAACTACAACTTCCAAGTTACAAAAGGATCGTTGGAATCTGTGAATGTCACATTGGACGGCTTGTCCGAAGAGCAACTTGCAACCGTCACATTGCACTACCATCTGTCTCTCCAGGCAATCCTCATCGAGAATATGTCTTTTCCGATGAGTGACGTCGGTGACGGAGCGGCGATTCGTGTCAAATTGCAGCAAGGGCTCAAGGCAACGTACGTTGACCCTATCATCGCAGCAGGGAAGCGTACCACGCGCCCTCCAATTGTCAACATCAACCACGACCTACGGTTCGTTGGAGCAGCTAGCAACTACCTTCATCACAAGGCTTCTCTGTTCAACGGTTTCCACGCGCTGGGAATGTACATTGAACTGGAGTTGCGGGCCCGAGCATGCGTGGTGATTCATGGATCTTCGTTTTGGTCGAGAATGTATAGCCAGATGAAGCATGCATCGTCAGGCGTGCATTCGCTGTCAGCCGAGAAGCTGCCAACACCGGACTCTCGGGTCAGGTTCAAATTGGGCTACGCTATCTATGAGAAGCAACTGTTCAGCGAGAAGATGGTATCCACGTGCTTCGTTGAGGCATCGAGAATCCGTTCATGGGATGAAAGTGTCCGCGTCGACACAGTTGCTCACCCGTCGCTTGTCGAGATTTGGGAGGACAAGAGTGAAGTCACCACGTCCACGAAGATTTCGCAGACATGGTTCACGGGAGAACAGCAACAGCAAATCAGGTCAGGTGCCCAGGGCGACACGGTTGCTGAATCGTCCGCAGTTACCTGGCAGGACTTTGACATCGCCATGACCGTCCCCGAAGCCTATTACGACAACAGGCACTACTGGTTCCGGATCGACACCTACGCGACCGCAAACACCGGCTACGTCAAAGGGAGAACGTTCTATTGCCCTGGCTGTGACGCTATGAAATTGGCTGAGTGCTACGCGCAAGCCTTCTTCAAGCCGACGGGAAACGGGTATCCTGGACACTGCATTGGGTGCGCGCATACTTCAGCCTTGAAGGTGCAGCATCAAGTCGGCTCCTTCAATGACCTAGTCGCGTCCCAGAAATACACCTTGGCGTGCGCAAAGCACCTCTATGACCTGAGGCTTCAGTTTGTGGATCCTCGCATGGACATCAAGGAGTTCCTCAAAGCGTGTGCGGAAGTGACCTACGAAGACATCGGCAAAACGGTTTCTCACTACGGTGGTCTCCGAATTACAGCCAGTCAGGCCATCGAGTACGCGGCATGGGGAAAGGCCAAACAGTTGGCATGGGACAGAGGATACGATTCCGAAGGGAAAACATGCTACATCTGCTACTACGATGCCGGGAATTGCGCTTACGCTGGTTTCATGAGAATGCTCTTGACTCCAGAAGAGCGCCAAGAATGCTACAGAGGGTCAGCCTTGCCCAAGGAGGAACTCTTGGGTGACACGATGGAGCTGGCACTTGGGCTTCTTACAATTGCGATGAGGTATCCAAATCATTTCCCGAATTGGGGTGGCCTTGAGGGGGCAAATGCGTGCGTGAGGGGGATCGAAAGATCATTCTTCCGCTATGCGTCGGCCGAGGCTATCGAGCTTATCAGGGTTGAATCCCCACGCAAGAGGACACCGCCCAAGAAGAACGAACAAGTCGCTGAGATCGTCAACAACATGTCCGCTGACCTCGTGATTGATTTCACAGTGATCGTCGACGGCGATGTCTACCCCGTAGAAATTGCAAGGACCGACGAGACACAGGCCGCTGACAACGTCACGGGCGATCCAGGGTTCTCTGTTGCACCACCAATACCTGCACAGGACGTAGATGTGGATGCACAACCTGAAGAAGAACAGGGTGCTGAAGAACCTGATCCCTGGCAGATGATTCGTGAAGGACTTGTCGCGCAGCTTCAGGACTATGTGGGAATACTTGCTCAGGCCGAAATGTCGGTCGGGAGCAATAGTTTCACATTCTGCATTGCTTGTGACATCGTGAATGAAGTTGTCCTTCGCAACATCACCCATCATCGAAGAAAGAACGCAGATTGGGCGCTATCATGCATTCAGTCTGACTTGCGTCACAGAATTGCCAGGCGCCCAGGTTCGGAATGGCTTGACAATAGATGCCAAGTGGCGTTCAGCAGCGTCATTCGATGTGATGAAGGAGGGTGGGTGCTGATCGAGGACTTGGTGAGGCATGAGCAACTATGGACCCATGAAAGCAGACGCATCACCGAAGCAGTCTCAAGGACCGACGAGCAACAGAGGAAGAGAGTGTACAATGAAAGACTACAGCTATTGTTCCAAGGGAATATGCTTGCAGCCACGAGACGCCACAAGGCTAAGATTAGGCTACAGTTTCTGGGCGTGAGAGTGAAGAACCCCGGCACGGAGACTCTTGGGCCTGCGAACTCGAACATGTTGGTCTCAGTTCCTGATCAGATCACAGAGATCCAGAACAACGACCGTTGCCGGCACAACCAGAGGTACCTGAACGTTTGCAATGGCTGGGTGAAGCCATGGGCAGTTCGGGCTACAAGTGGTCACTCTACGCACTCCGATCCCCAGAACAATTTGCTTCAGTTGGACAAGGACAGGTTCGCAATATCTCCATCTATGACCCTCTTGACACGTCTTGGGGGCGCGTTCCACGCTACGGCATGCCGTAACTTGGATTCCATCGTTCTGCAAGGCATCATGCCTGGTTCGGAGGATCCCGACGGGGACTTCGACCATCGGCGCCAACTTCGGGACAACCGAGGCGGCAGACTCCACAGTTATTGGGGGGTGTTTGCACCGTTCGATAACCGGAACGCGACGACCAAAACTCGGGTACATGGACCACAAGCCAAGCACATGCCACTGGCGGTCCTCCATGTCGCTTCGACAGATCTTGCCCGAGAGGGTGGGCGTATCACAGACAGCGGTATCATCATCGTTGGTCGAACGATATCGTTCCAGTTCGTCAAGGAGGTATGGTTTTGCGTCCCGAATCCCCAAGATACACATTCTTTCGCTCTGGTGGAAAAGATCTACGATGAACGATTGGAGAAAGAGATGGTGTTGGACTACTATGGATCACCATTGCTCCCTGAATTCGAGAGATATCGAACGCCAAGCAAGATCATGGAATTGCTTTGCGAGATGCCTCCTGGACCCCATGACACAAGCAAGGAGCAGATAATGCGAGACCTTACTACTGTCTTGGAGTCCCACAGGGAGAACACGGTTCGGCATCACTACATGGACAAAGGCATCAAGTTTGTCATCAAGAACTGGCGACCCGAAGATCTACGAAGAGATGAGGATGGCAGGAGAATGAGGGTGTGCCCGGCGTGCTACAACATCGTTCCAGCATGCTTCTCTCGATGCACATCCTGCTGGTCGCAATTCGTTTCTTGCGGATACTACCAAGGTACTCCACAACGGGAGACTCCTACGGAGATCCCCAGTGACTTCATTGCTCAGACAATGGAGGCTGCGGCAGCAGCAGTGCCCGAGGCAACCGTCGAGGAACAGGAAGCCATGGAGACAGAGACAGTTGCGGAACCTGAAGGAATTCCGGAACCATCTGTCGTCGGAGAAGACGATCCAGAACAGGAACCTGATGAAGAAATGGACACGGAGCCAGGAGAGGACTTTGATGATGGAGTACCAGATGCAGTGGCACAGGAACGACGTCCCGTCCTCATCGCCGGCCAGTCTTTGAACATCGATCCTGAACTGCAACTCGCCCGCACCGCCATGCAGCCGTCCTACTATCCAGGAAAACGAAATGCCCATTGCATCGACGCCAACATGGCTGCTCTTTCGTATATGGCATTCGTGGTGTGCAGAACCATCTACAAAGCTTGGTCAGGATTCGCGAAGTGGGCAACTATGCCATTGTTTCAGATGAAAGAGAATTTCGCGCATGGCCAACGCTATGATGTGCTCGGCAAGTGGGGAACGTTGGCTGAAGTGGACAGAGAAACAGGTGTGAGTAGGGATGTGACTGATGAGGAGATCATTCGCTTCGCCAAGGAGCCTGAAAACCTCAAGTCGTATGATCCCAACGGGACTTACACTTTGAAACGCTTCCGGACGAACCAGATGCTCTCGTTGCTCACGCGGGGAGCCAACATGATGGGAATCGGCAGGGACAACTTCAATCCTACCACGTACTTGAAGAGTGACAGGGATGAAGATGTGAAGGCGATGCATTTCTGCTGCCTGAACGTCCTTTGCGAAGTGATTCCGATGGTGACAGGACATCAACAATTTTCGGTACTACGACCTACACCAACTGGACCGGTGGACTTTCTGTACATCGACCCCGTCGGCATCCTCCTGACTCACGCTGATCATTCAGTCCAGACCATTGGATTGCTGGTGGACCACAACGTGCAAATGCCTGCACATTTCCTGGACAAATTGGTCAAATCCAGAGTTGAGAGACAGCAACATCCGAATGTTCGACGTCCTGAAGCACTACATCATATCTCGGCCGAAGAGTATCTCCCTCCGGGTGGTACTTCCATCATGGACACGCCCGTCACTACGGAGGAACGTGCAAGCGCTTCTTCGACAAAGGGACCTTCAAAAGGGCGTGAGAGAACTGGAAATGAACAACATGGAGGCTGGAACACCAATTCCTACCATGACTACATCGCCAGTAAAGGCCGAAACAAAGGCAAGGACAAAGGAAAGCAGAAAAGCCAGTATCCAGAGGAGAACCTCCGGCCCTGGGAGCGCGATCCTACGTCGACGCGAAGATGGTGGCGGGACAACACTTGATCTACACCATCTTTCAGTTCGTGACCTCTGAGCTTCGCACGTGGAATTCCATCGCGAATGCTTCTTTCTTCGGTGACGCCTGATTCGTTTGCCATTTCAGGGGATCGTTACCGACGTAGACGAGTGTCACAACGTTTCTAATTGGGATGCAAAGCTCTGATCTTTATGTCAAAGTTGCGGCGGAACAATTTTCTGATATTCCTATCGTGCCATCTTCCGGGTGAGCAGCGTCGGAGACGCAACTCATGGGGGGTGCGAAAGTGCGAACGGACTGCGATGCCTTGTCAAGTTCTAAGGTGTCACTATAAGAGCTGTGAGCAAGACCGTGTAAAGTGCAAGGGAAGAGGGCACGCTACGCGTCCCTCGTCTCTAGGAGTAAGCTTGTGGTAGTGCTACGCACACCGCATTGCCTCTCCAACCTTTCTGTATGACCGCCCATGCAACGTTTGGCTCAAGAATGAGCACAAGCTCTAGAAAGCATTGCCCATAGCTAAAGTGCTATAATCTTCTGTGATTCCCTGAGTGAACAGAGCTATCCCGTGCACAGACGATCCACCGCCGGCCGTGAGTGTGCAAAACGAGCGAACGCTGGATCTGCCTGCATAGGAGTGCGCGTGTGGAAGTGGAAGTAATAGTGATCCAGTCTGTAGAGGGCAACCACGCCATTATCCATTATAGCTCTTTGTGGGGTGAGCGACAGAGAACATCATCAAGATCAAATCCCCACGCAGTAGTAGTAGTAGTAGTAGCAGTCGTCGTCGCAGGAGTAGTCGTAGATGGAGTAATAGTTGTATTGCAGTTGTAGTAAGCGTAGTAATAGCAGTAGTGCCAGCAGTACGTGTGGTCGTACTTGTACTACTAGCAGTAGCAATAGTAGTATTGTTGCTAGTATTGGTATTTGTGTCAGTCTGGGTCTGGGTGGTAGTAGTTCCAGTAGTAGCAGCGGGTTTGGCTGCCGTCGTCCTTTTCGAGCAGTAGTAGCAGTACTGTGGCGATTTGCGGTCCTGTCATTGTCCATTTGCTGGTGGTGTTGGTGGAGGTGTCGAGTCAGAACAAGTATCTGTCATGTTGGCTCAGTGGCAGCAGCGCAGGTCGTTGTCGTAGTGGTGCTGGTGGTTTTGATCCTGGCCGTGGTAGTAGCCGGTAATCTCGACCGTATTGGTAGGCATCAAAGTATTGTTTGCAGTTTTAGTTGGAGGGCTGTTGGTTGACCCCTCTCGTATGTTTGCACATGTTCACTTGTTGGGAGGGGGTGTGGGGGGGGGGAGTAACAACGTTCGGTTTGCACCGCATAGCATTGAATCTAGGACTTTGTTCGTATATGTTTTCATACGCCGCTGTTCATCAGCTAAATGTCTTCCTTGTGTTGGTGATGCACGACCAGCAAGAACAGCAACAAGAAGAAGACGAACGAGAACAGTACGAGGAGCGTCCGCAGTTTCATAACAAGACTAGGAAGAGCAGCACCACCAGTAACAGCAAAAAACAAGCACAACACCACCACCACCACCACCACCACCACCACCACCACCACCACCACCACCACCACCACCACCACCACCAACAACAACAACAACAACAACAACAACATCATCACCAGCACCACCAACAACAACCACCACCAACAACCAAAACCAGCAACAGCAAGAAGAAGAAGAACAACAACAACAGCAGCAGCAGCAGCAACATCAACAGCAACAACACCAACAACAAGAGCAGCAACAACAACAACAGCAACAACAAAACAACAAGAACAACAACAAGAAGAAGAAAACGAGCAACAGCAACGGCGACAACAACAACAACAGCAACAACATCAGCAGCAGCAACAACAACAACAAGAACATCAACAACAGCAACAACTACCACTACAAATACCAAACAACACACACACACACACACAGACACACGAGAGATCACCGACAACAACGACAACAACCACGACGACAACAACAACAACCACAGCTACAGCAACAGCAACAACCACAACCACAACGACAACCTGAACGACAACAAGAACAGCAGCAACAACAACACAACCAACAGCTGCAACAATACCAACAGCAGCAGCGGCAGCACCAGCAGCAGCACTAGCGGCAGCAGCAGTAGCATCAGCAGCAGCAGCACCACCACCATCAGCAACAGGAACCGGAACGGGAACAGGAGCAGCAACAGCAAGCGCAAGAGCAAGTGCAACACCAAGAGCGCCAACAGCAGCAACCGCAACGGCAACAGCAGCAAAAACAGCAACAATAGGAAGCGATTGCAACTGACACCGGAACTTTGACACTCTTCATGATTATATATCTGCATGATTACAAATGCCCTGAAGGGGCGTGTTACGCTGAAACGAAGCTTCACCTTAGACACGAAACGAGCCTCCGAGCCCCACAGCGAGAAAGTCCCAGCCGCAGCCATCCGGTGAGGTTACATCCTCGGTTTCTCCAGGGAGCCGAAGCCCGAGATGTCGGGTGATCGGTTCTTCGTTTAATCGAAGGGCTGTTGGTCTTCTCGTACTTCCGTTGGCCTCAGTGTGCTCCGTTTGCACTCTTGACAGGATGTAACGAAGCTTAGACTAATGTGCTCACCATGAGGTTGAGGTTTGGGCTCTGAAGCCTGAGCAAGCGAGGGACCGTTTTTGATTGCATGGTGGGGAAAGGCACTCTCCTCACAGGGTTGCCGCCGCGTACACAGCCTTATGTCGTGTTCTGGACCTATTTCCCTTCGACATGATACAAATTCACTCTGCAGCCGGAGCTCCACTGCGATTTGCAACAAATAAACCCTGTATCCTTCAGCACTTTCACTCAGCTCAGGTACGTTCCAACCTCCAAGGTTTTCGTGCCAATGATGAAGCTCATGGCTAGATGCCAAGCACTCAGAGGTGTGTGAACGGCGTTGGCGGAGGTGGAGGGTTGACGGGATGGTGCGTTCAGAAATCAGGCATGGGCGGGAGGTCAGCACTCGCAGAACAAGACCCTCGCAGATGATAAGCTGCTTCTCTAGAGGCAATGAGATTTTCATCTACTTGCATGAAGACTTAGTGGCACGAAGCTTTGCCACATTGTCTTCGCTAGTTTAGCAAAAGACTGGGCAGACATACATAATACAGACATCATGTGAGCGAGCCCGAGGCACAAAGACTGCACCGTTTCCATGTACAAGTATCGCACCGCGTGGAGTCGTTGTTTCTATATAAAGCCGATACTCACGTCGCACGTATTTCAGTGGAGCGCGGATGAAGCCAGGCCATATTGGTATACGGTTGTTTCCATGTTTGTGTAGTTACGTTTCTGTGTACATATGTATGCTTCTGCAAGGTAGGTAGACGCATATGTATGCATATGTGCTTTGTGTTCTTGACATCTCTTCACTAACATGATCTTCATCATCCTGCTGGTTCAGACCTTTACCAGATTCTGTGGAAGGCTGTGAGTTTCACCCGCAGCCATACTACATGAGTTGGAGGCCCAGCTTCTCGCCAGTGCTCTGGAACTGGGTTTATGTCCTGGGCTTCGGAAGAGGAAGGTCATGAAGGCGCAGCAAGTTTCTAGTCGGTCTGAATTCACGGGGTCTGCAGGGAGTACTTGAGCGCAGCTTGCATTTTTATTACTGGGCCGTCTGGACATGCTGTGGGATTCAAGAGAATACCAAGCATTTTCATCCGAAGCCGAGAAGTGGAACCCAGGGCCATTGATGTTGTCTACTCTTTTAGGTCGCAGATGCTGTCTCATCTCAGTTGAGCGCGAGTGTAAGCAGTGCATGCGGCTCAAGCAGTCGAAGATAGCTGTGCGTCTCAGGTCTCGTTCGTGCCACCATTGGCTTCTTCGCTGCCAACACGAACAAAGAGATGGATGCCATCCTTGTCGACCTCACAGGCGCTCTTGAGTTGAGTTTCAGTATTGTTATAGTTTGAGGCAGTCTTGCAGCACTGCATTCAAGCCTGGGCTGAATGGGTCGGGGCCGGTGTCAAACATTAATTCGTGGCTCATGTCGTCTGCATGGTGGTAGCTTTCAGGGTAGAGGATTGAATCATAGGCGTCGTTGCCTCCGAGATAGGTTTATACAGATGCTGCGGGTTTCCAACTCCCGAGAGCATTGCTTCCGATCGCCAAGCCCGAGCCCAGGCAATTGCTAGTGCGATTTAGTTGTCTTCTTGGTGATTTCGTTGTCACGCAGACCCTGGCGGCGGGCAGTCTGGAACTTAACGCTCAACAAAACAGCATGGTCAGCGACAGAAACCAAGAAATCACCTAAGTAATCGAGATCCTCAGTTGTGGTCGTGACTCCCTGTGCTTAGCCGATCTTAGCCGCAGGTCTCTTCATTCTTCCAGTGGCGAAGAACATGGCCACGTCGAGCGCGACCCTCCTACCGCCGGAAGCATCAGATACCTCGCGGGCCATGGAGAAATTAAGCGATTCTGAACCAGAATATGCACGGCATTTGCATATGCCGGCTAACCAACTTAATGTCGCACTGGCGTTTGGTGCCCCCCCCCCCACCCAAACAGATTCCAAAATTTGAATAATGCGCTCCCTGCACTCATGCAAATCGGGGTGGAGTCGGAGTCGCGGGGCTGTAGACAGAGACAAGCTCTGCAAAGGTGTAAAAGTTTGGTGAGAGCGAGATAAAGGCCTTTAGGATGCTGTGGGCTGAAGGGTGAACCGCAGCGAACAGCAGCAGCAAAGTGGTACAGTCATTGTTCGGTAGTTGTACAGTAGTGAAGTAGGAGCACAGTCATGCTGATTCAAGAGTACGGTAGTACGATACATGTATTGTACTGTACATTTTGACAAAGAGCTGTTTAGGGGGTGTAGGGGCCACCAAAGCCTCGAAACCAAACCCTGATCACTCCAAGATAATAAATACCAAGACTGAAGGCCCTTCCTTTTGAAGACTTCTTCTTTCATCCTACACTCCCCACCACAATTCGGTCCTGGTAAAATAGCCTGTAGTATTGGTACAATGGTAGTACAGTAGTAGTAAAGTAGTAGTAGTAGTAGTAGTAGTAGTAGTAGTAGTAGTCGTAGTAGTAGTAGTAGTAGAAGTAGTAGTAGTAGTAGTAGTAGTAGTAGTAGTAGTAGTAGTAGTAGTAGTAGTAGTAGTAGTAGTAACAGTAGTAGTAGTAGTAGTAGTAGTAGTAGTAGTAGTAGTAGTAGTAGTAGTAGTAGTAGTAGTAGTAGTAGTACACAAATAGCGCACATCGTTACAGTAATACAACAGTAGTAGTAGTAGTAGTAGTAGTAGAAGTAGTAGTAGTAGTAGTAGTAGTAGTAGTAGTAGTAGTAGTAGTCGTAGCAGCAGCAGCGGCAGGAGTGTTAGTAGTAGTCCTTGTTGTAATAGCTTTATCAGCAATAGTGAAGGTAATAGTACGGCAATAGTACAGTGGCAGGGTACAGTAAGAGGGTTTGATGGTACCTGCAGCTGTTAATGTGGGGTATAGGGCTCCCCAAAACTTCTGACCTTCCATTCCAGCTTGTTCCGGGGAAATTCAGCCAGCTGTAAACAAGCAATAAACAAGATGTAAAAAAGCTGTCAAAAAGTAGCCTTCCCTAGCCACCCCTTGTCTCACCCCCACGAGACGTTGCAATTTGCGATAGCTTTTTGGCATCTTAACAGAATGTCGATAGTCGTACGGGTTCCGATGGAAGCATTGTGTAAAGTCCTACTGGTCGTAGCATCGCTGCAGCCCTGCCTGAGAGACTGTTGAAGTGACTACGGCCGAAGGTTTCTCGACCAAGTGCTTCTACAGAACGCTAGCATCAGCTCTCATTTATGATGAGGGCCATGCCAGACACACCAGGCCACCTATCAGTGCGGCCGCGTACGAGATGATGACGGAGGCTGTAAGGCCAGGCAATGGATGGCTTCAGGATCTTGAGGTTCTGGGGGGTTCTTTTCGGATCCCGGTACGGTATGGCTTTGTTCGGCAGCCTAGGCTTCCCATTACAGTGTGCCCGCGTCATGGACGTGGGTGAGATGGTCCTGTGTGGTTCATGATATGCGAAGTTTGCACGAGCATTCCACGAACAACGACTAGTGCTCTCCCTTTTAAGTTGTCGGTGTGTCGGCGTTAGTCTTTTAGCCTGGTGAGGGTTTACATTGGGCAATGCTTGGTCTTCAGGACTCCTTTCAGTTTATTGATTTCTGGCGTGGGCTTGTGACCAAGCCGAAGTTTGATCTTTCAACTTTTCTCGCTCCACACCACACCCTGGAATGCAGTCTCGTTCGAGTCTCTCTTTATCCACGAGCAGTCTGGTTTGGAGGATTGTGCGGGTTCCCATCATGTCGATTCTTCAGTCTTGCGCACACCTGCTACTGTACAGTATAGAGATGTATAGAGTGTAGATACTGTAGTTCTCTTGCTTCCAGGCTCAAACAACCGAGGCCCGAGCGAATCGCTCCTACTGCCGAATTCTCAATGCCGAGCAGAGGCATTGGAACCTCTCATTACTCGCTATCGAGCATACCGCGTGGATGCCGGAAGTGCTGGACTGCACCATCGAGGCACCAAGACATGACATGTTTCGACTTTCATCTACTTGCCCAGTCCGACAGGGTTTCCATGCTCAATCCTATCCTTAGGGTCCATGCCGGGGGGATGTGTTTCTGTCACTTGGTAGTTCTTGTTGGAAAATCCAAGGTGCGGTATCTCGGATGGTGTAGTGATGCCTGCACTGGGACGTATACAATACGACCTACGGTATACAAAGGAACAAGCATGAAGCACCAGCTAGAACTGTGCTCATAACCGAACCGTATGACAGCAGCACACAACAGAAAACTACAAATGACAGTTCGGACAAACTGGCTACTGTAAGACTGCTTCCAAGAGAGTAGCCGTTTCATATACCGCATCCTCACTCAGTTTGCACTTGCTGTCATATGCAGACCAGAGTCTGGGATGAACCGTATTAATTAGACCATCACATAATATACTGATTGCCGAGACATACAAGGCAAACATAATTATAGAGATGAGCACTGCGAATATTGGAGTTCAGCTTCATGGTTGGGCATATCAACACCTCAGACCGCTCAGGAAAAAACACGCTCGAAGGATCGCAGGGACCTGTCGTTATAACTGTACTCATGTTTAGGCTTATCGTCTGGAGATGTCTGGAGAAAATTATGCCAGTGTAGATCCAAACAATGATGGATCACCGTGACGACCACCACGACCAAGACAACTGCGGCCACCACGACTACCAGGACATACCAGGACCGTGACGACGACCACAACGACCAGGACGATCACGACCTCCAGCAAGAGACCACCCGCAGATCCTTGGGGCAACCGGCAGCCCACCAAGATACCAGTAGTAGACCACCAGGAAACCCCAGCAGCAGGAGACCGCCAGTAGACCACCAGGACACCACAGTCAATTGTGAGATTTGGAGATTTCGGGGCAGCTTTGCCGCCTCGTGCGGGGGTTGCGTGGGGGGCAAGCATGTTGCTCATCTGGGGGAAGCATAGCATGTTGCGCTTGTTTCAGAATTCGCCAATAAACGGTGGAAGCGTTTCGGCCGTGGTCGTCAATCCCGCCAACTGTGGTCTTCGGGGGTTTCCCGGTGGTCTCCTGATGCTCTCCCCGGTGGTTTCTGGGTGGTTTCCTGGTGCACATGACGTTGTGCGTTCCCGTATATGTACCCTTGTAACGGGCACTTAACAGCCCGGTTATAAGTTGTAAAAGTTATCCGCTAGTCTGAGCTGACTCAGACATGCACAAAAAAGCGCACAGTAAGCTGCTGTGTGTGACTAAACCATACCTGCATTTGGGTGACCACCGTTGGCGCAGTTCCAACCTTGCGGCTGGAAGGCTTGAAAGCACAAAAACTTTCTCCTCGAATCAAGGATGACTTCCCTGCTAAGCTCCCGTGCCCACCTACAAACCGATCAAATGAAACGCCATTCGATTGCTGTTGGTTTTGTTGAGGAAACCCTTGCTCATAAGCTTCATCGCGTGACCAGGCTCTTCCCCATCTCACCGAAGTGGGCCAGGCTCAGTATGAGAGGATCGGCGAGATAATTCATGGTTTCGCAGTTCACGGTGATGCGCTTATGGCCGTCATGTCTGGCAGTCCCACCCCGCATCCTGCCCTGATGTTCGCAGCTGTGTCTACAAGATCTGCTGCATCAGGGCTGACTCTTGCATGAGAAGCAATGAGGCAGGCATCACCTGTTTTAGGGCGTAGCTGCAGATGGATCATGTCGTGTTGGCGTCGGAGTTCGTTCGTACTCAGCCGCAGAGTTCCGAAACCCTGATGTGGCATGGATGCAGACACCGCTCGCTTTCACCTTAGGGAGCATTTCAAGCCTGAGATCCTTTGGGCGGTGATGCCACATAGGTTAAGCAACTTCATCGGAATTACGGTGCAACTTGTTGTTCAGACACAAGCTCGCTTGGCTTGGGGAGTCGACGCTGCACCCTGTTTAGCGGATTGTAGCGCTGCAGGACCATCACGGCGATGCTGAGGCCAGGGTCCCCGCAGCGAAGGTACGGTAATGTTCGTTCTGAGCTTTGAACACTCTTTTAAATGACTTCCTCCGAGACATTATTAACATTATTGCCAAGCTCAAGACACCTGGTCTCAACTTGCATGATACAATAATACTTGAATTCTGGTTTGCTCTGCTGATATCTATGGAGCGGCGACTCATTGTTGTGAGAGCTTTTGAGTACCTCTCCTTCGCCGTGAGCCTGTTGTTCACAAAAAAGAATGCATTGTGGTTTATGTTTGCAGGTTTCTGCGCAATATCCTCCTCTGGGGAGATCCGGACACATCGCGTGGGGACAATGCCCCGGAGCTAGTCCAGCTCCAAAAGCAAGCGCAGGCGCCGCTGCACCGATTCAGCACGATGCCACAGTAGCATCGATGCTGTGAGCTCACCGGTTTGTGCTGTTGTTCTTGCGTTCATACACCCACACATAGCTTAGATACATGATACAGCTTACAGAGACACTTTGATGTCGGTCTCCTCTTGATCCGGGTCCCTAAACTCTGGCCACAACTATTAGGCGCTTCCTGAGCCACAAACGCACATGCTCGAAGAGCTGCAGTATCAGCACCACTACTGAGTTCACAGACCCTCGCTAGAGCGTGTCTCCTGATTGTTGGCATATGCTCCTGTCAATAACTGCCTGCAGCGCAGGCTGTGCAAACAATCTCCCATGGCCGACATAATCAGTGGATAGCCGACTGTCACAGTCCAGAGAACGCCACCGTGATTTGCTAGGCTGTTCGCAAACGCAATTTTTGTTTCCGTTGCCCACAAGTTTCTTCGTCGACTATCGCTGGCAATGTTGCCCACCGTCGCCACTCCCGCTGTTTCACTACCTTTAGGAATCCTCGAGTCCTTTTTGCTTCGATCAGTATACTGCCTAGTCGTGGTCTTCCATCTCTTGGGCTGTTGCCAGGACCAGAAGCATAATTTGCTCGTGATCGCCAGGCAATCATGTGGGAAAAGCAGCTGCCGCGAGGGCAAGCCCTGCTACGGCCTCGATGTTGCTGCTCTGTGGTTCAGTATGTGTGTGTATGTGTGTATGTATATATATATATATATATATATATATATATATGTGTCCTGGCACATGTCTTGGTAGGTGCACATGATCAGAATGACGATGTTCATCACCATGTGCATCATCATGATCATGGTGATCATGATGATGGCGATCATAGTGGTGATGATGCTGATGATGATGACAGTGAGGATGACGACGACGAAGATAACGGTGATGATGATGATGATGATGACGACGGGGACAACTGTGTTGCCGATTTCCTGCAGGGCAAATTGATGTTTGGAGAGCATGTTGTGAAGTTGAGGGTTGTGCGCCGACACGGTCGCAAGCGGGGGCTGGGGTCCTTAGGCTTTTACAGGATAACAGTACATCCAAGGCAGCCCTTTCAACATCAGCCGACTGCCTCGTAAGGCCGCGCTTGATCAAGATTCTCGCCATGATGCTGGTTGTCGCCGCCACGAGCTTATCATAGAATAGCTGGTGCTCCAGACTTATATCCTCAAGGCTACATGAGCATGGTAGCATTCAGCCATTCTGACAGAAACAGCAGGCGATGTCGTTGTTCACGCCATAAGAATGTGTTGGTAACTGGGAATTCCAGCCCCTGATGCTTGAGTCATTGCACGATTGGAAGATGCTCAGTTTCTGGAGGCTCCGAACAATCCGAGCCGCGGCGAGGCAGCAGGGCTTGAACCGCAGTGAATCAACGACGACGAAGATTGTAGCAATCGTGTTTTCCTTACACCGTTGCACCAGCACAGCACGCCCACAGACACTACTTTCAACATAGCGTGGGGTGCACGACATGCAAGAGGTGTATGTTGTGCTCACGAGCACATGGGTCATATCAATATATCTGGGAATTTCCCCGTACATGCTTCTTCGGGCTTGTCTTCGGACGGTTCGGTCGACACCAATACTTCTGCTATGTTGTGCGGTCTGGTATTCGATTATTGCGGCACTTGCGGTTCGTTCGGCTTCCCCACCTCCACCTGCCCCCTCAAACTCCCACCTACCCACCTCGCAACCCCCCTCCCCACCGCCTACGCCACCTCCTCCCTCCTCACCTCCACCTCCCACCTCCACCTCCCACCTCCTCCTCCCACCTCCTCCTCCCACCTCTTCCCACCCACGCAACCCCCAGCCCCAAGGATTAAATGTAGAATGCGTGTCTGCCCTTAATCTGGCGAGTAAGTAGCAGGCAATACGGTGGATGTCCGATTTGTCATATTTTTTGAGATCCACTATATAATACCTAAGGAACTCATGTCGCATCAGCGCAGGTGGTTCCCACCGTTGCGGAGGCTTTGCCCGTGTTATCAGTTTCGACTTCTGTGCTCGGGGCAGCATGCCAGGCAAGCTGCTTGTACTTCCACCAAGTAACTCGTGCTATACGCTGAAAGTCCTGCGACCACAGCCATGGCGACTATTACTCGCACGACCACCACCACCACCACCACCACCACCACCACCACCACCACCACGACTACTACTGCTACTACTACTACTACGACGACGACTACTGCTACTGCTAATAGCTACTGCTGCTACGTCTACGACTACCACTACTACCAGTAGTACTACTACTACTGCTACTACTACCAACACTACTACTACTACTACTACTACTACTACTACTACTACTTCTACTACGACTACTACTACTACTACTACGACTACGACTACGACTACGACTACTACTACTACTACTACTACTACTGCTACTGCTACTACTGCTACTACTACTACTACTACTACTACTACTACTACTACTACTACTACTACTACTACTACTACTACTACTACTACTACTACTACTACTACTACTACTATACTGCTACCACTACTTCTATTACTCCTGCTGCTGCTGCTACTACTACTGCTGCTGCTGCTGCTGCTGGCGCTGTTCTGAGTATCTGTGGCATATATATTGGTATATTTGATGACTATTACTATTGCTGCTGTTGTTGTTGCTGTCCTTAGTAGTCGTATTCAGCAGAAGCAGGAGCAGCTGCAGGAGTAGCAGCAGTAGTAGTCGTCGTATCAAAACTAGTAGTGAAGAAGTGGTAGTGGCATAGTCGTCGGCGTTGCAGTAGTCGAGGCGTCGTCCGCCTTGACGTCGTCCGTTGTCGTCGTTAAGTAGAAGTTGCAGCAGAAGGAGCAAAAGCACTAGTAGTCATCGTCGTCATCGTTAGTAGTAGGAACAGTGGTAGAGGTCACAGTACTCGTAGTACGGAGTTGTCCTGCAGTCGCAACGATGGAAAGAGCAGGAGCAGTATCGTGCGATGAATGTTTTTCTTATGACCTTCTTTGCGGTGCTATGAGAGGTGCTGCTGAGTTTACCGGGTCAGAATCCTATCATCATATGGATTTCACGTGCCGCAATGGCTATGGACACTCTGTGGCTATCGTCATCGCCGCTGCCAGAAAACCAGTTATACCGTAAGTGATAAACAGTGTTGTCGCTGCCATTGCAGTTGAGCATAATGTCAAGGAACGAAAGGTTGGTGCCACAGTTGCCGGGAGTGGGCTCCATCTCCACGGCCTTGTCCTGGCAGGTGTATCGGACACTACTCACTGGCCCGTGAGATCCCTAGACAGCTGGACAGAACCGATCCCCCGAAATGGACTGCGGGTTGATCTGATCCTATGTGGACCACAACAATATGGCAAAGCCTTCAAGAGGTTGAAAGATAGTACGGAAGAAAAAGCAAAGCTATCCGAAAGAAGCCGAGGTTCGAGTGGGCTGCTTCTCAGCAGATTCCCCCGAGCCTGCTGTCTTTGCCATGCCCCCGGAGCATGTAATAATCATGAGTCCAGTCAAATTCCAACTACTGAGCCGCACGAACACTCCATTGAACGCTCTCTTTGTTGTTTTCGACTCTACCATTAAATTCGTTTGGTCTGTTTTCTGCACCTCGGAGTTTCGATTGGAAGTCAGCGCCGATGCTGCCGTGTTTAGAGTTGATGTTTCCAGAACTCGGCACCGGGCGAGAGGTTGTGCTGACGGATGAGGTGTTGGACACCGGGCTAAGAGACTGTTCGAGTCCTGCTACTGCAAGCAGTAGGTTTGCACTTCAACGGTTGAATCTGCTATCACGATGTGCAGACAGGCACAACACACACAGACAGGCCATCAGAAGGTATGCATGCACCACGAGCAGTGGACTGGCTGCCGCTTGCTTCTTTGTTAGTCTTCCTGACGAGTTTGGTGTTTACATCATAAACAGACCTGCATCTTTCAAATGAGTCGAGCCACCAAAGCCAACCTTTCGGCCCGAGGCCTGCCCCGTGCGGGGGGGCGCTCGTTGGTGAGCGTGGCTCCAAGTAAGTGCTTGTAGCATCTGAGCGGTCTGAACCCTCCCAGCTCACTGGCCCCCCCAAAAGCAAAAAGACCCTGATGCCGCATAGCCCGATGTATCAACAGATGATGGACATAATGCATCTCACTCCTGTGGCCAGGGCCGAAACCTCCGAACATCCCCAAACCTGTACACATGAATTCCGCATTTGCTCTTAGGGTTCCAGTCCAGTGATGGTATGTTGACGATACGGTTGGTCTTGGTAGTGATGGCAAAGAACGAGGCTGATGGTGGTGGTGGTGGTGGTGGTGGTGGTGGCGGTGGCAATGGTGATGTCGATGTCTATGTGCACTTACGCTTGTGATAACGTATGATGTAAATTGTTCCTACCGTGATCTACACCACCAACCCCATCATTGGTCTGGCCAGCGTCTTCAAATCCATCATCACCGCCGTCGCCACCAGGATTATCGTTCTGAACATGTGCTTGTCGCTCGTTGTTAATGATGTCAGTCCGTTGTCAGTGACGGTGTCATCATCGTCTTTGGCAGTGGTCAGTAGGCACTTGCCAACCCTCCACCCATGACGACTGTCTCATTCTAATCCTACCCGTACTCCTACAACCAACAACAGCAACTGCTACTGCTAGTGCTAGTGCTAGTGCTAGTGCCACTGCTACCATTATTATTATTACTACTACTACTACTCCTGCTGCTGCTGCTACTACTGCTACTACTACTAACTACTACTACTACTACTACTACTACTACTACTACTACTACTACTACTACTACTACTACTACTACTACTACTACTACTACTACTACTACTACTACTACTACTACTACTACTACTACTACTACTACTACTACTACTACTACTACTACTACTACTACTACTACTACTACTACTACTACTACTACTACTACTACTACACTACTACTACTACTACTACTACTACTACTACTACTACTACTACTACTACTACTACTACTACTACTTACTACTACTACTACTACTACTACTACTACTACTACTACTACTACTACTACTACTACTACTACTACTACTACTACTACTTCTGCTGCTGCTACTACTACTTCGCCTACTACCATCAACAACAGACATCCTAGTTTATGATATTCCGGCGACTACTTCTTCTTCTGCTTCTGCTACTAATCCTATTGCTACTGCTGCTGCTACTACCGCTACTACTGCTACTACTACTACTACTACGACGGCGACGACGACGACTACTACTACTACTACCACTGTACTACCACTTCGACTTTTACTACCACTAATCCTGCCGCTACTGCGCTACTGCTATTGCTACTACTGCTACGAGCTCCTGCTCCTGCTCCTGCTCCTGCTGATGGTCCTGCTGATGCTCCTCCTGCTGCAGCTGCTGCTGCTGCTGCTGCTGCTGAATATATAAATATATTATATATAAATATATAAATATATAGATATATATATATATATATATATATACACACGCATTCGATGCTTGTATTCGACCCTGATCGGAGCACTTACAAAACTTCGCCGACTGTGTGACAGTGTGGGGCTTTGCAGAGACGTTGCCCAACACTCGTCCAGCAACAGAGGTCTCGCAAGTTCTGGGTAGATAAAGCACACGACATGGGGGGTGGCATGAGGTACGACCCTGCCAAAGTGTTACAGCAGCTCAAGATGGAGAAAGGCCAGGAGCTAAGCGGATCATGAGTGCTCCGAGTACGGGGTGCTCTTAGAGAATCCAGGATGCCAAGTGCCAGCAGTCGTCCCCAAACTGATCAGCGACGACGCCCGAAGCTGCTATTGCGTAGAGGGTTCACAGGCCGCGCTGCTTGCAACCTGTCGACAGTCATGCTTAATCGTACCAATGAGGCGACTCACGGAGATTCACCAAGACAGTCATCGGAGTCGCTGAGTGCTTTGCTGCCGCCCTCAAGCGGACACCGTTGGCAGGCTGAACTGCGGTTCCAGGATGTGCCCCAGGCTGCTCATTTAAACTCCCTACTCTACGAAGCAGACAGCACTTTCTCAGGGCTTCAAGCCTTCACGATCCCGGAACCGTGGACAAGTCGCCTCAAGACTTCGTGCTTAATGGAGAAAAGCTCCGGGACGGCAGGTTTACAGGTTGACAGAACACACACGGCCACTTGCGGCCCAACCCAAAGATCATCGGTATTTGTGTGAGCCTGTGGAGTGGATCTTGCTCGCGGAAGCCGTCATCCAGAACTTCAGTCACTTGCATGTCTTGGAGTTCGTTTCTTCGGGGCAGGATCTACTTGGATTCTCGCAGCTTGTTGTCCAACATCTCGGTACGGCTTTTGGTCCGTTGTCATGCAGATTGGTTGATTGGGCTCGCTTCGGTGGAGGATAGCCACAGCCGATGCACATTGTGAACATCGTTTTGTCGATGATGTGTACGGGGTCTTGTGTATGGACAGGATCGTAGAGGCGACCGATCCTCGTCATGTCAACGAAAATGGCAACAGAGGCGCCAGCCAACATCGCGAGAAAGAGCAAGCAGCTGCACAGCTAAACTCAGCTAGACTATACTAGACTGGCACCTGCCGTAAGCAAAACATCGCAGTTCATCAAGCCTGCAAACAGGATGAGACTTGTTCATGTTGGTCGTTTTGTAAAGGGGCCTGAGCTGAGCCAGGAATTAGGTTGGTAGACTTGGTTTGTGCTCTACAATGATCATGACTGCACTTTGCCCTCCACATGTATTGCGAGTGGCCCATGTCCAGCAACGTTATCAAAGTGCGAGTGCGAGGTTGGTCCAGCGTCGCGGGTGCCTAGCAGGTGCCGTTGGAGTCACGCTCGTCAGCCAATCCTTTACCTTCGGCTCCCTTTGTGCACAAGGGCGTGGGTTTCGACGCAGTCGCCGGCTCGGTCAGCCTGCGGCAGCAGCTGCTCCACGTTTGGAAGAGTTGGAAATGTTAGCCAACGAGATTCGCATCTCTCGTGATATGGGTCCAGTACGGGAGAACTTGGAGGACCCGGCTTATTATGCTTTCCCTTCATATTACACAAGAGGTGATGGAAGCCAAAGAGGCTTCTGCAACTGGCTTTTGCGAGACGTGTTGATGGTCGGAAGATACCCCTACTGTGATCCCATGGGTGACTTCCCAAGCAAGCTGGATGGACGGCGACATTTGAAGAAGATGCTCGACGCGGGCATAACAGCTTTCGTGTGCATGCAAGCTGAGATCCCATCTCCTGCACCAGAAAACTTGAAAGCATGGCCATGGGAAGGCGTGTCACTTCCGGCAACTTGGATCATTGGGCCACTCGCTAACACATGTCAAGTATACCGATATATGGCTACGGTTCGCATGATGATAGGGAGGAGGAGCAGGAGCAGGAAGAGGACGACGAATGCTGCCGGTGCAGCATTCGTCATGTGTGACCAGCATTATGAACCATTACTCCTGAAAGGGCTGTCCTTTTCCTGATGTAGAAACATCCTAATCAGCCTTGTGCAGCCTCCAGTCCTGAGCAAATTAAGTCTGAGTTGCCCGAGACATAGCACTCGGAGCGGGCCCTCTTGCGAACACTGAGGAGTTCGACATGCCTCGGCGGTTCTTGCCTTATGGTCCGGTTGTGAAAGAGGAGGCCGCATCTATGGGCCTGGAGATTCCTCGATTCCTGCACTGCCCGGTGCGCGGCTCAGGTAGCAGTATAGCATTCGTCATTGCGTTCCGGATACAGAGTCCTAGTGGGCACTGGGGTTTCGAGCTCCCTGTTGAGATTCAAGTCAATCCTAAACAAGCTTCACGGATCCTGCGAGGAGCCCGAAACAACAAGCAAAACTTCCCCCGGAGTCCCATATTCGCAGCGCCACGCCTGGTGATTATCACAAGGTGCCAGACATGCGTGTGCCGAAGGAGGAACAGCTGATGAGGCTCGCCGTCTCCCTACGCCCGTACGGTGCGGAACCCACCACTTCACCAGTACAGCCTGCAGCTTCCGAAGGGGGTTTTACCCCCACCAGCCACCACACACTCAGATCCCGAAGCCTGAACTCTGCGTCCGAAATCGTTTTCGTGAACCCGGCATCCAGGCTTCTTCGGGACTGCCTGATCGAGCTGCAGGGCGGAGGGCGTCTTTACGTTCACTGCTTTCTGGCCTTCTGAGCTGACTTGTCTCCTTCGGGAACCCTGAAGTCCATCACTAGAAGAATCGGGTTTTGGCTTGGGACTTTTCGGTTTCAGGGGCTTCGCTGCTTCATAAGCCCCGCTCGTGTGAAACGGAGAAAGGGGGCAACGAAATTCTCAGTTCAGCCGACTAGCATGAGAGATCAGGGTGGATGAGTGTTGATGTAGGGGCTGTGGTTTCCGGTGAGGTTGGGGCGGTCTCGGCCGCGCAGCAGTGACAAGCGCCTGCCTGCTTGCCTTGCTGAGGCGTCCGTGGGCTTCGAAGAGCACATGAGTGCAGATCTAAACCCCGCCTCTTAGTACTTACCCCATTGGGGCCTCAAGTGAGACACCTCTATCAAAAAGGCCCTGAAGACCCTGCTGTGCGCTGAAGAACGCACAAGGGCGCAAGAGCTTGCAAGGACAACACCTGAGTACTCGCATCCCGAAGGGCTGCCTTCATGCTTAGTGTGACGGCAGCCCTTTCATGCATAAAGTCCATTTCTGCGGTTTGGGCGGTGTGGTTTGCAAAGGGATCTTGCGGGTTCAGCCACAGACATATTGACGTTCTGCCATCGATCTTCTGGAGTTGAAGGGTTTCGGGCTTGTCTTGATGGGGCTCAGCTTCACAGCATATGTGACGGGCAGTTTCAATCGGTGCCAACGTTTCAACTTCTGCGAGCAAATCGCTTTCTTGGGACCGGGGCAAGTTGGGAATACTGTTGCGATCCCGGGTGCTCCACTAGATTAGGGTATCAGGAGGTTTTGTCTTCGCCACATCTCCCGCTGGCTTAAGCATTAAGTATCGACGGAAGCCAGGCAGCGAAAGGCGCGATGGGCTTCGAGAGCCGTGTTGTGCCGAAGACCTGTGGTTTGAGCCCGAAAGCTTGGCTTCAGACTCTCCCTTTGAGCCCGAATCCAAACTGGAGATGTCGCGTTTGCAGGTGGCTGTTGGACCCTGCCATGGTGCAGCCCAACCCCAAAAAGGTGGAAGGTTAGCTGGAGCAAAGCGCACCTGAAACCGAACTCCTGACTCCCGACCACGAGCTGTGGGTTTCCTTCTCAAGCTACAGCGCATTCAAGAACAGCTGCCAGCGCGAGGAACTGAGAACAACCACCCCCGCCCTGGCCCGCCCTCGGCATGTTTCGGAGAAGGCCAGAGCTTGGTCCCAACGAGGTGCTGCTTTGCACCCAGGCTGGGCCTCAGGGGCCGGGAATTAGATATCCTTCTGGTGTTGAGCTTCTCAAACAAACAAGCAGCAAAACAGCAAGAGAGAGAGAGAGAGAGACAGAGAGAGGGAGAGAGAGGGACACACGCGCACACACACAGAGACTGACACAGACACAGACTCACTCTTAGAGAGTCGCCAAAGCCGCCTTCACAGAGTCTGCGCCTTGCTCGTAAGGTCGGTGTTTGCCCTCCTCTCTGGGAGATCCGATGCGCAATGCGAGCAATGCGACGCGACGAGCGCGAAAGCATCATTTCAGATTACTGGACCTGACCGTCGAGAACTCTCGTGCCATGCCACAACTATTCAAGGTCCGTGCAGAATGTCCTCAAGCGAAAGCACTCGCTTTGGGAAAGAAGTTGCGGAGGTCTGCCCCGAATGCCCAGTGGTTGGAGTGAGGTACGCTCCACGTGTTCTTGCATCGCTCTTATAGTGCCTTGCTTCCACTCGCACCTTGAAGTTTGTTCCTTGGCTTTGATGGATCAGGTTTCCGGTGTTCAATGTCTGGACAGAATTCCTAGAAGAGCCTGTGCACGCGTCGCTCATGGGCTTGCTGTACAGCATACGGCATCTCAGCGAGTTGTACTGCAGCCGGAGTGATACCCAATTTCCACGATGTTCTGGCAGGAAAGACGGGGATTGCATAGTGAGAAGAGAGAGGCAGCGAAAAAGATAAATTCCTCTTATGCATGTCTTGTCGTGGGGGCCAACTCATCTGGCACACCTACTTTGCCACGCACTGGATTTCAAAGCCTTTTCTCATGCCTCATCTCCCCATCATCTCATTGCTTACGAACATCAGCCGCAATCGTGTGCCCTAGTGCGTTCTTTTCACATCCCCCGACGGCGACGGGAGGGCCTGGCGCCCGAGAGAGAGTCTGCGTGTGTGTATGTGTGTGTGGGCTTCAAGGAGGCATTCGTTCTAAGTGAACCCTGAACAACAGGGACACAAACCTGGTGTAAAGCTGAGACCGTCCCACAACATGAAGGACGGGGTGGCGCGAACTGCGCGGGTCCGGTGGACTGCCCTCGACTCACGCCCCAAGCAAAGCAAAGCAAAGCAAAGAGAGACAGAGCCCCTGCACCATAGCCCTGGCGAAAGAAAAGAGAGAGAGAGAGAGAGAGAGAGAGAGAGAGAGAGAGAGAGAGAGAGCGAGAGAGAGAGAGTGTTGGCTAGTTATGAGTGCTTTGTGGAAGATTTTGAGTGCAACTTCACCTGCTTTCCATAGGAGGGGGCTACATCCTCTCGCTTTACCCTTGCGAAAGAAAGATATAGAGCGAGAGAGAGAGAGAGAGAGAGAGAGAGAGAGAGACAGAGAGAGGGAGAGAGAGGGAGAGAGGGAGAGAGGGAGAGAGGGAGGGAGGGAGCGAGAGAGAGAGAGAGAGAGAGAGAGAGAGAGAGAGGGAGAGGGAGAGGGAGAGGGGCAGAACAATGGCGATCAATGTTTCATGCTGGGAGTCATTTCCTGTGTTTCTGATAAGCAGTGGCAATAGTCGTGACAGGACAAGGGGGACACAACAGATCCTGATGTGGTTCCCCAGTGCTACCCCTTGTTTGTTCTTGAACCTGTCCATTGCTGGTTTCCCCCCGAACGATAGAGGCACGACATGCGGGAAGATGTTATGATTGTGGCATATGTGATGCACTGTCCATACTTGCGATGCTGCATGTTGGTACGGTTTGTATCAGTGTGTGGCTTCAACATGGTACAGTCCGGAGCCACAGGAACTAATATGTCTCATGGCTTGCACCTGAAGACCTGGTGATCACCTTGGCGAAGACCTGTTGTATGCGCTGGCAGGGTAATCTGTTGGCATAATCATGACTTGAGTGCAAACTCCTGACAGAAGACTGCTTAGTACCTGAGTGTGGTGCGTTTGCCTCGCTACCCGCAGTCCTTCGCTTGCGAAGCTTGTGTATCCGCTGGCACACCCACGATAAGTGGGGATGCACTTGCGCTTGCGGAGTCGTCGCACCCCTAACCACAGCCGGCCGGCCAGGCGGACAGACAGCCAGGCAGACACGCAGACAGCCAGACAGCCAGACACACAGACAGACACGGAGACGCAGAGACGCAGACAGAGACACAGACATTCAGACAGACAGCGACAGAGACAGAGACAGAGACAGAGACAGAGACAGAGACAGAGACAGAGACAGAGACAGACAGACGACGACACAGACAGAGACAGAGACAGAGACGGACACCCACACGGACACAGGCAGACAGAGACAGAGACAGACACGGACACAGACACAGACATAGACACAGGCAGAAAGACGGAGACAGAAAGACGGAGACAGACAGACGGAGACCGATAGACAGAGACAGACACGGACACAGACACAGACACAGATACAGGCAGAAAGACGGAGACAGAGACAGAGACAGACACACAGAGACAGATGCCTCTGCCTTGGTTAACGCCGAAGTCTGCCGAGCGGACAGAAAGCCAGACATAAACATAAAGAGAAAGGGAGAGACGGCCGGAAAGACGCCGGGCCGCATGCCCGAACTACCACAGAGGCAGGCTACGATTCGCGCATCGGTGGCGCCAACTATGCTTCGCCTCAGACCATGGCAGAGGTCTCAGCGATTCATCCAGAAGAAGCCTGTTTGCTTCATGCCTGCTGCAGTGCGGGGAGGTGGTGCCTGGTGAAAGTTTGCTCTTTGCTCCCTGTATTATCCTGCGCACCTCGTGCTCGTTGCTTGTACTGTGTTGTGATGGCAGTAGCATTGCGTCGCTTGGATTTTGGATTGAGGCCCAGCGGAGCAAAGTGCACGATTTCACTCGCGCGCTTGTTCTCTTGAGAGGGAAGGAGTCCTGACTGCAGCAGCAAAAATTGACGGCACTGCCATGTCCTTCAGGTGCACGTTGCGAGCACGTCGATGTGAGTTGTGCGTGGTTTTTGTTTAGCAACCCCCCTCAGAGTCAGAGGATCCGTGACGTCGCCGTTTGTGTTCCTGAGACACGATTTCCCCTCCTCAGACTCCCGCGCTGTGTCGAGCACAGCCAAAGACAGCACGGTTTCCCAGCACGTTCTCTTGATCCAACTGTTTGAAGCCTTGAACCATTTCGTGGGACAAAGGGGAGTGGTCCGATCCTCGCCTTCGGTATTTGCAGGGCAGTGAGGCTCAGTGAGTGCTACTGCAGGTTGTAAACGACTGCTGGGCTAAACAAAGCTGTGCGCTGAAGCGCACATAGCGTGCATACAGGTATGTATGTTTATATATGTACATATGTGTACAAGCATGTGTACGTGTTTGTGCAATTTTGTGCATGTGTGTATATATATATATATATATATATATATGTCTGTGTGTGTGTGCGTATGTAATTATGTACGCGTGTATGAATGTATGTGCGTCCTTTTGTCGGTCGGCTGGCTGGCTGGCTGGTTGTTTGTTTGTTTGTGTCTCTGTCTGCGTCTGTATGTTTCTCTCTTTGCCCTGTCTGTCTCTGTCTGTGTCTGTCCCTGTCTGTCTCTGTCTGTCTGTGTCTGTCTGTCAATGTCTGTCTCTCTGTGTCTCTCCGTCGGTCTCTCTCCGACTCTGTCTCTGTCTCCGTCCGTCTCTGTCCGTCTCTCTGGCTGTCTGTCTCTGTCCGTCTGTCCGTCCGTCTGTCTGCCTGTCTCTCTCTCTCTCTCTCTGTCTCTCCGTCTCTCTGTCTCTCTGTCTGTCTCCGTCTGTCTCCGTCTGTCTGTCTCCCTGTGTCTTTGTCTCTTTGTGCCTCTACCTCTCTGTCTCTGTGTCTCTCTGTTTCTCTCTCTCTGACTGTCTGTTTCTGTCTGTCTTCGTCTGTCTGTCTCCGTCTGTCTGTCTCTGCCTGTCTGCTTGCATACATACAAGCATGCATGCACACACATTCATACCTACCAACTGGCTGACGAACTGACTGTCTTACCTCATTGCTTGCTTGCTTGTTCATGCCTGCCTGCTCGACCACTTACTTGCCTACCCAATCCCTCACTCACGTACTCATCACTTACTTACTCGCTGACCTTCTGGGACCTAGTATCATGTCACACCTTGTCATCTCATATCAGTCTTTGGCCTACCGTACCGTATAGCACCATACAATGCCATGCCATACCAGACACGAGGCCTCTTTTTCTGCGTTCATATGCATTCGCAAGCACGCGCACCCCAATATAAGCCTTGTTCATGATTCTGGGTGACATGTGGTGACGACACAGCCTTTTCAGACGTTCCTAGCTAGAGAACTTGGCGCCCAGCCGGGGCCCGAACGAGTCTAGCTAGTGGGAGCAGAGATTCATCACTTCTGGATGCCTTATTGGTGAACTGAGGTACAATGGCGGGGCGCTCTCCGGGAGGCGGATATCATGTGAAGTTGCCGGACACCCAGATGAAACGGTCATGGTGAGCCTTGCCGGGCGATCTTCCAAGCATTCGTCGCTATTTCCACGTTCCACCCGGATGTGCCTGACTGCTCCAGGTCCCTGCCGGAAATGCTTAAGTCTTAAGTCTCGATGAGAAACTTGCTGGAGAACAACAACTGAACAAAATCAAGCAAGAGCATAGGGAAGCGCTCCGAGTTCCAGTGAACATATCTGTTGGCAGATCTGAGCTTCTTGGACCCGAGCCAAGTAGCTCCTCGATGCCGAAGGACTTTTGGGATCTGAGAGCTTCTTGACGTGTAGCCTTTGGTGGCCTTTGGTTTGTCAGGGTCTTGAGTGTTCCCTGCAACTCCCCATTGCAAGCCGCCTAGACTTCCTCGTCGTGGGTGTTAGGGCGTTGGGCCGTTAGGAGTCGGATGTGGGATGACTTGGGGTTTAAAGTCTGAAAACTGGGATGGAGCAGGGGTTGCTCATCCCTTGTCGTGATGTCGCCGTGTATGGGAATACCGCAGTACATGTGGCATCGAGTACTACTTGACTTCACATGATACCAGCCGTCCACAAAGTCAGTAGCAATGGGCACAGGCTCACCGTGGCTACCCCTGCCAGCGAAGCTGTTCCATGACGAAGTAGCCGCTTCCGGCGCCGCGCATGGCTTGTAATTACTCACCGTTGCTTAGAATATCTTAGAAGACAACCTGGATGTCCTCCTCACCAAGAATTTTGCAATGTTCAGGTGCAACCTGTGATTGGAAGAGTGCGCTGGTGTGCTGCTAAGGCTGCTACGGTCGGATTCGGTAGCCAGCAACAGAATGTACATGACGCCATGAGAGAGAAAGAGAGCGCGAGAGAGAGAGAGAGAGAGAGAGAGAGAGAGAGAGCGAGAGAGAGAGGGAGACAAAGAGAGAGACAGAGAGGCTGACGTGATCCAAGACTTAGACTACGGAAGATGGGACAGTCTAACAGCATTGAGATTCCTTTGCTATTAATTGTAAAGTGACTGGTGTTTCCAGCAGTGGCTGCTTAGAGCAGTAGAACCAGTTGGTTTGCAAGATACTTTGGATGCGAGTGTTTGGTAGTCCCAAGTTGTCCCACTGAGATCTTGGAGCTCCCAAACATTACGTGAAAGGGGCTACGTGAAGGGGGCGGGAGTTGTGCATTCTTCGTTCCCTGGTTAGAAAGAGTACTCAATTGCGGATGCATCAGAGACGATACAAGATTCCCAGCATCATTGGCAGGAGGCATCGCTCTTGCCCACGTTTTTGGCAAGCGAGTGGTCGGGAGGCATGCCTGATCTGCCAATCTCATAGCCAGGAAGTCGCGCTCAGCTTCGATTCCTTTCGGGCTTCCAGGGGCCTACATTGCGTGACGTTGTGACACAACCACAACAAGCAACCACAGCAGCTACAACAACAAACACGCCACAACCGACACCCAATGAACAACAAGCAACAGGCAACAGCCAACAACCACAACTTCAACAACAACATTCAATAGCACCTAAGGCACCGTTCACAACAAAAGCACACAACACACAACAGCCAACAAGCAAGATTCAACAATCAGCACACAACAGCCATACATCGGCAAACAGTAAACAACAAGAACACCCCCACGACCACCACTGCGCCATCGCCACCGCCACTGCCACGGACACCATCACCGCCACCATCACCACCACCACCACCACCAACACCACTAACACTAGCAACAACACTAGCAACAACAATAGCAATAGCAATAACGGTAGTAGTAACAGTAGCAAAGCATCTAAAACGGGACAATAACACAAACAGCAGATGTAACACCAAAGACAACAGCGACAGCAGCAACAACATGAACGACAACAACAACGACGACAACATTATGAGCAACACTACCACCACCGCGGCCACCGCCACCGCCGCCGCCGCCGCCGCCGCCACCACCACCACCACCACCGCCACCACCACCACCAGCACCACCACCATCACCATCACCATCGCCGCCAACAAAACAACAGCAACATCAACATCAACATGAATATCGTCATCAGCAGTACTAACACCAACAACACCAACAAGAGCAGCACCAACGACAACAACGACAAAGATGACGACACCGACGACAACAACAACAACACCCACGACAATGACGACGACGACGACGACGATAACAGCTGCAACAACACCACCAACAATAACATCAGCAACATCAACAACAGGAAGCACAGTACCAAGAACACTGACAAAAACTGTCAACGACCACAACAACAACGACAACAACAACAACGACAGCAGCAACAACCGCAACAACAGCAACAGTAATATCAACAACAAATACAACTGCAAGGCAATTGTAACAACGGCTACGAATGACAGCTGCAACACAACAAGGTCAACATCAGTTGCAACAACTTCAACAGCAACACAGTAACCCAAAGTTAACAGCAACAGCAAAATCACGACACCAATAACACCGCCAGCACCACCAGCACCACCACAATAACCACTACTACCACCACGACCACAAGTTCCGCCGCCACCGCCACAAGCAACAACAACGACCGCAATGACAACGTGTCCTTGGCCTCGCAGATCATAGCCTTTGTCATGGTACCTTGTGCTTGTATGGGCTTGCTAGTTGCACACGGCACGCAAGCACAAAAGATCGAGGACCGAACCTTTCCACAAGCATGCTTCCGGCTTGTGCTCTCAAGGTGTGGGCTTGCATTTTTGCTGTGTGTTTATGAGTTGAAATGTCGAATTTGCCGACTTGGGAGCCTCAGCACAAATCTTATTGCCGGAATGATAAATTGCTGCAACACGCGGCAACACGTCAGTTGGGATGCACACTCCTACACAAGAGTCGGTTGGCAAGGCCCTTTCGGCTTGGCCAGGCCTTGGCGATGAGACTCGGGTCGCCGAAGGGGTCTTACGTGCAAGTCCGATCGCTGAAGGGGTGCTGCGCCGCCCTCGGACTCCGAAACATGGGCATGCCTGGGCAGGTACTTGCATGAGCAAGCAACGGGCCAACACCACTGCATTATTTAGAACAACTTGGCAGGGGCTTGGATGATAGGGCTTGACAAGCGGCTTCAGGAACAGCTAGTCACCCCAGTTTCGTTTACGCAGTCATCTTGTGTTTTGGACATCAAGACCTGGACAATTGACAAACGGATGCCACTCGTTGCACCTGTTACACGATTGGACCAGGAAGCTGTTGCTGGAAGCTTAGTCTGAGTTACGACGAGACAGCAGAACTGGTCCGCAGAGAATATGGCTAGTCTCATTCAGACTTCGGTGTACGACACGTTGCTACAGATCGCACATGCATGTGTGCGTATATCCATGTATTATGTATGTATGTACGTATAATATACCCATATATTATATGTATGTATGGATGGATGCATATACTAGACATGTGCCTCCATCCACCTTCATATACAGTATGTATATATCTTTATGTATATATATATATATATATTTATATATGTATGTATATATATTCTATAGATATGCATATGTACATGCATATGTATGTATGCATGTATGTGGGTACGCATGGATGGATTGATGGATGGATGGAGGCAAGGACGGACGGAAGGACGGATGGATGGATGGATGGTCTGGGTCCATGTATATGTGTACGTATAGATATGCGCATGCATATATGTAGAGGTTTGCATAGGCACAGATGTATACATCTATGTGCTTGTGTGCTACTCTTTGTGCCTGTAGTTTCATCTAAGCCTTGGGATGCTGATGTTGCAGATGGTTTGCTTGCTGCAAGCGATGGGTGCCGTGGGAAGGGCCTCTAAGGGCCACAGCATCGCACACAGGACCTGGCACGGTACATGTACATGTTAGTACAACAGTATGTGATACGAATCTTCATGTTTAGTGGAAAGAAAGGAGAGGACAGCCGTCAGCGTGAGGCGAGAGCCCTGCACAGCGGCGTCGGCCAGACAGCTTGCCGCCTCAGCTGTCCATGGATCTAGTGCTTCTAGCCGCAAGTTACTGTCGAGTGCAGAGTCGCTGCTATCCACTTGCGTTGGAACACCGAGTCTACCGGACACTGGCATGTTCGTATCTTCATAATGCACACCTTCCTAACTTTGCCTCGAATGTCGTACGAAACGAAGATCAGGAATGTCGAGTCCGCATTAGTTGAAGCTGCTCCCACGCGATCTCAATTTACAGCTGTGATGACGGCGCGCGCCTGTCAATCCATCTATGTGTCCATGTATCTGCCGCCCTTGTATCTATCAAGCTATCAGATTATCCAATTATCTAAACGTTTTTCTAGCTCATTTTCTACGTATGTTTGCACACCGGCGGGTCCCCCAGCCTCCGCCCTGCCGCTATCCGTCTTGCGTGTGGAATGCAAAAGGCAGGGCAGGCGCAGAAGATGGTGCCTCTGTCGCTGTGGTATAGCCGTCGCTCTGGTGCACTCGCGGAGCATTGCAAAAACACCCGACGCCTCCTCCCCACCGTTGTTTTCTGTGGTGGGTTCTGTTCCGGTGCGAACCGTGTTTTGCAACATGCCCCCGCAAAAGTACAGTCATGCAACGATATCGTGGCCGCCACTTATGCCATGTTCGAGATGGGAAGTTGTCCCGCATGTCGAAAGCTTGCGAAAGTCAGGGGAAACGTGACACCAACAAATCCCAAGTGCAGCGACAATTGGAGATTTGCCATCGCGATGTCGATCCCATCCTCCGAAAACGAGGACTGAACCAGCACGATCCCTGTGAATGTTGTCGCAGGCAGCCCTGGGAGGGCAGGCGGGGGGGATATCATGAGTGCAGGGGGGAGGATGGTAGCAGCCCTGGACCGAATGGTGCTTGCATTTGGTCATCCCACGGCATTCTAGAAGGCTACAGGGTATGTCTATTTTCCAAGAATACACCAGGTTTATAGGGGGATTTGATTATGTAAAGTATTCTATGAAGCCTTCTGTACTGTAGGATATTGTACAGGGTATACATGGGTGGTATTCCAGAAGGTATTCTACAAGGTATGTTGTGGGCTATAGGGTATTCAATGAGGTATATGCAGGGTATACAGGGGGTATTCGATGAGAATACTTTATCGGAAAATCCTTAATTATGATTTATGAAGGTATACATCGGAGGTAAGTAGTTTATCAACTATTCCTCTAGGTTCCTGATTTCCTTCATAGATTTCCCTGATTCAATAAGCTACAACTCAACTGGAAAACGGGCTCCGACTGATTTTCCCCGTATATGTCCTTAGGTCCTTATCGATAGGGCACTCTACGGGTTATTTTGCACGGTGTTCTATAGTGTATCTGTGTAAGATATACAGGGGTATCGTACGTATTTGTATACATATATATATATAGAGGGGATCTTCTATTCTACGGTGCTTTTCAAACGGTATCCTAAAGGTATATATTGGGTATGGGGGAGTTCTCTTTCAAGGCATCTATAAGGCATCATTTTATAGGTTATTCCACAAGGTATTGTAGGATGTAGTCTACATGGTATGTATAAGGGGCATTTTACAAGGTATTCTATTCTCGATATAAGCCCCATACTAAATAACTTTCGATTTGTTCGCGAAGTTCCTACATCCCAAATTCCGCATTTGCTTCATATAAACAATACGCTGCAATTCCATTGGGGAATCCTCACATCTGGGGCTCCTCCGGATTTTCCTGAAATACATGCTTCATCTTTCATAAGGTATTCCACACGGTATTCTAGAAGGTATTCTATCCGGCCGTTTTCTAGGCTAGATGGTATTCAATAATATGTGTGTGTGTGTGTGTGTTTGTATTCATATATATATATATATATATATATATTATACGCATAAGGTATACAACTCAGGCTACCCTGGGTGAAAATCCGTCAAGTTTCTAGGGTGGGTATTTTGTAAGGTACCCTATAGGTTATTCTCCTACATTCTTGATTTCTTTCATAGAACATTCCTTTATTCAAAAAGCTACAGTTTAAGTGTTGGATTCTCAGATCTTGGGCGCCTCCTGATTCTCCTAATAAACCTTTATCCATAGGGTATTGTACAGGGTCTATATATATATATATATATACGGTATACAAGGGGTAGAACGTTAAGGGTGGTATTCTATGAAGTATCCCAGATGGCATTCTATAAGGCATACATGGGGTGTGTAGGGGGTTATATACATTCTATAAGGTATTCTAGAAAATGTAGAAACACAAGCCGCAAGAATATCCGTAAATGTGACTATGTTACACATAAAAGACATCCAACAGGCGCGTCCACTAACACATAAGGTTTCCTGCAACTTCTATGCATGTGTTTATATCTGTTTAGTTTGATTATCACTATCATTAGTATCATTATCATGCGCATGTATACGCATGTCTATATCTATATCTATATCTATATCTATATCTATATCTATATCTATATCTATATCTATATCTATGTATGTCATATGTATATATATATATATATATATATAATTGTGTGTGTGGGTGCATGTATGCAAGTTTACACACATATATATATATATGTATGTATGTATGTATGTATGTGTATATATATATATATATATATATATGTATGTATGCATAAGAATACATGCATATATATATATATATATATATATATATATATATATATATGCCTGTATTCTTATGCATATGCACATGCACATATGTACATATGTATATGCATATATATATATATATACACATATATTTACGCGTACATACACATGGATGTTGGTGGGTGCATGCAGTGGTCACGGGACGTGTGCGATGTCAGCTGATATGGCAGGGTGGGCGACGTGAGAAACATGCCTGATGGCGACTCTTTTTGTTTATGCACATGGGGGCATAGCTGCGCCTACTTGTTTCTTCTGCTTGTGGGTGGTCGGAGTGGAGGGGCTGGGGGGGGGGGGGGGGGAGATGGCGTTCTGTGTTTCAGGATACACTATGGGGCTCTTAGGCAGGAAGTAGTGGATTGAAAGTAACATTGGCGAACATACCGAAAGTACCTCGCTTGTCACACGAAACAAGGTTTAACAGAGGATTGAGAAAATACTATCTGAGATGATAGGAGATGTCATGGCATGATGTGACATGACATGATATGACCGGCTGTGAAATATTAAGACATGAAGGAACAAGTGATGATATGATTTGTCATGTGAGACGACGGGTTTCTTCAGTAGATTCTCAATCCTCTGTTTAACCTTGTTTCGTGTGACAAGCGAGGTACTTTCGGTATGTTCGCCAGTGTTACCTTCAATCCACTACTTCCTGCCTAAGAGCCTCACCCTGGGGTAAGCGCGTCTAGAGTGTCCAAAGCTTCAGTTTTAAACATTCCCAGACTGTAGACGCCAGCAAAAGCATGCCTTCAACAAATTCAAGACGAAGCCTGTTTCTTGTGTTAGGTGCCAATGTAAACGTCTGTTCGAAAGGTCCAGATATGCCCCCCATGAGGTTGTTTATGTTGGCACAAGCTCAGTGGGATCAAAGCGGAACAATCTTTGCAGAGACATTGAAGGCAAACCTCGTCATACTCAAACCAAGGGGCGTTCACAGCCTTGAGCCTGGATCTGTGCAGCCAGGATCTTACAACGGATCTATCCAGAAATCAACTGAGCCTGTGTCAGAAGCTAGTCTTGCCAGCATGCAAGGGATCTCCCGCCTTGTCGGACTGTGCAGCCGGAGAGTTCCAGGCAGGCTGTTGCCAAGCGAAGCGTTTTGCCCTGAGGTCTTTTTTCCTTACCCCCGCGTGCTTCCGATTAGCGATGATGTTTGGAAGGCCAGAGGCTGCTAGCGCTGTATCGCCCGAGTCGTTCTCCCAGCGGATTGCGGCCGCTACTGCCACAGCCAGGCATTGAAACTCAGTTTTCAGCCCTTCGCTGGCCTAATCCTTACAGTGCACTGGCCAAGGGCCGTTCACAGCCTGGCGCCTGCATCCGTACAGCCAGGCTCTTAGCAGTGGGAATGCTACGGTGTTCAGGCAGCCTGTTGCCACGAGTCCATGCAGGAGTCGTTCTGGCCTCACGCTGACATTATGTAAACGTCCTCACTTGCTCGTCTACTCCGTGCATCGCTCATGTTCCAAGGCGACAGCCAGAACGCACCACATCGCCTGAGCCGGCCTCCCAGCAAGATGGTGGGATGTGAGTCCGGCATTCATGCGCTCGGAGCCGCTCCTGGTCGCACGGGCATCGAGTCTTTCTGGGGCTGCGAACACCGGCAGCGTCCTCTTTTGGTTGCGCACTTTCGGAAAGCCGGAATCGTGCATCATTTCGTGTTCTCATTTGTTTTCCGGGACATGGATAAGCAACTGAACTTCCATTGTGACTTGCTCGTCAAGGCAGCAAGTACCCCGTTCATAGTACCCTAATCAAACGCCGACAGGACCTTCGACTGCATCACGATATCTTGTCAACATGTTACCGTCACGTTGCGGATCCGGGGTTGGAGCCGAAAGCGCAACAGTTCCACAAATCGTATACAGAAACTGCCATATACCAACAATTGTCGAATTTTTGCGTCGGACGCATTTTTGGCATCCTGTTTCGCGGCCTTTTTGAAGCGGGCACCTTGTTTTGTCGCAGGGGATGGGATGGTCTTGTTCCTCGATCCACGACAGAACGACTGAGTTCAAAACGCATCCGAAGGCACGGTCCACGCATGCTTCGAAAGCAATCTTGGGACGCGCGACGGCAGTAATGACCTGAATGCACGCGGCTGACCCTCCAGACTGTGGACCGATTCGCAGAACGCTAACCAAGCTCGCGCTCAGAGATCTGGTGTGGATGACTGGAACTCCAACAGTCTTCTAATGTTGGCCACCACTGTAAGCTTGTCCGACAAATTCGTAACAAAATGGCATGAACAGAGCTTCGGACCCCACTTGCGCAAGTACCTGCCTGCAGGCGCCTCGTGGTTTGTCGCTACATCATGCCGGTGCATTGAATGAAGTTTGCGTTAGCAGGCCTAGAGACGGGGAAGCTTCCGATTTGTGCCGTCGCAAGGGGACCCTGCGGGACGTAGCACCTTGCTCTTCAGCAACAGATCGTGAGGGGAGTGTAAGACCTTCTGCAACGACGCTGCTGTCGTGAGGGTGCGGGGGGGTGGGGAGAAAGTCCTTCAAAGCCGAGCCTTCCGCACTTGAACGATGGGCTGGGCAGACCAACGCCTTGATCGGGAAGACTCGACCCTGACAAGCCTGCAAACTGGAAAGTCTGCCAGATGATGTGGCGGCTCCGAGTAACAATGCAGGCTTGTAACATGCACTACGACGAAGCAGAAGGTGGATGGGGTGAACCAACGGCCTCACATAGTGCAGAAGCGAGTAGGGGGGGATGGGGGCGGGGGCGCGTGACAATGAAAGCCTCGGAGAGTGATGCAGGACTTTCGGCAATGGCAAAAGAGGGCTCGCATGTGCGGCTGAGACATGTTCATGTTCTTCAGGGCTCCCGGGTCATGAGCCTGGAGTCCTCACATGTGTAGCCCAATGTGCTTTGGACAACCTCTGAAGACAAGATAGCCCAATGATACGCTTCGTTGGAATACCCCAAACTGTTCATTGGTATCTTAAGAGCATCGGCTGTCTTGACAGTTAAGGAAATGAAAAATGTCAGTGGCAGTTTTGTGCCAAAATGCGGCGTGGGCGAGGGCCGCGAGAATCTAGGCTGCGCATTCATGATTTTGCGGTGTGGTAGCTTCGAGACAGAGACAGCCAAAGAATCACAGGTGCATCCAAAGTTTCATGCTACAGCTGAGGCAGAAAGAAGCCGATACCTTCGGTCTACTGCTGCAGCAGTGCAAGTCCAGGCCGGTCTGTGCGACACAATTTAAGCGAAGTGTTGTGGGTGCCGTGATTATCTATGGTGTGACATTCTTTCTGTATCCCGCATACGGCATAAGATTACATCAGATCGGCAGAGGCACCAGGCAGGGCACCTTGGGCAGGCGATTTGCTCTCACGCCTTCGAAAATGGGGTATGGATTTGAAATGCAGCTCTGTTAACCTTAAACGGAAGATTTCTCTGCAATGCCTGTCCCCAGATCCTAACGCCCATGAGTTGTGATACTCGCACCCCTACGCAAGTCGCAAGAGCCTGGAATGCTGTGTGAAATCCACGCACGACTTGAAAGTGTGAAGATAAGCTAAAGTGTACACTGCGTCAAATGTGCAACTGTAATCGGGGAACGCCGCCATCAGCAGGAGCAGCACCGTTTTGCGCCATCACTAGTGGCTATAAAGATATTTCTTATGTGCTTTTGAGACGAAGTATGGATTGTGGAAGATTACCTCTCTCTCTGTCTCTCTCTCTCCTCTCTCTCTGTCTCTCTCTCTCTCTCTCTCTATATATATAGAGAGAGAGAGAGAGAGAGAGAGAGAGAGAGAGAGAGAGAGAGAGAGAGAGAGAGAGAGAGAGAGAGAGAGAGAGATAGAGAGAGAGAGAGAGAGAGAGCCATTTTGGCTCACAGAAGAGGGCCTCTAAACTTCAGAGGGGGCCTTGAGAGAGCGTGTTCCGGTAGAGGGGCTATACGAGCACATCGGGGAGTCTGCTGAACTACGCGTCTTCCCTGTGAACGCCGGGCCGGGGGACTTCTGCAAGTTCGCTCCTGTACGGTGGCTGTGCGCAGAACCTTGAGGACTTTGTGAAACCTCTCCGCCTACATTATCGGCGGCACTACAGGTGGGGGAGCCCGATTACACGATCCGCCGGGAGAACATCGGGAGACACAGAACCACTACGGTGCGCTCGTGATACTACCCGCAGTTCACTGAGAATGGCATCTTCACCTATGCAGATGGATGGGCCCCAGGGGGGGGGAGAGGGGGCTCGACGCGAGGAGGCCCGGGAGAGCTCCCCTTGCAAAAAACAGAAGGCGGAGGAGGCAGGGGGGCTTACCCTTGACATGATTCGGGAGGCCATGCGAGCCGAACTTGGAAGAGAAAGAGCGAACTAGGCCAGACCATAGCCAGTGTCAAGGAGGAAGTGCTCACGTTTGGACAGCGAGTCGATGGAATCGAAGCGGGGGTCACCAAGCAAATGGAGACGACGAACAAGCTCCTGCAGATCGTCACAACGAGCCACGACAAGCACACCGAAGCTGTCGCTCAGCTCAAGACGGAGCAGGAGAGACAAGCCACCTACCTCAGAGAATTCCAGGGGGGGCACACCGAGCTGGAGAACCGCCTTGCCTTGCTCGAGAACAAGATCAAGGGGACGTCGCTGAACGGGGGGAGCACGGCAGACACCGAAGCTCCGAAGAAGCAGGCCCTCATCATGGGGGGGTGGCCGGAGGATCAGTCATCCACAGAGACACTGCAAAAAGCGAGAGACATCCTCCGCCAGCTAGAAGTACCACTAGATTACAGCGAGATGTTTGTCCCTGGTCTCAAACGGGGATATGCGATCATTCCGATCCCACAGAAATGGGGGGAGACGGAAGACCAAAGGCGAGAAGCAGTTCAACAGACCCTACAGAAAGTGCGCAACACCAATATGATGCTGGGGGTGAACCTCGCAGGGGGACACCGCAAACTATGGATGTCGCTGTCACAGTCTCCAGAGCGGCGCAAAAAGTCCCGCCTTGCGGGCAAAGTCAAAAGAGTCATGCTGGAGATGGGGGCGCAAATGGCGAAGCTCGAGGTGGAGTTCTCCACTGGTTCTGTTTGGTACAACACCGAACGCCTGAGCAGTGCAACGCTGGAAGCCCCAAAGCATGCCGAGCGAGCCGGCGTTGGCTGGGTTCGCCTGGACGCCATGGCCCAAGCTCTGGGGAAACCCTTGGGGGAGGTGCAGACGGCATGGCAGCCTCGGAAGGAGGAGCTGCGCTGAGACCTCGCCGACCACGTGGCTGCACAGTTTCACCTCCGAGCAAGGGGCTTCCCTCAAGGGGTTTGTCCCATGGCGGTCCTTGGCATAGCCAGCTGGAACCTGGGGGGGCTCACCGGGGACAAAATCCTGGAGCTCACCCAGAACTTTGCGGGGGACCATGTGCTCAGCAGAATTCAGGTTTTCATGTTGCAAGAAGTCATCACAGAAGTGGAGCTGTTCTTCGCCTCGCGCTACAAATGGACGTTGATCTATGGCAAGAGAGAGGGCGCCTGGAGAGGAGAGGGGATACTGTACCACTCATCCCTGGGCCTACACCACCACAGCAGAGCCCACATGCATGCAGTCAGCACCACCATTAGGAGCCACCACAGCAAGATTAAGATGAAACTCATCGCAGCCCACCTCCCACATCACGCCACCACTGAACAGACAACAGCACTAGCAGCCGAGTGGGGAGAGCACATGCCGCGGAACAAGATCTGGATAGGCATTGATGCCAACGAGACCTTTACGACCACACCAGGGGGGCGCCCAAAGCACACACGGGCCGAGGGGAAGAGCTTCTGCATGCCCTCTCCACCTGGAAGTTGGAGCTGCCACCTCAAAGCATCACCACACCTACCTTCCACCCCTACAACACAGCTATGCAGTCCAGAAGGCTCGACTACCTTTGGCAAAAGGGATACCGTGCCGAAGAAGGGGGAACCCATCCCTGCCGCCACCAGACCGCCTCCGACCACGATGCGGTTTGGTCGATTGTAGCCTTCAACCCGCGCCTGGCGGGGGACTACCAAGCAACCCTATATAGACCAGCACCCGCCAGCAGCAGGCGGAGATCCACTCCACGACTTGCAAGTGATTGCGCAGGCAATCACAACAGTGCCGGGGGGGGGACGGACAGGTTCCACGAGAGCCAACAGCTACGCGCCCAACGCCGTGCAGCCCACAACCTTCCGCCTGGGGGAGCAGCAGCACGAACAGCGTGGAAAAGCATCAGCCGAGCGCGCAAGCAAGAACAGCGAGCATGGCAACACCACACCATCCAGAGGGCGAGCCAAATGGACTGGAGAGCAAAACGAACCCTCGACAATGTCGGGGGACGCTCTGGATGGGAACACCACCTTCTCGACGACATACACTGGCAGCGCAAGCTCACAAGCCATTTCCTTAGCATTTTTCATAAAGCCCCACCGCAAGCCACAGCAAGACACCTTCAAGCCATCCGCACAGCCCTCACCGTAGCCTGCAAGCACCACAGCTGGCGGCCCTTTACAGAAGCAGAACTACTCGATGAAACAACCACCCGGCACAAGGGGAAGTCCACTGGCCCAGACGGCATCTCCCTGGAGGCGCTCCGGGTGCTGATCCAGGACCCGGACTGGAGCACACGCCTCACATACCTCTTAATGACTTCCTCTGCCGGGGGACAGTTCCCCCTCAAGCCCTCCAGGGGGTTACAGTGTTGCTCCCGAAGACCCTGGGGGCACCCACCACGTGGGGGGATACGCGACCACACTTTCTTCGGCGCTCCTTAAATGGTTCGCCCAACTTTTGTTGGGTCGCGGGGGCCACCAATTGCAAGAGGGGGACACCTACCAATGGGCCAGACGCGGCAGACAAAAAGACGGAACTCTTGGTGGTGTTGCGCCGAGTCATGCGCTGGCTCGGGACTGGAAGGTCCCCACATGGATTGTCAAATTAGACATCCGAAAGGCGTTCGACTCCGTCTGGCAGGAGTCTATGGGGATGCTAGTTGCCACACGCGTGGGCAAGCTCATGCAGAATGGGGGGATTGCTATGGGGGGGGCAACCCTGGGAAGCCAGGGCATGGCTCAGCCTACTTGAAGCTCGTGAACTACGAGTCGCCATCGGAGACATCCTTACATGCATCCCACAAAGCAATGGGGTCCGACAGGGATCACCAGATTGTCCAGTGCTCTTCGCAGCCCTCCAAACAGCCCTTGACGAGGTCCTCGGCCGCACTGCACAGCACCTCCCCACCAGGGCGGGGCCCAAGGCAGGGGGGGCCTTCATGGATGATACATATCTATGGAGTCATAATCGTGACCACTTGCAGCGCACACTCGCTGAGCTTGAAGTCAGGCTCGCCAAAGATGGCCTAGCCATCCACCCGGGCAAGACTGCCATACTATACTGAGGGAGCGGGTGAATTCCAGCTAGGGGGGGAAAGGGTGGCGTGCCAACCCTTTGGCACTGAGATCACGGCGCCCGGCTCTCCACTGACGTTTGTGGAGCCTGTGGCGGCCATCATCACGGCCATGAACCACCGGGCGCGCAAGGCCTTCAGCAAACACAGCAAAATGCTTTGTGCGCCGACTCCCATCAAGGCGCGCACTGTGGGCCAGCCAATCCTGGCCCATTGTGGAAACACTCCACAAAGCAGTCAACAGCACCAGCTACGCCCCATACGCACCATGATGGGGGACCGCCGGCAGCCGGGGGAGACATGGGTAGAGTGGAATACCCGCAGCCTTCGACGAGCCAGGGTCCAGCTCCACCAATCGGGGGAGCCCCGCTGGAGCACCTTCCTGCTGGCGCAAACGCGGGGGCTCTGTGGACACATGGCGCGCTCTACGCAAGGGGGGCTTCAGTGGAAGAATCTCAAATGGTGGAGGCAACAGCAACAAATCCCCCAGACATGGGGAGGGATAAGGCACGGCCACCGCTTCAACTCGGACACCGACCCCGAAAGACAGATTGTGGCAGTGGGGGGGGCTCGATTGGATGCAAGTAGCTCAAAACAGAAACCTGGCAAGACCTCACACACACTTTCGTTGAGCAATTCGACGTACCATGGGCCACCGGCAAAAGCAGGGGAGCATTGGCAACATTGCACCAATCCGAGGCGGAAACAAACGTCCAGCCCACCAGTGAAGCGCAAGCTGAGAGCACGGGGGGGACACCTAGCACTGCCCGTGGCCCATGACGGGGACGCCACCTGACCGGGCCCAGTCACCCGCCATCCACATCCACCAACCAAGTCTCCGCACAGCACGCTGCACCACGGCACTTCTCCAGCAGACACACCACACCACGAACACTGAGCGGTAAGGACAAAAACAGAAAGACACAGAGTGCAGTCAGCTGTTCCAGCCACACTTTTGAGCCCAGCCCTGTTTACAAGCATGCAGTCACACTGCAGCGGGAGATGCCGCCAGCTGCTTTCGCTCGAGTGCCCCAAGGCACTGCCTAGCAGCCACGACCGGCCATCATGGCCCCAATTCGATATGTGGTGGCCCTCCTGGGCTGTGGAGCGCACAGAGCTCCAAACGACACCGAGCCCACCACAAGGGCGCACTATCCGCTTGGGGGAAGAGCCACCGCTGCACCACGGGACAGCCACAGCGGAGGTGGCTGTGGGGCCGGACGAGCCCATGACGGACAACAACCCCACGGCAGCCATGGAGGAGCCACAACCACCAAGAGTGTGGAGCACCGCGACGGGCACGACAGGAGCAGCCAATCCGCAGCCACAGCCACCGCAGCCAATACAACCGCAGCAGCAGGAGGAAGGGGGGCAGAGGCGTGGATTACAGCGCAACCACAAGCAACCCAGCCTCCCAACCAACATGCAGGAGGCAACGCCGCGCTGACAGCCACGACAGCAGCAGAAGCTCCAATGACGCCAACCGCAACGGGACCGACCCAGCTGGGAGCGCACACCACGCCACCACAGCCACAGCCAGCAAGACCCGAAACATCGGGGGGCACCACCTATACTACACCGCAGCCCAGCGAGCTGCCCAACGGTTCGGTTACTACGCCCCCCCATATGACCCTGACACTGATCCATGGGACCAACCAGAGGAGGAAGCAGCGCCACCGCCACAACAACAACAGGACAGCCAGCAACAGCAGACGCACCAGGAGGCCGTGCATTACCGGCACAAGCACAACCCCAGCACAGACTGGGAGCGGCCCCAACGCAGCCCATACCAATACAACAGCAGCCGCCGCAGCACTACACGGTACCACCTGCAGCACAGTGCTCCCACATCTGGCAGTCCACCTCCACTACCAAGCCATCCTGCAGGCAGCAGGCATCCCCCTACCGCAAGCATGTGGACACCACTACCACACGCCTGGCATGGTGCACCCCTCAATGCACCCTGCCGCCCACACAAACCAATACAGCTACACCCTGCAGCAACACGCAAGCGTCGCCACCAACACAAGTGCAGCACTGCCCCCAACCGACAGCTCAGGCCAGCAGCTCGCCAGCACAGCAGCCACCCAGCAACCCAGTCCGACCCAGCCAAGCACCCGAGCTTCGGGGAGGACAGGTGAGCCAGCAGCACAACGGGGCCAACAGCTGGAAAGCTCCGACACAGAAACATCAGCCTCAGCAGCAGCCGGCAGCGACAGCCCTCAGACGACCCACACGGACCCATGGACAAGCATCAGCTCACCACGACTGAGCCAGTGCAGCGACGACACCGACCAAAAACAACCGCACAAGACGCAACCGCCTGTCACACAACGGGAGCAGCCCAGCGTGGCGCCACCATGCCAGCCACAGCCAGCGCCACAAGAGCTACCGAGCTCCAGCATGAGCAAACCGCGCTGGCAAAGAGCTCGCAACCGAGCGGCTGCGGGCCCACAGACAGACCAAGGTCCAGAGCGACCAACAGCAGCGCCGGCTACCACAGAGGAGGCGGGGGGAGCCGAGCCACCACCACCGCAACAGCAGCCAACACAAGCAGACGCCCAGCACGTGCAGACCGAGCCGCCACCAGTTCAGCAACAACCACTGCAGGCAGACCCCCCACACATGCAGACAGACACGGCCCCATGCGCAGCAGAGCACAACGAGGAAGAAGATTGGGGGGATCAAGCACACAGTGCGGGTAGAAGCCACAGCTACAGCCGAAAGCACGAAGGGGGGGCGAGCACAGAATGCGGGGGAAGAGATTTAAAGCCGCAGTGCAGACAATCTTTGAGATCAAAGGCATGAGCAAGCCCAGCAGCAAAACGTGGAAGCAGGTTGCCTTGTGGGTACAACTCACAGAGGACTCAGACGAGAAGGAGTGGGAACGTGCAATCCACACAGCCAGACAGCAAGCAACCCAACAACAAGCTGCCAAGGGGGGGAAACACAGCCGTGTCATACACGATCCGGAGCAGCACGCAAAAGACATGGCAAGATTTTCCCAGCTTCTCAATAAGCACCTGGAGCCGCGCACAACAGGGGGGGCAAGCAGCTCAACTGACGTACCACCACCGTGACAACAACCTCCGCAACCACAACCACCGCAACAGCAACCGCAGCCAGCACAACCGCAACCACAGCCACAAACACCCCACCAACCAGTCACCGCAGCAGGGGGGACGCAGAGACCACGCAGCAGCCAGCCGCCGCAAGACCCCCGCAGGAGAAGAAATAGCGGGGGGTCAACGACAGCAGCCGTAGGTGACGCCAAGCGCGTGAATGGCGAGTTTAACCTCTGGCTGCTCAGCTTAGGGCAAGGACGAGTCCCTAGGACGATGCCACCTGAACTCCCCATTGCGCCCGATGCCTTTCTGCACACGTGTGCGCTGAGCAACGGTGGAGCCTGGGCGGCAGTCATTATGGACAGACGCGATGCGCGCGGCCCGGCCTATTTCAGCGGGCAGGATCGCCCATATGCCATCGCACGTCAAGAGAGACGTGAGGGGGCCCCCGGCCATACGGGGTACCTGGCGACGGGCATGGCCATGCTCTTGCTGCCGCTCGGTCCGCCAGCAGGGGTAGCCCCCGCCAGATGGATGCTCTTTGTGACAGCAGTGGAGACAAATCGCGATCCTGCAGCCTGACAGCTGCGCGTGGGGGACGCCTACATCCTGACCATGCCCAAGCGGACGAAGCGCTGGACACACAAGCATGTTGTCCCTCCGGCGGCTCTGGACCGCTGGCAAGAGCTGGGGGACAGACTCATGCCTCAAAGACACGACCTCGCCCCGAGCCCCCCCCCGGCCACGATTCCACCTGGATGCCTGGCAATAGCAATGGTCAGGCGATGCTTACGGCGCTTGGCAGCGGTCCTAGCTACCACACCTTTAGCAGTCCGTTGAGGACCTCATGCTGACCCTCACAGCCTGCAGGGAGCGGGGAATCCACTCTCGGGGAAGCCAAACGCAGAAAGGTGTCCAATGAGTTCATGGAAGTGGAGGAGCAACTCCGAAGGTTGGCAAGGAGATTGCCCAGCGCCCTCAACGACGACGACCTGGTCGACGATAGCCACCCTGGCCCAGGGACTTGCTGCCACCATGGACCAAGCAGGCCTTCAAGTCACGGAAGCAGTTGTGAGGGGACCCACACCGCTCTGAAGGCCATGACGGCAGCGAGAGACCGTGCGCTCAAGGGGGACAGAGGCTGGATGAGCGAGGGGTGGCTCCTGACGGTCGCAAGCCTTCTTCAAGAAGCTGGGGGACTTGCAATGGAGCTCCTCTACGTGCCAGCCCCAGTACGCCCAAGCAATGTGGTCGAGTCGAGCTCGACAATGGGGGCGAAGAAGCAATGGGGGACATGCCGCCACTCCGGCGGATCAAATGCTGCCTGCGAGAGTTGGGGGGGCTGCTGCCGTTCCTCACGACCAACGAGGGCGAGCCCACCAGACCCAACTGCTACAATGGGTTCAGCAGCAAGAACAGAGTGCCCGGTACGTGGACAGCCAGGGGAACCTGGAAACCCAAGATACCGCTCGCCATGAAGACAGCATCTTCCGGGAGTCGCCACACCCTGAGGCTCAGCAAGTCCAAGAGGACCCTGGCGATGTGGTCCAAGCAGCCCAGACGCTCGAGCAGGAGAACACACAAGACTATGATGGGGCGAACTGCCCCGGAAGACGAGGGAACAGCCATGGACGTGGCAGAGGACAATCTGGACAGTGGGGGAGCAGCGTCGCAACCGCCAGTGGGGGAGATGGACAGCCAAGAACATGTGGCTACCGCCCCGGCCTTCTGGCACCTCCGAGCTGCCATGAGCGAAGTTGATGTCCCCTCTTCGGCTGAGCGCAATGCCACTACTGACGGGGAGCCGACACATAGCAGTGGACCGTCCGCAAGTGAAATAGCGGAGGCCCATTTTTTGCAAGAGCAAGTCGAGGCCGAGCTAGCCGAATACGGCCGAGGCTCCCGAAGGAGACTGCTGAGCCCCATTGGGAGCCGACGTCGTGTGCCAGCTAGTTACCGTACTGATGATTCGGATTAATTAACTCGCTCCCGAGGGGCCAGCAGCCAAGACAAAGCACCATGAACCGAACCTGTGATGTTATCTACGACTTTGGGGGTGCAGCTGTAGTTTGTGCCAGCTGTTTGTTCGCACTCGTACCAAGCCGGTGCTGCCAGGGCCTCAGTGTATGGAGTAGCCAGCTCTCTGTGCGTTTGCTGCCCTTCCGAACAGTCGCACACACACACACACATGTGATAGTAGCCAGCACATGTCGCTGTTGCTTTACTGGTGGGGGACAAGTGTTTGCAATGAAGTGAAGTGTGGGAAGCCCCAATACGGGGCAGCGACAGTCGGGAGCTGAGCTTGAGATGGGGGATCAACACATACTGTAGGGGGGTGTGCCCCTCAGCCTTCGAGGCGGGTTGGGGTTTAGTGTTACGGGGATTGTGGTGGGGGAGCCTGTGAGTTGATCCACAAACAGTCTGGGAAGCTTTGTTTTGCCTGTACCTGTCCCAGTGCGCGGAAACGCGCGAGGGGCAGCATGGACCGCGCATGTTGCCTCTCTGACTGTGCTGAAGAAGAGAGAGAGAGAGAGAGAGAGAGAGAGAGAGAGAGAGAGAGAGAGAGAGACAGAGACAGAGAGAGAGAGAGAGAGAGCGCGAGAGAGAGAGCGCGAGAGAGAGAGCGAGAGAGAGAGAGAGAGTGCGAAGGGGGAGTCACTGAGTGGGAAGCACGTACCGGCAGATGTGCACGCCCTGGAAGCTTGGCAACAAGTTAGCACTTTTCGGAGGGAGCCACGCTGTCCATGAAAGTACTCAGACCGGGGAGACAGCGACCGCACCGACAACGACGGAACATCACCTGGACAACAGCCGGGAGCTCGAGAAGCCCATCGACTTCCCCACCCAGCTTCGCGACAACACCGTGGGGGAGACGGACGGGAACACGGAGGACCCGCCGTGCGAGAACTGCTCGCAACCTGCGGGGGGAGGGGGGTCTCACAGCCGAACAAATGGGAGCCCTCATGACGACCCCGAAGGGGGAAAAGAGACAAGCCCGTGAACTGCGGGTGTGCGCTTCGCACGAGGGAAGGGACCAGGACGCTGTCCGGACCCTCCAGCCCGGTAGAGAGAGAGAGAAAGAAAGAACGAACTAAAGACAGAAAGGAGAGAGCAAGCATAGGGTCGTGATCCTGCAATGCTTTGCAGACAGCGTTTCTCCGAACGCCATAGACCGTAGGCCATTATAACATGAGGGTAGCTGCCTGGAGCGGGCGCATCAACAGATCACATCTGTAATAACCCAACAGCCTTTGCCTGCGAGTTCTGCGAGCAACATCATACTTCAGAGTTCTACACCTTGATATCACGGACCATGCTGCTGCATCGCAAAACTTGCCATCACAGAATGAACCGACAAGATTTCCGTCACGGATACACTCCGCCCAGGTTGGTGCCGAGGCCAGTTAACAGTCGACATAGAAAGTAATTAGTGCTGCCGAAAATTCAGCGCGAGGGGTATGTCCTCTCGCGCTCAACGTGCTAGCTGCTTTCGCCGTTTAGCTTTGCTTGACTTTGCTCCTGACCTGTTTCGACGCCGTGGAAGGTGTGACCCCAGGGCGTGCGGAAAAGTGTTTAGTACCACAAAGTATTTGAGACTTTTTTCGGTTTTGAAAAGCATGCTCACACCTTTGCAACCCGCCGGGCAAAAAAAAAAGGAATGTCATTACATGACAAAAATTATTGGCACGTCAACAAAAAAGCATAAGATGGCAGAAACTCTGTTGAGACCAGGATTAGGAAAAAAAGGTATGACACAAACTGCACCCACAGCAAAAAGCGCTATCTCTAGTTTGAAAACTGAAACGTCGAGTGCCGGAAATTGAAACTTGGGGTTTCTTTCGGTTGTGGATTGGGCAGCTATTGACAGCTGCCCATGGCCGTTGATCAGCCTGAAATGTGCAGGGTTTGTGGCTTCAGGTCTAGGGTTTATAGGATTCATTTAGACTTGATCTCCTGCTGTGTTCTGATTTTCAGGATTGGGACTGTGAATGACGCCCGGCTAAACTCCCTAAACCCTACATAGGTAGTCGCAAGCCTCGGCAGGGGCATCCGCCGCCATCAAGCAGCTTGAAAGCCAAAACCCTGAAGAAACACCTATACACTCGATCCAAGCTCTCCATTTTGCATACAGCATCATCGTCGTCAGATCTTCTTTCGAGGAGGAATTCAGAGGTGCCTCTTTCAAGCTACATCAACAATTCAGGATTGCTTAGTTGCCAAATTAAGGACTTAGTAAGTAGGTTATATATGTACATGAGTCTTATATCGTATAGAAGTACCCTAAGTAAGGGAGTTACCCCCCCAATTATAACACTGCTTACATAAGCGAGTTATTAAGTCCCGTGGGCCTCAAATTAGGGTTCCTCAATTAAAAAAGTTTAAGTTCTATAGTTCTATATTTATACATGCAACCCTAAACGCCGAACCGCAAGCCCTCTCAATCCGAAATCCTGAACTGACTATACTTGCACCCTTGCAGCGATCTCCCATGCGGCTTGCAACAGTGGCACCACTGCTGCCGCAAAGCTTCGCTCCTCGACCGCACTTGCCCTGTAAAGCGAGGGATGCAGGGTTTCAGCTTGGCAGTGAAGTAAATTTTCTCATTTTGGGGAAGCATTAAATTGAGGGGACCCAATCGTAATTCAGAAAGTCCCAACCTGAAACACAAGCTTGTTTAGGGTTCAGGGTTCGGGGCTTAAGGTTCTCATCGATTACGGTATATAAGATAGGTCGAGGGTCTGCCAAAAGCCGAAGCTACCACGACATCCTTGCATGGGAAGCTAGCTCACATGCCTGTATCAGCTATTTTACCGGATCGGGCCTTGTCGATGAACTTACATATACAGCAATGATGTTACAAGTTTGTGTTTCTGAGATTTCAAGATGCAAGCATGAAGCTACACCCCAGCTCGTCGAAAAAGGAGCTGTACAGATACTAAGTACCTGTCGATCACCCGTTGGCCACATACTTTCGGACTCACCCGTCGGGACAACCGGGACAACCTGCCTACGAAATCCTCGTTCGATTCACAGTTGAAGATTGCATGGTTGAGCGCAAAAGGGTGGTCTTCGGCTTGCAGGCCCAGCTCCCACAAAGTGTGGTGGAAATAATGACATTTCGGTCGCATACTAAACAAGCGATACCCATGATTTATGGCGTAATCAGCTAGCCAATGGTAGCCTCTCAGAAATTTGTGGCCAGCACGATGCATGAAGCGGGCGCAAGACTGGCTGAGGAAAAGTGGGTGCGAGTGCATCGCACCCAAAAAGTCAAGGCAGCCACGAACTGTCTGGTGCATGGCCTGAAGCAAAACTTGATGGCTTGGGTGGCACAATGACTGTTGACGCTGAAGCAGCAAGAAATCCAAAAACATCATGATCAACACTGTATCCGAGCCCTTGCCACCGGTCCACGGCGATTGCCGAGGCTTCTTACGATGTAGACCGCTAGGCGTGAATCGCTTGATTGTGGAACACTTGCCTTCGGCTAGGCACCACATGCTGAAAAACCCAGGGACCCATGCGCCCTGTCCAAGCGACTGTCGATCGACTTGGACTCCGCCTGATCGAAGTCGAAACACCCCAGCCAGCTCAGCAAGAACAGGATGCTGCCGCAAAGGTCTCGGGCGAAACCATATTTGATCATGTGGAAACAGTCTCGTTTGTACAGGCTTGCTTTTCGACTTCTTGCATAAGGGGCCAGGTTCAAAGGAGGCTCTGAACTCCATGGATCATCTTTGTACATGGAATCAACCCATTTCGGCCGATCTGACATATCTGTTGCTGGGAAGTCTTTATGACCGGCCCAGCATTCTGGGCACATCAGGAGGTTGTTAACCCGGCCTTCGTTGAGATACGTTCGGTCAAAGTACCCAGCATCCAGGTGAAGAAACTCGAAGTCTCCTTTGCATCCAATGAAGGCTGCTCTATAGGTGATCCCATCTCGATCTTTGATGCCGTCAAGAAACAAAGACTGCAGGTTTTGAGCCACTTCCGCAAGCAGAGTGGGCACAATGGCATCATTCTGCGACAACACCTTCTTTGGTATAACTGCCACCAAGTACCGAGAAAACAAAGAGTTTCCCTTGCCGTTGTGCCCCATCGCTTCAAGCAAAGGAGTCTCAGCAGAGCCAACAGTGCAGTGCCCTTCGGGGACTGCAGGCTCTGGGCAGTGCTTTCCGCAATCAGCCGCCCTTTGGGAGCACGTCCAAGTCAGTCGGCCGGCATAGACTTTCTTTTTTTGATCAACGACCTCACGTTTTGACTTGGATCCAGCTCGCCGAAACTTTTCTGGAAGAGCAAAAACGGTCTCCCAATCAAAGACAAACACAGGTGACTTCTGGTAGCCGCGGCCCTTATCCCCATGAAAGCAAATTGGTAGTATTCTTCGGCGGTCCTCCCGCGAGTACTGCTCATACACCATATGATCAGGGTGGTAGTACTGAAATCGCTGCCAGAACGTGTCACACAGGGTTTCTGCTTCTTGCCCTTTGGGCAGGCCACCGAACAGAAGTCGAGCATGCTGGTTCAAGAGTACTCGGAAGAAGTCAGTCAGTTTGAGGAAAGGGATATCTACAGGGCTTGAATCTCCGTCCTCAGCATCCACACGCATCGTTGAGGTAGGGATGTTTAGTCTGAGTCCGTGCCTCCTAAACAGGCGTTGGCTGTCCCTTTCCCCGTGAGTCTCATGTACTCTTGCTGCTTGCATTACCGAGGACTGCCCTTTGCAGCTTGGCTGGAACGCTCTGGCCATCCGGCCGACATCACACGCAGGAGCCTGGGCATGGATGGGGTGTGGCTATGTATAGGGTTTTGTCACAGCCTTTAGATACGTCTATATACAGTGTGTTGTGATTTCGGGTAATAGACCTTAAGCTAGTGGGGTTTTATGGGTTTTAGACGGATCCTGGTATCCCTCGATCGAAGCTTCTGGCCTACTTTGGGCACCTTCAGGCTGAAATCTAAGAAATTTGTGCGGCAGTGGTTTGGGCACCTGCTTGGTCAAAACTATACTTGGTGCGTTAGTTAATCTGGGCCCGGGGCTTGGGCACCATTAGTTTAAGAATCATTGTAGGGTTTA
>CAJNDT010005357.1:401111-463901 GCA_905221615.1 Symbiodinium sp. CCMP2592 | reverse complement strand
GCCCTGGGCCTTTGCCACCCAGGCCGGCTCAGCGCGTCGGCCCTGCGGAACGAAATTGTAGCCTCTTGCCGTATCGTCAGCATACTCGGCAAGTTCCTTGGCGAAATCCTGCTCGTCCATCCTTTGCTTTTCCGTCATTTCAGCAGGAGCACTTGCCGACATAAACTGTGGCTTGGAACCAACAGGCACAGGCTGTCCGTCGCCGAATTTCCTTTTGGCAGGAGGCTGCTTTGCCGGCGGGGGCCCCATCGGCTCTGGCACTCTGCCTTGCTCTGCCGGCGGGGGACCCATCGGCTCTGGCACTTTTAGCACGGGATTCGGCTCGGGATCTGGCACTCTGCCTTGCTTTGCCGGCGGGGGACCCATCGGCTCTGGCACTCTTGGCGGGGGATTCGGCTCGGGATCTGGCGCTCTGCCTTGCTTTGCCGGCGGGGGACCCATCGGCTCTGGCACTCTGCCTTGCTTTGCCGGCGGGGGACCCATCGGCTCTGGCACTCTTGGCCGGGAATTCGGCTCGGGATCCGGCTCATCGTCATGCCAGGCATCGTATTCGTCCTGGATGACGGGCATTCTGGCCGTTCTGCCCCAGCGATGTTGCTGCTGCTGGTGGCCAGGAGGAGGATGAGCTGGTTGCACCGGCCCCCTGCCAGGAGGAGGATGATCTGGTTGCACCGGCCCCCTGCCAGGAGGAGGATGATCTGGTTGCACCGGCGCCCTTGGTAGTGGTCCCAGCATTTCGCAGCGGTCTTGCTGGCACCTGCCACGGAGCAGGAGGCCTCGCCTTTTGCTGAGGCGGTTGATGCAAAGGCGGGCGGGCCCCCCTGGGAGGAGTCCCTTCAGGATGATGTATTGCTTCGCCTTTGCCTGGCACTCTGCCTTCTACTGGCACTCCTCCTTTCATCCCTTTGGCTTTTGCAGTCGCAGATCTAGGGGGATCCCAGGGAGGTGTCGAATCCCAACACTGAGGTGGCGGAGGATTCGGCGGCGCAAGTGCCTGCGGCTGAATTCTGCTCATTACTGCCCTTGTTGCCTCGACCCTCATTTGCTGGCATTGTTGCATCAAGTCCAGACCCTGCTGGAACTGTGCTTCCAGATTCTTGCACAACTTGTACAGATCGGCCACCATTTCACCAGTTCTCCACTTATTCGGTCCATAGTCAGATTTGAATTTTTCGCCAGCGGCAAGCATCTTCTTCCAGACCTCTGACGCGTACTCGGAGACGGTGGCGCTGTGGTTTGAGGGAATGGCCCACAAGCTCAGAAAGCAGTTGAGGTGACCCTTCATCCTTTTTGCGGGAACAGCCATAACTCCACCAAGGCAAACGTCAAATTCTCCGCCCCCACTGGCACTCTGCCTTTGTGGTCCGGCACTCTGCCTCCCATGACAGTAATGTTATTCTCATGGAGGTCCCCCAGAAGACTCCCTTCCTGCCTAAGGGTATGCATTTGTAGCTTCAAGACAAACTTTAACAGCTTGAAGAGGATCAGCATGGTCTCTTTCTCTGGGAACTTGCTTGGGTCGGAAAACCTCTGGTTGAGGAAGGCTCCCACAGTCGTCCCGTTGCCTTTGGCTTCTGTGACGATCACCGATTTTCTCCTCCGCGGTGCCACTACGCCCGAGGCATGGGTGACCAAGGTTTTCAAGTCGAAAGCGAGCGGGACAGGAAACGATTGCCAGTGGGTTGTGAACGTTCGAGATTTCAGAAAACGCCAGTCATATTGGTTTCCACACTCTGTTTCATCCTTTGCGAGTTTCCTGTGCAGCTTGACACAGAGGTGCAACTGATCTGTCGGATGATCGAAGTCCAGAGCATCTTCAGGAATAGAATCCACCAGTTTCAGGGCATCTGCTGCGACTTCCGAGGCTTTGAGGACTTCGGCACTCTGCCTTTCAGACCGAGGAATCCTGAGCTCGCGCAGAAGCTTCAGAATGTCGATGACCCACGGCTGTGGGATCTTCGCAATCATTGAGTCCCGATTCATTCCATGACCGACGTATTTCCATTCACACTTGCACTGTTTGCATCCTTGCCCGCCTCTCACGCGGAATTGCAGGCGGACCTCACCGAAGGCTGTGACATAGTATTCTAGAGGTTTTTTGTTCGGCAAGGGAAAATGCCCACCCATCTGCAAGGATCCATCCAGCTCTTGTTCGTAAAACTCAGAGGTGATGTTGCCGGCTCGCACATTGGCCCAAAACAATTGACCAAGCGGACTCGTATGCACAGGCGCTGTCATCCTGCGGCACTCTGCCTTGTCCAGCCAGATTGCGGCACCCTGCCTTGTCCAGCCAGATGCAGGCACTCAGCCTTCTCAGTCCAGCTCAAGGCACTCTGCAAAGAATGGCGAGGCGGCACTCTGCCTTATAATGTCGAAATGATATACTACCTCTGACGTCAATGTGTTGTTAGATTATAGTTACTAGTATTTGACACAATTTCAATTATATCAACTATATTTTGATATTATGCTCACATTGACATTAAATATCATGCATATGCCATCATTCAAGGACCACGACTCACTTCACTTTGAGCAACTCCATCGACAGAATAATCATGACATGACACTTTTATTGAAGCAGCAGCTACACCGAGTTTAACTTAATTGAGGGGCCAGACAGACTCAGCATGATCGGGAGCTTAGCACACGAATGAAACCTAATTCAAGGGCTGTGTTGATATTCAAATCTGCCATATTCCATGATTCAAGGACCACTGCAGCAACATTTGAAACCTGAGCAACCATCATAAGCCATAGGCAAAACAATCATGACATGACACTTCAGAAGCCCGAGAATGCTAAGTTGAATTTGGCAACGCAGAAGCAGCATGATCGGAAGCTAAGAACAGCACCGATGACCAGCAATCCTGGGGTCTGGAGACGCCAGCTGACCGCCAAACCTTGCATGGTCACTTTCATTCATACTCAGACTCTCTCAGCACAGTCGCAAACCCAACACATCCAACAGAACTCAGAAGTGCTCGGTCTTCAGAAGTCTCAGCACTCACAGTTTTGCTTCTGCAGCAAGCAATGCTCTTCTGGAGGCACTACTCTGACCGCGACGAGGCCTTCTCCAAAACACTCACAACTTTGATCATGACTTGTTGGTTTGCCTGCACCACAAACAAATAACCTGTTGCTGTGCGAAAGGCAGGCAGAAGTCCACATGAGCAGACATCGGCACTGAAAAAGTTGAGAAGAGTCAGTCGACGAAGCCTGACCCACCTGGCACTCTGCCTTCCTGGCACTCTGCCTTCGTCACTGTCCTGGCCTGAAAATTAAATTGATATTGGAATTTGGGCCAACCCCCTCACTGAATGGTCCAATGGTGGGCACTCTGCCTTTGGCACTCTGCCTTTTAAGGCACTCTGCCCTTTTTTCTCACGGACACGGCAAGTGGACGACTTCAATGAATTCTCCGCCGTCTTCCATGGCAGCAAGCCTTTCTTCGAAGTCGTTGTAATCATCCTCATCTTCCACACGCTCTTCATTCCAGGCCTCCGGATCATCTTCGTCGTAAGCGAATCTCACCATGGTCGTGGTCCACAAGATTTGGTCACCGTCGGTGACTTCCCCGTCCCACAGCGTCAAATTCTCAACCCCCCGCGCCCAGGTCTCATTACAGGCATAGAGCCATCTTTTGTCCATCATCACTTGCATGCCTGCACCGGTGAGTTCCAGCTTCAGGTAAGCTGGCGGTGCGTGTGGATCGATCCTGAACTGAGATCATGTTGAAGTTGCTACTTGATTCTAGTCAGTATTAAGATCCGTAGGTATAAGATAATAAATAAATGTAGCGTCGAAGCAGTGCTTGAATCTGAGTGGCCATCTAATGCACTTTGGCCACCATTGGTAGCGTTGAAGGGCCGTCTGGGCCGTGGGGCGCAAGGACCAGTGCGGATAACTTTTGTGAGTGTTATCCTGCGTGGCACCGGGTTGCGCCCAAGCGGCGATGCCGTTCGCTTTGAAGAATTCAAAGCGAACCTGCAGGGAGACATCCAGTCAAGCAGTAAGAAACACTCACAATCAACACATGCTATGATTATCATCACATACACTGCCCACTGCCTGCCAAACTTCCTCCACGCACATGAAGTATGTGTAAAGGATCTGGTTGGGGTCTTGCATCGGGATTTTGCCCTTCTTTCCCTTGCCCTTGCCAAGATCGCCCTTGCTCGCACTGGCACTCTGCCCTGGCCCTGGCTTTCCTCCTCCCTTCCCGCTCGCACTTCCTCCCTTCCCGACCTGACTTGTTCTTTGGGATTGACCGGCGTTGCTCAAGTTGGCCATCTGCCAACTTGAAAACTCTTGCAGCCGAGTGCGCTGGCGAACTGCGCCCGTGTTTTCCATGGCGGATAATGACTTGCCCACTGCACAAATGGGACAAGGGCACTCTGCCTTACACCGTAACCCAGACAGCTGCAACAGCACAAGTAGGCAAAAATGAGCACTCATTACAATCACCGGAGACTGACTGTTAAAGTCACACTTGCACCCACTGAGTCGCCGGCTGGATTCACTCATCCAATCGCCCCAGCGGCCCTGATCACCATGTCGGCACAACCGACAAAGGAACTGACAGTTTCCACAACCGAGACGGGCATGATCTCACTTTCTTTTTAAGCTCAGTCAGTAACACCGGCAGCAAGGTTTAAAAGCACGAATTAAGCTGTGACTGCCAGCTGAAAGTGGGAATGTAACTATTAGTCTTATCAAGGTAAGGACTGTGTTTCACGTCCAGCCAGCAGTCCAGTGTCGGGTCCAGGACTCTCTGGCTGGGCCAGTGTCGGGACACAAATTTCGACGGCTCAGAATCATTCATTGGAGCAGAACTGTTTGACCATGGACTTCGGGTTCAGTGTCGATGATCAACTGTACGTGTGCAGCTCATCCTGCATTTCCAGCAGTGCTTCAATCATGTACTCACGATCCCGGAATGGAGCATAGTAGGCTCGGTGGTTGATCCACCTTACAATGGCTTGTTCCATGGTCATCGAGGCAAAGGCCATGACTAGGACACAATAAGCAGCACAGGTCCTGTTAATGCCACCGTAGCAATGGACAAGCACACGAATTGGCCTCTTCTTGCCTCCACGCTTCCGACCACCTCCCTGAAGCTTCATCGCCTCCAACAAAGCAAGAGCATTACCGAGCTCACCAGGGAATGTCTCATCGGCCACCTTCAAGGCACTCTGCCTTCCATCGGCACTCTGCCTTCCCTCAGCGGCTCTTCCGAACAGGCTGCCCATGTCACTTCCCTTGCTGAAGCCCTTGTCATAGGAGCAGCCATAGCCAAATGAGCCCTTCGTCGATGCCTTCTGGCTTTGCATGTGATTGGAAACCTGACAGGGGCCGCTGTAGCCCTTGCTGATTGTCTTGCCCTTGCCCCTGCCGCCATTTGCCTTGCCCATCATTTTGCCCTTGATGGCACTCTGCCTTTGACTCTGGCTGAACTCCTCTGCTGAGCGCTGCCAGCACATCATAATCTTTCTGAAATCTGAAATGAGGCGGCGCCAAATGCTCTTGAACTCATGACTTCTTTGTTCAGCATCAAAGTCATTGGCATGTGTTTGATCCCAGCCACCATACCGAAGATGTGCAGTGCCAAACGGTCCACAATTCGCCAAATACTGATACCAGTCCAATGGCTCAAAATTCCGAGGTCTGTCATCTGCATTCATAGAGATGACAATGTCAGGCTTGACCCGGAGCTGGTCATATCGGATCGGGCAACCAATACTGCCAACAAACAGTTGCCACTGGGGATGGTCGTAAATCAAAACATCATCCATGGTCCACGTCTCGACATCATGCTGGCATGGCCGAGGTGGCGGGATCGACCCAGGCAGCACATCTGTCTGGCCGGTCCATGCTTTGTACAACTTCATATCCATAGCTCCGAAATCTGAGATGGCCTCAACTGCCAATTTGATTCGTTGATCCAATTGTGCAGCCCTTTGGATCTTTCGGAGCCCGGTGGTATAGTCGGCAGCTGATCTGCCACAGTGTAAACAATTCCACCGAAGTTGTTGCACGGCTTCGTTCCAGTAATCACTGCCAAGGTCAATGTTATTGGCCTGATGATGGTCAGCAGCAGAACTCTGGCACTCTGCCTCGGAACTCCCTGAGCACCTTGAAACGGTCGTCGGCATCACTGCTTTCATCGAGCACACAATTGTCCAACGATTAAAACATTAACAGTGACTAATGCATCACTATACAGTACACTAACCAATGATATGTAACATTGTGTTACTACTGTTACATCAGTATGAATGAATCACTTGATTATCTGGCCGGCAGATGTCGATCATGTATGGTGCAAGGCAACTCACTGACAGACTATGCAGGCAGGCAGGCAGGCAGCAAGCCTCGGAGACAGCAGGGTCCTGAGGACATCACTGCCACCCGGCACTGTGTAGTCAGCATGTCATGCTGGGTAACCTTTTTGAATCCAAGTTGCGCACACTACCGCTGAGGTCTCAAATCGGACAGTCTAGCTCTGCTGGCGAGATCGTCGAATTCAAAATCCTCTAAGCGCACGCAAACCCGGCACTCTGCCTTCCCCAACATCCGTAATACGGTCTCGGAGGCTGTACAAACACGACAAATCATTGATTCAGTGACGACACAAATTCGTCTGACACATTGTAATGTAAAATTCCTGGCACTCTGCCTTGCCGCACAAATCTCGGAACGAGTACGCACAGGATCATGTCATTGATATGCCAGGCTACTTGCAAGACTTGCCCACGCTCTTCAGAATTCAGAAACATCCACAATGTCGAAAAGGACTCCTCTAGCAGCTCGTCGAAATAAATCACATAATCATCGTCGTCAAAACTGTCCGCGACCGAGCCCACAACCGAACCCCCAAACGCCGCAGTGCTTGCAAACTCGCCAACAGCCAATAAGTCCGAGACCGAGCCCAGAGACTCACTGTCACTCCACGACATCGACCACATCTGCCGGCTTGCACGGATGCCTACTACGACTTAGACTAGAGACAGAGCAGGTCGTCGGGATCACTGCTTTCATCGAGCACACTTCAATTGTCCAAAGATTAAAACATTAACAGTGACTAATGCATCACTATACAGTACATTAATCAATGATATGTAACATTGTGTTACTACTGTTACATCAGTATGAACGAATCACTTGATTCCCTGGCCGGCAGACAGATGTCGATCATGTATGGTGCAAGGCAACTCACTGACAGACTATGCAGGCAGGCAGGCAGGCAGCCAGCCTCGGAGACAGCAGGGTCCTGAGGACATCACTGCCACCCGGCACTGTGTAGTCAGCATGTCATGCTGGGTAACCGTTTTGAATCCAAGTTGCGCACACTACCGCTGAGGTCTCAAATCGGACAGTCTAGCTCTGCTGGATGGGCCGCCTCTGTGGTTCAACCCTCAGAAATATTCAACCCTCAGGTTTCTCTGGGTGCTATAGCATCATGAGAACCAGGATATCTGATGTACATGTACAGCATCTATGTACAGATTCCGGTGGGTGTACAGTCTGTACAGATTGCGGTGATGGGGGTAGCATCGTGAGCATCATGAGACATCATCCTGGCTCAATTCTGGCGAACAAGCATCATGAGACATCATCCTGGCTCAATTCTGGCGAAAAAGAAGAAGAGGTTTAGGTTCGGTTTTAGTTATTTTGGCTCAAAAGGCTCAAAAGAGTGTAAGAGAGAGCGACCCGAAGGAGGAAAAACAGACAGAGGGGCGAAGGGTCATTGGTGTTCGGCTTTCGGATTTAGGGTGTAAGGCGCCAAAACCCCAACAAAGCCGAAGCCCTGCCAAAGCAGCAGCGGCAGCGAGCTGGGGCCGGGCCCGGCCGTGCGAGGGAGGCGCCTGCGAGGCGGGGGCGAGGGACGGGGGTTTTGGTTTTGGCCGGCTTTCGCGGTTTTGTGTGGGTTTTCCCTAGTTCTCTTTCTGCCTTTAAAACGGAACTAGGATTCGGAACTAGGAAAAACTCGAGTAAAAGGCTAGCTTTGCAGGCCACGTCTGGTTTTTTTACGAGGGTTTTGCTTCCACGTCTGGTTTCGCTCTGGGTTGCTTCGGCCTGGGCGCTTTGCATTAGCACTGGGCAGCGTGAGACAAGAATAATAATCACAGATGAGACTGGCACTCTAATACCGAGTCCCGCAATATGGGCAGAGAACCCATGCCTGACATTCCCGGTGCTTCTGGCACTTGGTGCAGCATTCAGCAACAGGTTCAACAGACCTCAATACAGGACCCACTGCATCATTGAGGGCCTTTCGCTGCCGACGAACCGTGGGGGTGTCGTACACCCGCTCAAGGGTTTCTGGTGTTGTGCCGCAGATTGCTGACACGACAGCCCCCGACCGGCATTGATCTTTCAGAAGCGATACACATGTCCGCTTGAGGCTGTGAGTTCCTAGTTTCGACAGGTCTACATCGTCCCAGATACTAGGCAAACCCTCCTCGTGCCGCTTGGCTCGCTGTCGCTGCAGGATTGCAGCCGCATGCGAGATTTTGTATAAGAAAGCCCGAGTAGTGATGGGCCGGGTCCATGTACGATGCAAGGTTCTGCCTTTGGAGATTTTATGACCGGGAAATAGACAGCAATCTGGAGCCATGGGTTGTTTGGCAAACGGCCACTGTGCACCATTAGGCGCTTTCAGGGGCGATGTCTGCATCCATTGCCGTAGCATACTCGCGAATTCCGCCAAGATGGGCACTGATCGGGGTTTCGTCTTGCCATTGACATTGTCGGGGATGTTGATAAAGCTTGGGTTGCTGTTGTTCTCCAATACATTCTGAAGCCAGGAGACGAGCACAGAGGTTGCTGCTCCTGCTCGCTCGCCCAAGCACAATTGCATCAGCATCAGGACTGCTGCCCAGGGAGCCTGTACTTCAGTCAGGAGGCAATCCCAGAGACTCCGGCATTGCTCTTGGTCTAGGCATTCCCGCTGGCCCCTAGGGTTGGCAGCTTTCTTCTTGAGGCAATGCTTCTTGTGATTCTCGCAGCAGAAGTGTACCTGCACAATGTTTGTCCGCAGTGATCTGCATTTCGTCTTGTCCACCTCGTTCACATGAGCTCTCAGCTTCGGAGGAACATTCTTTACATCCCGGCCACTTCGACAACTTTTCCAGCTGCAGCTCATCTTTCGAATGCTGGTTTTGCATCGTCTGGGGCCACGCTTCGGTGCTGGGAGTTTCCCCTTCATCGTAGCTGAGGCCCTGTACAGGGCCTTCAGCTGTTGCTTGCCTTCTGATGTGTAGCTGGCCCTGTACAGGGCTAGCGGCTAGCTGTGAAGTGTCACGGTGTTGCTGTTGACATCAGGCCCTGTACAGGGCCAGATGGGAAGTCTCATCTGAGCTTGGGCAAACGGCTACAAACCAAGTTTGGCAGTGTTGGCATGTTCTGCTTGCAAGTGTTCGAATTGCAAGATCCATGAGCTTTCTGGCTTTCGAGAGTGGTGCTAGTGCTGCTGGAATGGCAGCTGCCGGGGCCGGGGGGGCGGGTGATGATGAGCCTCCTTGGGAGGACCTGCGACTAGTGACTAGCGACTATATAGATACATGCTCAATTCTGTTCTTGTACTACTACCATCAGACTTCCCAGGACCCATGGAAAAAGGTGGCCAAGTCGCTTCAAGGCACAGGAGCTTCCTTGTGATAATAGAATCGAATTGTCTGTCTTTGTCAGGTCAAGGGTCAAAGAGAAAAAGGAAGAACGAAAGCGGATCTAAGAAAGAAAAGAAGAGAAGGACGGGGTGGCCTTATGTTCTTGAGAAGCTCTTAGATTTTTTGTGGCTTCAGGCGAAAGATCTTGAACCTGTTGGTGAGCAGCTCTTCCTCTGAAGGCAGGGCGGCACATGTTCGTTTTCTCTCGGAGGCTATAACTTTAGTGTGCAGGCGAACAGGATGACAATGACGATCGACGCGAGCTTCGTGCTGAACTGAGTCAGGCCCTGAGCAGAACCACCATGTATGGGTGGAGGCATCGACGAGATGTGAGACGTGCAGCTCGGAACGGTGACGAGCCACCCAACAACCCTCCCCCATGCAAGGGGGCCCCAGCCGTGCCCAAAGCCCCTCCGCCCCCCCCCCCCCCCCCCCCCCCCCCCCCCCCCTTTCCACCCCCCCCTCCAGACCAGCCAGAGCACCCAAAGGCAGCCCCCGCCGAAGAAGCTGCCAGCTACTTGCAGCAGTGGTACACTACGGCTTGGATGCTCTACCAGCAACAGCTCCTCGCCTCCCACGTGGCGGAGTCCACAGAGCCAGGGCCTGCTGTGCCGAAGGCACCGGAGACAAAGCGGATGCCCCGGATGCCCCAGCCCAAAGAGCACCAGCCGAAAGGATCCGCGGCGAAGCCCAAAGGCGCACTTCATCCAATATAGCCCATGAATAATGAAGCCTATTTCCCCGGCCAGGTGTGACCATGCCTCCCGAGCAACGTCGGTGGTGTCCCCGCCTCATGGGCTTACGTTCTTGGTTTGCAGCTTTGGACTCTGTGATTTCTGAGGCCGGGCCTGCGAGAGCTACAACTACCTGAGGAAGGGCTCCTGTGCGAATCCTCGATGCTCGCTGCACCGCGGCTAGAGAAGGTAGGATCTACGGTGCACTGACGCCACAACAGCCTGGGTACTGAAGCAGGAAAACGATTCAACGAGTGATTGCATCTGTCTGTGATTCTGTGATGATGGGCATGGCATGCAGCATGTTCGGTTGCTTGTCGCACTCGTGCCTTGCTGTCTGTTGTGCTTACAGGACAGGGCTAGGGATGGGGGATCGACACCTTTTACGGGTGTCAGACCTTTCGGATTCAGGGGCCGAGGATGCTCCTGGTCCTGCTGTGCAAGGTCATAAACGGAAGCTAGATCCGGAGCCGGCTGATCCTTATGCAACCTTGAAAGCTCGTCTGCAAGAGCCGTGTCCCTGTTCTGCTGCCCGGAAGAAGAACCAGCAGTCTTGCTTCGACAAGTTCTTGGAGGCGGGCCAGTGGCAGAGAGTCGTGTCCTGGAGAGAAGCATTTGGAAACTTGCACAAGCTCGATCAAGACCAGTTGGCTCCTAGTCGGCTTAGTCGCATTTTTGTTGGGGTCTAAAACAACTTTATGGTGGTCAAGCCAACAGAACTGTGTTATGTTACTCGATTGCATGCACTTGAGACGAGACAGAACGAAGAAACTTGTGCTTATGTCAATAGCCCTAAACCAACCCCCCTGGAGATATCCTTGAACAACAATCTCCAACACTTCAGAAATTTCATGACCGCAAATCTAAGTTGTTCGAGATGCTTCGAGAACTGGCTCTCAGCCAGAAGGTGCTGCTGCCAGGGCAGCAGCCCCCGGGGGTCGAAGATGAAAATGTCGAGACCGCTGCGACTTCGAAACTAAAGTACGGCTTTCTCGGGCTACATGTATGCAAGCAAGGCCTTTCCACCCTCCTTGGTGTAGGCTGGAATCCCCGCCTCAGTACCATCCTGAAAAGTGTTTTGGAGGGTCGACGCTCGGCCCCTGTCGACAGACGGTTTATGGAACGCCCTATGAACGATGCTAGGCCAGTGTATTCGGAGGTAGTTTCCCATCTTCAAACACTGTACGAATCGGTGGCGGAGACGCTACCTTTTGAACAGACTGGAGAAGACGACGATGAACCCGACGAGTACAATGTCCACCCCGCATCGGGGCCAGAATTGAGGTATTTGCCACCTGGTTCAGTTTACGATTTGTGGCGGCAGTACCAGGCTACTTCTCAGTCCTCCTGTTCGTGGCAATGTTTCCACAGTGCCTGGACCAACGAATTCAGAAACAAACTCACCTTCCGTAACAAGTACACCTTCGGCATTTGTCCTACGTGCGTCAAACATAAATTGATGCTCCGTCAACTTGGTCATGATGCGGTGGGTCGTCTTCGACAACGGAACTTGTACGATAGACATTTGGCCAGCCAGTTTGCCGACAGACGCTGTTACTGGAACATGAGGGCAAGCAGCAGGGTACACTTCAAGACGGTAACACTGGTCATCGATGCTATAGATCAAGCGAAGTTTGGTATGCCTCGCTCACCAGTGTTTTCTGAACACCTGTTTCAACAGTATGCTCGGCCAAGATTGCACGTCTATGGTATCCTCGTTCATGGATATGCTGCATACCTAGCCGTCATGGACGCAGACGTCTCGAAAGGAGGATCGACGACGACGGATTTGCTCTACTTTGTGTTGAGCCGTCTGAAAAAACGTGGTCTGCCATTGGAAGACTTTGAGGTGAACCTCCAACTGGACAACACAGCATCGTCCAACAAGAACAATACGATGCTCTCAGCTGCCGCAGCTCTCGTGTTTTTCGGTTTGGCCAAGGTGGTACGCCTCACGTTTCTACGTGTGGGACACACACACGAGGTGCAAAAAAATATTCTCGCCGCTCTAGGTTTTCCAAACCTTAGTCCTGGAGCTCCTAACCTACACCCCTCTTAGTCTAGCCTTTCATTGAAACCACTGGTCAGGATATAGACCAATGGCTGGGGGAACTGGCAGGTGGCTCTGTTGCATCATGAGTATAATAAACACACCAGACTCACATGTGGGGCAAATTGGCACTACAACTCTACCCTACGCAAGCTGTGCTACAACACAATCCTAAAAGCCCTAAAACCCTACAACCCTAAAGCCCTGAACCCCCCAAAAAACCAGAAAACCCCTCAACACCTAAACCTTTAAAGCGCCGAAACTCTGAAAATATAAAGCCCTACCCTAAACCCTAAGCCCGACAGTCCTTCAGGCTTCATCCGCAGAAAGGTGCCCATCTGCGAGACGCCCGACTGCCTCATCCGTGTGCTGAACAGCGAGTTCATGCCGAGAACACGGCCCAAGGAAGCCGTCAGATGCAGTTTCAAGCAGGATTACGTTCGCGACTGGAAGGCCTACTTTGAATGCACCGGTAGGCGAGTTGCTGGTATATTCGGGCCCTCTGCACCACATTACTTCGAATTCCGACGCCGGGACAGCCCCTTGTTTGTTTCTGGAGTCTTGACGTCGTTGTTTCACAAAACTAGGGAGTTCCCGAAAGACTGTCGGATCTGGGGTTTAGGCCTTCATCTGGTCCGAGGCTTGGATGGTGAGGATCAACTTTCTCGACAAGGGCACGGCTCTGATGTCCTGCTGATGTTTCTCACCTAAAATATAATATCCCTGACCCCAACCCTACGAACTCGTGTCCCGAACTTCAGGTGCAAACAGTGGATGGCGGACTCGGCCTACAGCTGCCGCTTGGTCCACGTGACAAAGGAAGACATGCGGAAGCTGCCGGGCTCCATCCCTCCAGGACTGTTCAGCAACAAGTTCCCCCTAAAACCCCAAAACCTCAACCCTAGAGCCTAAACCGAGCCTGCATGCCGCAGAGATACGGAAGCTGCCAGGATCCAAGTCTGCAGGCCTCGTCTCTATTCCGACAGCATAGGGCACATTAAAAAATGTAAATATACTATGGCCAAACCCATGCCTGTAAGCTTCAGCCCCCAAGCCACTGCAACACGGATAATGTAGGGGCCTTAATAATTGGAATAGGGTTTGGGGGGTTCCTTATTATAATATTAGTATAGTATACCCCCAAACCCTATTCCAATTATTAAGGCCCCTACATTACCCTTTATGAAAGCCTTTGACCTAGACCTCGGGCTGCCTGAAAGGATTCCTGCCCCGACGGCCTGCACCGCCAAAGTACCGGAAGATGATAGAAAGTTTGGCCGCGGCGATAAGGGCCCCTCCGTTCGGGTCCGGGTTGAGTCGCGCCGCCACCTATCTTGAAAAATGGGTTTCTGGCGCCGCGACCCTGAACGAGCCCCTGGAATGCTTGCATCTGCAACCCTGTGCTGCTGCTGTTGCCTCGGGGAACAGACCTGCTAGTGTCGCTGTGCCCATGTCCATGGAGCCTGAACAGTCGGTGGTTCGTGTCAGCAACAGCAGCCCTTCGGTGGAGTCAGGGCACACAAGCAGTGGCAAGATGACGCTCATCAATGAGATGGCTTCGACTATGCACAGCAATGGTATGACCTGGCTAGATGCTTTCAACGAAGCCTACCGCATGTGGTCTCAGCTGCCAATGCCGGTGCAAGCACAACTGAGCTCTGCCACCGAGCCGGAGCAGCAGGATGATGCCAACGTGCCTCTCGAAGCAGAGTTGGACCGGGAGATCTAGAAAGTTTGTTCGTTATGCGAACTTCTTGCTTTGTTTGAGTCCTGAGTTTGTTCTTGGCTCACGTGCCTCAGACACTGGGTGCTCAAACCAACATGTCTCACGCAAGCAGTCCTCCTTGTGTGCCCGATGTAGAAGCCGTTGAATCCTCCAGTCGTTTCCTGCCAGCTGTCCGAAAAATGTTCGTGTCCATCATGGGGCTGCAGCAGTTCTCCTATTGGACGGACCATCAAGGCGAGATGCTGAGGGAGGTATTCCAGCAGCTCTGGATTCACGGCGACTTGACGGAGTTACAATTGCAAAACATCAGGACCTTCGTTGACCTACTCACTTCCTTGAGAACTATGCCTCCAGATTCGCAGGACGGTCGCATGATCACAACAGCTCTTCCCCGACGTCAGATCGACCCACGACTTCAGGAGGACTGGTACTTGAAAACCCCTGAGAACAGAGAGGACATGCTCTTGCACTTGGATGTCATCGCCGTGGTTCTCGACAATTGCAAGGAGCCTTGTCCACGGCCGTTGGATCTGAGGCCCCTCAAGGAGTTTTTGCTCCATGTGCACACCCGGCTCACTGCGATGGACTAGATTCAGGCCGGGGTCTGGTCTAAACCCCCAAACCCTAAACCCTCACCCTGGAAGCCTAAGCCACGCTTGCCAGACAATGAAACCCACCCTCGTTTCAAGGCTCCCGGCACCTGCAGGTGAAGGTGGGGTTACACGTTTAAGTGAGAGGTGTCAGAACGCAAACCCATTTTCGTGAGAGATCCCAGAACGCAACCCCAAATTTGTGATAGATTCGGAATACCGGAACGCAAAGCCAATTTTGTGAGAGATCCCAAAACGCAACCCAAATTTTGTGATAAACGCAGACTGCATTTCTCACAAAATGCCATATCCAGGAACCAGGATTTATCACAAAACACTACGGCACGTAAAACGGAACTTTGTGAGAAATGCAGACTGCATTTCTCGCAAATTCGTATAAGACTCAGTCCCGCCACGTTTCTTCTGTAGGGCAAATTATGCATAGATTGGCACAAAGCAAGCATTTTGTGACAAACGCAGACTGCATTTCTCACAAAGTTCCATTCCCGGGCAAACACAAGTTTGTGATAAATCCTAACTGGAGACAACCGACAATGGGGAGAGGTCCCAGAACGCAATCCCTGTTTTGTGATAGATTCAGAACTCCCAGAACGCAGACCCGGTTTTGTGATAGATTCGGACCACTGGAACGCAAACCCGCTTTTGTGAGAGATCGCAGACTTTTCTCATAGTGCCGAAGCAGTGGAATTCCCAAAAATCACATGAACAACCATGTCCAATCCTTGTTCATCAAAACCAGCATGCTCTCTGTAGGATAACACGCCTCCTCTGTGTAACCCGAAACCCTCACCCTGGAAGCCTAAACCACGCTTGTCAGGCCTTCGATCGGGGTCACGACGGTGAGTGCCTGCGATGAACAGAATCCAGCAAGGTTTATTTTGGCCTTCAGCCAATAGTCTGAGGGCTGCATCCAGTGGCTGAAGTGTCTTGCATCGATACCGTGTGTGAGCTGTCAAACACTGGGAAGTGCCTCGAACGTGGTTTCTTGTGTTTGTTGCATGTGCTCCTCTCGGCTTCACGACTGCACGTGCATTGCATGCGATAGTCGCAGACTTGCTGCTGTGCGAGCTTTTGATCTCAGGGCTGTGGCTTCATCTTAGGGCTGAGGCTTGTGTGTCTCGGGACAAACATGGGAAAACGTGCCGGTGACAACAGTGGCCAGAACAAGCAGAAGGCCACTCGCAAGGCCTCGTCGAACGACCTGGACTTGGAAGCTCAGGCTGCCAAAGCTCTCGGGGCTGCTGAAGCGATTCCTTGGTGGACAGATGCCATGGCCATGCTAGACAAGATACTGTCCGACGACGGTGCAGCCAATTTCCTTTTGAAGAAATTCCCCTCTGTGGATGCTCGCCTGGAGTTTGCTGCAAAGTTGAAGGATCTGTTTCCGGTTCCTGATGGAGAAGTGTTGGCAGCTCCGCACTTTACGCCGGGGGTGCACAACATTGCCATTTGGCAGTGTTGCTACCATGCCCAAGCCGGCAATAAAGGATTGGTGGCCAACGAATTCATGAACAGCTTGGTGACCCTCATCTTGCTTGAAGGATTTCGATCGAACGCGGCTGTGCTGCCAGGAGTCGAGTACTTAGTCATCCAGTCGTTGGTTCCGGTCTACTTCGAGGAAGTATGGCTCACCCCTGAACTGGAGCCGGGAACGTTCCCGATCCATAGCATAGGGTTCATCAAAGGCTGGACCCGATGTCTGGCGATGGTGACAGCAGCCTACATCATCTCCGAACTCGGGGTCATGGATTGGTACAAAACCCACATGCCGAGTCAGTGGCAGTCGTTCTGCTGCATCAAAGCCATGGTGCCCACCGAAGCCACCTCGGAAGTCGATCGGATCGCTTCAAACAGGGGTCACTTGGCTGTAGTGTGATCCTGAGTCCAGTGTGTTGCTACTTACTTCCGCGATCTTGTTGTCCTTGCAACCATGCTCAGCCTAGATATTACACTGGCTTCCGTGCTCACACGGGCGGCACCCAACTGCTTCAACACGCTTCACCAATTGTATCGCAGAGTCAAACATGGCGAGTCTGTCGAATCCATCGTCAAGCAGTACGAAAACCCAAGGAGTGTCCGGTCGGTTCTTGGAATGGGGCCTGCGGAATCCCAGGCGGTTGTCAACTTGGTTCACTATATCCCCGCCCCAGCGAAGGACCTTCTCGCAAAGGCAGCCGTGCAGTACGGGATGAGAAAAGGAGTTGTGTCGCACGCCGGGCTGGGGTGTGCTCACCTGCGACCTGGAAATGGTCCGGATGTGCCGATTGCCAGCTGGAAGGAGAGGTTGGCTTACAGCCAGTCGTCGGTGCTACTATGTTGCCAACGATTGGTGATGGAGTTTGCCGACGCAGCTCCGAATATGCGAAAGACCAACGGAGCCCCAGAAGTGGCACGGATGTCCAAAATCTGCCGAGCCTGGGAGGTGGTGGAAGCCGAAATCCGTGGCCAGCTTACCTCGGAGCAGTTCGCGAAGGCAAAGAAGGGCTTGCATGACTGCTTCATGGCCGGTAACTTTGACGACTGGTTGATGCAGATCACAGAGGAGTGCCCTGCCATTATCAACTTGAAGGAGGTCGCTCAGTTCAAGTCGTTGCTAGAGCAGCATGCCAGCGAACTCGAGAAGGCCTTTGGTTAACGGTTAGCACTAACTTATGGTTTAAATCTTTGAGACCTTGTCCACCGGATCCTCAGGGTTTGCCGCTGAGTCTTCAGGTTTACTGAAGTCTGTTTGGTGTGCTTGAGTGCAGCTTCAACCGTGCATGTGACCCTTTGCACTACTTTGTAGACCCATCCTCTGGATTTTGTTGATGTGAACATGGGTCTTCCAGCCTTGTTAAAGGAAATGGGGGATTTTGCATCGACGTTCATAACAGAACCTTTGCACAACATTGCTGGTGAGAGTGGAAGGTTTAGGCAGGTTTCGGCTCCAGATTTTTAAACCCCAAAAAACGGTCAACCCTAAACCCCTGAACAAAGCACCAAAAACCGTAAACCCCAAACCCCTAAACAAACCCTATACACTAGAAGCCCGAAACCCTTAATCTACGAAAGCTTGAACCCTTGATCCCGAACCCGACACACAGGCTGCCATCGACAAGTCCCGGGCCCTCCAGATTCAGGTCGAGGCAGCGACGTTTGCGAAAATGGAGGCAGACCTGGCTGCAGACGAAGCCAAGCTGAGGCAGTACGCCAAAGACGAGCACAGCCGAACGGCAACTGCAGCATCCATGGCTTTGAATGCTGAGCGGAGACGCTATGTCAAAGGCATGGATCAGGTGTCAAGTTTCAGCGATGTCTGGCTCAGGGTGCGAACTTGTCCGGTGTCCGCATGGGATATGCAAATCGCTGAGTACCGCAGGCAGCTGGCAGAGCATGTGACGACATCCCCCGACAAGAGGTGTGTTTGTCCAAAACCAATGTAACTATGCAATAAGGCAAAAGCTAGTTACAGTTACAGCTAGTTTGTGTCCTGCTCTATTCAGGTTCTTGCTCCTGGTGTTGGACATGACCGTCGCACCCCCGAACATGGAGATCGATGAGATGACGAAGGCCGCCGCCAGCATTCTTCATGCCAGTGGCCAGCATGCCCTGTTTTTGCTCTTACCTCAGCAGTACAAGAATCAAACCATGTCGGCCTTGCTGCTCGCCGAGCGCCGCATCGTGGACAAGCTCCTGGCTGCAGCGGTGAACTTGGAGAATTCCGTCAGTATCCACTACAAGGTCGACAGCATGCACGCTGCCGACAAAAGGCGGCTCTCCACGCAAGCACGGTTCGCCGTCTCAGCTAAGGTTGATGCTACTGCTTGGTTGGAGTCTGACATCACTCGTGGCAAGATCGAATCAGTGCCACTCGTGCGAGTGAAGGAGATGAAAGCCGTGGCAATGCCAGGGTCGGTGAGCTCCGATGTTTCATGGGAGCTGTCCCCTGCAGAGCGGTTGGTTCACCGAGGGTCCGCCGCAGCGGCCGGCATGGTGGATGCCATCGTGACCAACTCCCCGGCGAATCGACCCAACACGCTGCTGTCTGTCATTGAGCTGAGAATGACACCGAACAACGCAGACTGGGCACAGGGCTGCTGGCAGCTCACCAAAGACTGGGGTGCGAGAACTGACCGACCCAAGATATCCTACCTTGGGCTCTGCAAGGAAGCTTCACCTGTGCGAAGTCATATGGCCTCGGTCTTGATGGAAGAATGGTGGCCAAATCAACCGGGGGGAGGCCCAGCTCAGGTTGAATCGGTCGCTACAAGCTTGCCAGACTTGACACTGGCCACCATCGGTGCTGATGGCATGCCTGTGTTGCCCGCGGTGGTGCTCGAAAAGTTCGATCGGCATGAAACGTATGGTGGCCCGTGGGCGAAGCTTGTTTCGAATTTCCGTGCTTGCATGGCCACCGACGTTGTGCCGAAGCTGAGTGTGAGTGCCAGGGCTTCTCGGGAAACCGTCGAGGGTGCTGCAACTGGTGGTGCAGCCGTTGCCAACGGGCCGGACTACAGCATCGCTCCTTTTCCGACCCAGCCTCCACGGGTGATCTTTCCGACTACCCCCGCAGCAGATTTCAGAATGGACGACGTGTCGCTAGGTTCGAACCTACGGAATAATTGCATAGATGTGGCTGTTGCTAAACCTGAACTACAATCCCGAACCTCCGAGATCCTAGGCTCTTCAACGTGAAAGCCACTCGAGGGTTGCCAGCATTGCACATCGACAAAGACTTCAACGTCTACATGTCTGTGGAAGCCACCCTGTCCTTGGAGCCGCAGGAGCTGTTCGGCTTCAACCTGGGAGACCTGCAGAAAGGCTTTCTGCTGCATACAATACTGCATGTTGTGCTCTGAATCTGTTTGTTTACGCAGTAGTCTTGGGAGGCACTGCTGCACCCGATCCCAACACCAGCATCAAGTGGGAGCTCTCTGACGATGTGGCCTCCGTTTTCATGGACGACGGCCAGGGCAATCGAAAGCTTTGTACTGTTGCAGACGCCCGTCACCACGCCTTCTCCGCAATGCACATCCCCGATATCGGCCTTCAGAACTACGACGTTACCCCCTTGAAGGCAATGTCGCTAGATCACCAGAGGGCTGGGGTATTGCTACTGCTACCGCTATTGCTACCGCTATTGCTACTGCTATTGCTACTGCTCCTGCTCCTTCTCCTTATCCTGCTTCTGCTACTGCTGCTGCTGCTGCTGCTGCTTTTTTATTCTACTGCTGCTGCTATTGCCGCTGCTAGCACTACTGCTACTGCTACCGTGCCACTGTGAACGCCACATAACTAATCAATCGCACAGTGCCTCCTCACAGTACTTCTGATAAGATCCCGAAGACCGCACATAAGCTGCAACATGACAGGACAACGGCACGGAAATCTTCATGAGGTGTGCTGTGGTGTCGGCTGGGGACTACATCTTCTTTTGCCCCACGAGATTGACCGATGAGCAGGTGGCCGATGGGACGTTGAAGCGAGCAGCCGCAGGTGCTGTGTACATGGACAACATGCAGAAGCTTGGGGAGCTGGAGCATGCCAAGATCGTGTGGCAGTGTTGCTACCAGTCGCAAGCACCGGCGCTGATCAAGCCAGTGAAGCCCAAACTTTTCATTGTGTGCAACACACACTTGGAGCCGGGGTACTTCTACAAGTTGACCTGAGCTTGCCGCATGACAAAGTCATGACGTGCCTGCGATGCTTCCCTCCAGACAGTTTTGTTTCGCATTCAGTCAAGAGGTGGCATCATATCTTTTCCACGGCCCCGGGCCCCATGCTTCCGCAGTGATCCGCAGTGGATGGCACGTGCAGTCACTCAGTTGAGAAACCAATGGCCAACGTGAGATGTTGCTTGAATGCTCTCAGACAAGCTTCACCAATCTTGAAATAAAGAGGCTCAAAGTCTTCGGGTGTTCCAACTTATCTGGCTGCGATTCCCGTGTCATGGCAGTCCTGCAATCAGTGACACAGCTGTCCGACTCAGAGCCGGAGTTGGGGGGCTTCAAGAAGGGCGAGGACTCACAGCCGAAACCAGAGCCGGAGGACGCCAAGCCGAAAGCTGAGCCCAAGAAGGAACAGCCAAAGAGCAAGCCAAAGCCCCCGAAGGACGCCAAGCCGAAAGCTGAGCCCAAGAAGGAACAGCCAAAGAGGAAAGTTTGCAAGAGACCGGCCGCAGCGAATCCCGACGACAAAAGCTTGCCCGAGAATGAGAAGCCCCAGGTCCCGGAGGTGGAGATAGTGGAGAAGAAGCCACGCAAGGATGACGATCAGGGGGGCTACAGACTCAGGCCATACAGGGCCACGAACGCGATGGCCATCCAGGCCACAGAGGGCGACAAGAAGCAGGTGCTGCAGGCTGGGTCCAAAATAAACGGTATCTTTCGTATGCACGACAAGAAGATGTTGTTGTTGTTGTTGTTGTTGTCCCCGCACAACCCCAGACTCAAGCCTTTCAGGTGAAGATCAAAGGGGCCACCTTCGAGCAGAACACAGAGATTGCTGAGGTACTCCTGAAGTTTCTTCGCAGTGGCACGCCGTTAGAGGAAGTCCTTTCGATGAAGTCCCAAATGGGAAGTGAACTCGAGAGCAAGATCGCCGGCAAGTGAGGTTTTAACCCAAAGGTCTTGAACTTTAAGTGTACCTTTCTGCTGCTGGGGGTCAGGAGCACAACAGATGCTTCCGATTCAGATTTTGACATGCAGTTCGAGTGGTGCGAAAACAAAGATCACTCAAATCAGCTGCAATGCCTTTATGTTGCTTGGCTGCTTGCTGAGATTGAAGCTATGTCGCTATGTACTGCATTTGCACCCCGGCCAACAAGTAGGGCAGACATGCACGCACACACGCAGGAGTCCTCTGGCCCTTTCTCATCTCGCATATGGCTGTCAGTCTGTGACAATCATGCACTCGTTCGCTCCTTCCTTCGCTCGCTCGCACGCTCACGGTCATTATACATGTGTACCTGGTACCTCCCCTACATATGTAAACTGACGTACATCCATACACACATACGTACATACATACGTACATACATACACGCACACATGCATACACACACACACATACATACATACATACATACCTACGTACATACATACATACACACATACATACATACACACATACATGCATACATAGAGAGCAAGGGAGACAGGAGGAGAGGGAGAGAGGGAGCGAGACAGACTGGTAGGCCCTGTACAGGGCCTGTCCAAAATGTGCACGTTGCTCGGCCCTGTACAGGGCTTCGCTGTGTGCTCACCCGCAACGTCGTCGAACGCCAGAGCCCCCGAAACCCGACATAAGTTGAAGATCACACGAAAAACAAGACACGGCCCTGTAATAGACCCTTTTACTCATGTTACGCAGTTCGACCTATATACAAGTTAACCCAAATCCGAAAAGGCCGAAGTGGCAAGCAAAACCCTCGCAAGCGAAACCAGAGCGAAACCAGACGTGGAAGCAAAACCCTCGTAAAAAAACCAGACGTGGCCTGCAAAGCTAGCCTTTTACTCGAGTTTTTCCTAGTTCCGAATCCTAGTTCCGTTTTAAAGGCAGAAAGAGAACTAGGGAAAACCCACACAAAACCGCGAAAGCCGGCCAAAACCAAAACCCCCGTCCCTCGCCCCCGCCTCGCAGGCGCCTCCCTCGCACGGCCGGGCCCGGCCCCAGCTCGCTGCCGCTGCTGCTTTGGCAGGGCTTCGGCTTTGTTGGGGTTTTGGCGCCTTACACCCTAAATCCGAAAGCCGAACACCAATGACCCTTCGCCCCTCTGTCTGTTTTTCCTCCTTCGGGTCGCTCTCTCTTACACTCTTTTGAGCCTTTTGAGCCAAAATAACTAAAACCGAACCTAAACCTCTTCTTCTTTTTCGCCAGAATTGAGCCAGGATGATGTCTCATGATGCTTGTTCGCCAGAATTGAGCCAGGATGATGTCTCATGATGCTCACGATGCTACCCCCATCACCGCAATCTGTACAGACTGTACACCCACCGGAATCTGTACATAGATGCTGTACATGTACATCAGATATCCTGGTTCTCATGATGCTATAGCACCCAGAGAAACCTGAGGGTTGAATATTTCTGAGGGTTGAACCACAGAGGCGGACTTTCTGGCGAGATCGTCGAATTCAAAATCCTCTAAACACACGCAAACCCGGCACTCTGCCTTCCCCAACATCCGTAATACGGTCTCGGAGGCTGTACAAACACGACAAATCATTGAAGCAGTAACGCCAGAAATTCGTCTGACACATTGTAATATAAAATTCCTGGCACTCTGCCTTGCCGAAAATCCCGCCGAAGTCTCGGAAAGAGTGTGAACATGATCTGCTCATTGACAGACCAGGCTACTTGCAAGACTTGCCCACGCTCTTGAGAATTCAGAAACATCCAGAATGTCGTAAAGCACTCCTCTAGCATCGTGTCGAACGGAATCACAGAATCATCGTCGTCAAAACTGTCCGCGACCGAGCCCGCAGTGCTTGCACCCTCATCGTCAACCAGAACCCAGTCCGAGCCCACAGACTCACTGTCACTCCACGACGTCGACGACATCTGCCGGCTTGCAGGGGGGCCTACTACGACTTAGACTTGAGACAGAGCAGCTGTAACACGACTATAGTAGATTACGCAGGGCAACAGCGAGCACAACTGCTGCAGCGGCAAGTTGCGATACATGACACGCTCACTGACTATGCAAGGCAGCTTGTCCTCTGCGATGGCAGCATGTCCTCAGGATCCTCGTCATGAGCCTCGGTGCCAGGACTGTACCATAATAATGGAAGTAGCTGAAGCAAGCTGATGCTGAGATCCCAGCAGTTGGCATCCACTTCTCGATGGGCTGGAAGCCGATGAAGACCGATGGGAGAGAAGGAAATGGAAGAGAAGGCGTTCACTAGGCTTGGATTCAAACCGAACACTTAGACCTGGCCAACGGTGTGGGGAGCAACCCCGATGGGGCAGGGACTTAAGTAAGGCAACCTCGAGAGGCTCGACTGGCACTCTGCCTCTGTCGATCCAAGTCGCAAGGCTCCCTAACTAACGTGACAAGCATGGATGGCCTCCCCTCCTGGTTGGGAGAAAAATAAAAAAGCCACAACCACTGGACCACCCCACCCAGCACTTTAGCCCATGTGCCCGGGTGTCATATGCCACTGCCCTGGCACGTTGGCCCCAAGGCGGTCCAGGTACCATCGACAACACCTGACACCCGGCCAACGGTGTCCACGAACCGAGATGGGCAGTCGATCCGTGTGGGTAAGGTGGCACTCTGCCTCTGTCGCTCCAAGTCGCAAGGCTCACTAACGTGACAAGCATGGATGGCCTCCCCTTCAGGGCTGTAAGCAGATTGCGAACAACACCCACTGGACCACCCCACCCGGCACTTTAGCCCATGTGCCCGGGTGTCATATGCCACTGCCCTGGCACGTTGGCCCCAAGGCGGTCCAGGTACCATCGACTCAACACCTGACACCCGGCCAACGGTGCCCACGAACCGAGAAGGGCAGTCGATCCGCGTGGGTAAGGGCAAGATCTCAAGGCAAGTCAACATGTCACTACGGCCTCCCTTCTTTGTTCAATCACAACCCAAAACTATTTAAAAAGATTAAATATTAAAAATTATTAACTTCAACAACAAATAAACAACAATTTTGTAGACATACAGCAGCAGGAAACCAGGTAGAACAACAGGAAGCCAATTGACTCACTCAGAAACAAAATTCACAAACATGTATTTTTTTACACCAAAAATAAAATAAAAGAATTTTAACAACTGTAAAACACAAAAAAACCTATTTAAAAAACTTTTAAATACAAAACAATACTTTTAAATACAAAAAAACACTTTTAAACACAAATAAAGCCAACCACATACAAAAATGAGATTTTGGGTTCCTTTCATATAAGCCTTGTTGATCTAAACCCTGTGGTTCTGGTTCGGCGCAAAGGGTTAAGGATTTGTTCAATATGAAGATATTGGGATCTTATAAGAGGGTCTGAACACCACAAACCAAAGGCGCCACTAGAATCACAAAAAGAAACACTCCTATAAGCCCCCCATAGAAAGACCTTTATATACATAATATATATATATGTGTATTTATATCTATATTTATATTTATATTTATACTTATTTATCTATTTATATATATATATATATATATATTTGTTTGTATATGGGAGTGCCCTACAATAAGCAAACAGATGAGTTCATAATATGACTACATAAACAGAACTTTATGCATGTAGAGAGATGACATAGTTAGCTAGCTAGAGATATAGTTCAATAGATGTAGGTGCATATATATATATATAGATATATAGATATATATATGTATGTATCTGTGTACATGTATAGGTATACAAATATAAGTGGATAAAGTGTAGAACGACACATATATCTCTTTTTCAACAGATATGACGTCTTGATATAAACACATATAGGGTTATCAAAAGGCGAAGATATGAGAATATGGAGATGTAGGCCTGTATTTCCAAGATATGATATAATATATCAGATATGGTACAGACGGATAGACAAACAGATAGGTACACAAACTGACTAGCTGATATTCATTTAGCCTAGCTTCGCTGCGTCGGAACGGCCTCCGTCACAGCTAAGTCCAAGGACATGTCCATGTTCACACCGTCCTCCTCTCCCTCCCACTGCTGCGACTCCGAGTACGATGCCTTCGCTGCTTGCCTTAGACTGGCAATTGTATGGAATCTGGATGAGACCCTATACTATCTTTCTGAATAGCAGACTCTGTAGACAACAACATATCCTGTAATCAAGCACTCTAGCTCAAAGCTGATTTGGACAGGTCTCCGCTTGTGACCCTGGATCTTCAGTTCCAAGTAGTAGGTCACCGTGTTTTGTTTGTAGGTGTGCCACCTGCAGTGGCATTTGTTTAAGGCTTGAAAGGGGTACAAGATTATATGACTTGACCTATAGTTTCTGGCCTGATGAACTGCTTCGGGTCCTTCTCACATTTGTTCACGATAGCTTGGATGTCACTCCTTACTTGTCAAATTCGCAGATGGTAACAGCATGGGTTGCCACTTTCGTCTAGCTTTAATTAAACTGTCTAAGTCAGCCCAGGATCTCTGTCATACAGTACGGATCTTCTGCCATTTCGGCCTTTGACACAAACACGAACGGCACTTCAACCTGGTTTTCGCGCTCCTTTGTGACCGTAATGTTGTAGCGCTTGAGGAACATATCCTGCAGGAAGACACAACATATAATATACGTAGATTTCGAGGTTGGGGTTTAAGCCTTTAAACCTATAGAGAGAGATACATACACAGGGGGTTAGAGGCCTATAAACCCTTTATATTTGATGTAAACCATACTTTCATAAAAGAGGCTTTCTCGAAAACATGTCCGGATTGTAGCCGCAACCAGCGAAGAGGCTGATTGCCTGGCTTCTTGTGCCCTTGTTCCCCCACAAAGTGCGGATGTGTTCCGCAACGCGAAATGATCCGTCTGGACCAGGCTTCATCAGACGCCGCATGCGTCTGTCAATCGCGGCTTCTGTGGGCTGGTCTGAGGCATCGTTGCTCGTGCTCGGAATCTGCTGTGGTGGGGCCTGCGGCGTAGGGGCTTGCTTTGGCAAAGTCGGGGCTTCGGGTCCTGGTGGGATCTGCTGCGGCGGCGCCTGTGAAGTAGGGGCTTGCTTTGGGGCTGCTGGTCCTGGTGGGATCTGCTGCCGTGGTGCCTGCGATGGGGCTTGCTTTGGCAAAGTCGGAGGTGTTGGTCCTGGAGGGATCTGCTGCGGCGGCGCCTGCGGTGTCGGAGCTGGCAAAGTTGCGGCTGCTGGTCCTGGTGAGATCTGCTGCGGTGGCGCCTGCGAAGTAGGGGGTTGCTTTGGCAAAGTCGGAGGTGTTGGTCCTGGTGGGATCTGCTGCGGCGGCGCCTGCGGTGTCGGAGCTGGCAAAGTTGCGGCTGCTGGTCCTGGTGAGATCTGCTGCGGTGGCGCCTGCGAAGTAGGGGGTTGCTTTGGCAAAGTCGGAGGTGTTGGTCCTGGTGGGATCTGCTGCGGCGGCGCCTGCGGTGTCGGAGCTGGCAAAGTTGCGGCTGCTGGTCCTGGTGAGATCTGCTGCGGTGGCGCCTGCGAAGTAGGGGGTTGCTTTGGCAAAGTCGGGGCTGCTGGTCCTGGTGGGGTCTGCTGCGGTGGCGCCTGCGACGTAGGGGCTTGCTTTGGCAAAGTCGGTGCTGTTGGTCGACCTGGTGGGGTCTGCTGCAGCGGCGCCTGCGACGTAGGGGGTTGCTTTGGCAAAGTTGTGGCTGGTCCTGGTGGGGTCTGCTGCGGTGGCGCCTGCGACGTAGGGGCTTGCTTTGGCAAAGTCGGTGCTGTTGGTCGACCTGGTGGGGTCTGCTGCAGCGGCGCCTGCGACGTAGGGCCTTGCTTTGGCAAAGTTGTGGCTGGTCCTGGTGGGATCTGCTGCGGTGGCGCCTGCGAAGTAGGGGCTTGCTTTGGCAAAGTCGGGGCTGCTGGTAGACCTGGCCGGGTCTGCTGCAGCGGAGCCTGCGACGTAGGGGCTTGCTTTGGCAAAGTTGTGGCTGCTGGGACCTGCTGTGTTGCTTTGGCCGGAGACGCAGTCTGAGTAGCTGGGTGCCCACCTGCTTGGGGTAACTCTGCTGGGACCTGTTGTTCTGCTTTGGCCCGGGACGAAGCCTGTGCCACTTGTGGGTGTCCGTCTGCCTTGGGTACCTGCGGTGCTGGGGCTTGCTTTGGCGAAGTTGCGACTGGTGGGACCTGCTGTGTTGCTTTGGCCAGAGACAAAGCCTCTGCCACTTGTGCGTGTCCGCCTGCCACGGGTACCTGCAGTGTTGGGGCTTGCTTTGGCAAAGTTGCGACTGGTGGGACTTGCTGTGCTGCTTTGGCCGGAAACTCAGCCTGTGCCACTTGTGCGAGTCCGCCTGCCTTGGGCGCTTCCGGCGTTGGGGCTTGCTTTGGCAAACCTGTGGTTGCTGCAACCTGCGGTGGTGCTACCGGGTGTCCGTCTGCCGTGCGTACCTGCAGCAGTGGGCTTGGCTTTGGCAAAGTTGCCGCTGGAACCTGCTGTGTTGCGTTGGCTGGAGACTGGGTCTGCGCCTGCACTGGTGTTGCTGCTGTGTCTTCTTGAGGTGTTGAAGAGGCCAGAAAAGCAGGTGGAGACTCTGCTGCCAGGTTCGGGTCTTGGGCATCTTGCGAGCTCACCACGAAGCCAGCATGAATTCCCATAGAATCCTGCGCATGTGTTTCAATGCAGAACACTCGGTTGGGATCGACTTGTTACAGGGTTTAGGTGGCGCACAAGCTACTTCTCCAATGACTTAAATTTGGCCCATAACTCCTATTACACGTGAGCAGATCTGAAAACTTCGGGCACACCCCACAAGCGGAACTTGAAATTAAAAGAACATGGTGTATTTGGTTGCGATGTGTCCTGCATGTACACACGTTAGGCTTATTAGGATATATAACGGTTTAAGATCTCAATTTGGGCTTTTGGGTTGTGTACATATAGGACATACAGAATTCAAGGTTTTTGGTTGTGGGTTTCCTCGATCTGGTTTTGGCACCAGGGACATTTATAACAGATAACCACGATTTCCTTTGCAACACAACGATACTATTTCACAGGGAGTGAAGCCCACAATTCAGGAATATGGCATATAACCACGAAATCAAGCCAATCCATGCTTCAAACTTTACAACCCTCAAACCTACATAAGCCCTAAACCCAATAAATATAAGCTAAAGCCTAAAGCCCAAATAGCCCAATAAGACTTATAAGCTGTATGCCTTGAACCATATATATATATATATACACACACACATAAACCCTTAGAACCCCAAACCCTTCGCGGCAAAGGCGTGAATTCCAGCCTCAACGAGTGTGTCCTCAAGCATTTCCTGGCAGCTGCCCTCATTGTCATCGTCTGAGTCATCCAGATCGATAGGCCCCTCGTTATCATTCAACTGTTGGAAGAGATCCTGCCGGGGGGAGAGGCATGTCGAATCTGGCATATAAAACTAAAGAAACTGTCGATTGCTAAATAGATAAAGTCAATATGTACTCCCCAGCCCCACCCACACCTGCATTTGCTTTCGGATTTCAAGTTCTTCTTCATCTTCTGGTTCTTGCTTGAGCTGGATGAGCTCAGGTAGTGGCTGGGATACAAGGTCACAGCCTGCTTGAAGCGTGCTCGAGGAGCCACTCCCAGTAGCCAAACTCTCGGCAGACATCGATCGGTCCTGGCCTCTAAATCGAATCCTGACAGCCCCAAGTTGAGCCTGCAAAGCCATATAGACTCATACAGCCAGGGAGGAAACAGAGCCACACTCCTGTATAGCAGCTCACATCTTTAGCAGAATTGTGCCCGGATAGCTCGAAAAAAGCCCTTTCGACTGTAACCCCACCATCGGAAATTGAAACTTCAAATCTCTGAAAACTGCCATTCCGCGGATTTCCGCTATCTTGCCGCGGGTTTCCGCTATCTCCCCGCGGATTTCCACTATCGATTTCGCCCGGAAATCCGAAAACTGAAACCTGGAACCTGCCCAAATCCCGAAAAACGTAATCCCAGGTTTCCGCTGGCCAGATTCTGCCACCCTCTTTTGCGGCCATGCAGCTAAGACTGCACTTGAATTGTGTCGCGAGTAAGCAGGCAAGCTTCAAAGCAGCTAGCTCGAATTGCTTTGCATCATTGTCCATTGTTGTCAATCATCAGCACTCAAAACCGTTTAGGGATCAACGCTTTGTACTCGTCTGGAATGCGAACCAATGAGCTGATCCGCAGGTACTGAACACAGGACTCTAGCCCAGCCTCAGGCCATGAGTCCCATGGGTATGCAGCAAACAGATCCACCAACTGTTTCGATGGCTCCGCCTGACAGAGTAAAATCAAGCTAAGGCAAAGCAGCTGCTCTGGCTTTGGAGCTCGTGGCACTGGCTTTGGATGGCGATTGGGTCTTGGCAAAGAAGCTTTATCCCACCGGAATAAAACCATAGGCATTCACAGGGTCGGGCCCACAGCTTGTACAGGGTTCGGGGTGAAGAGGCTTGTGGTTGCAGGTTTGATTCCACAGCGACTTCGGGATACCCTATATACACCGAAGCCAATATCCCTCGTGAAAGCTAATTCCGGCCTCAGGAACTTGCAACCATGTTGATTTGCAGCGGAACATAGGGAAAAGATCGATCAAGGCTTTTGCATACATCGGCGGATATCTCCTCGGATGCTTTCCAGGTCTTGGTTTGTGTTTGGGTTTGGATACTAGGACGTGTATTACAAATGTGGGACCCGATACAAAGCCCAGCTTTCAGATGAGGGCTTATAGGGTTAATTACATATATATGTAGGATTAAGTGGAACAAGAGTTAGGGTTAGGGTGTATAGCATTGGGTCGATTAGGGCTCCTATAGGTTTATATATAGAGAGGGTTTGGGGGGTTCAAGGCCAAAGCCCAAAGGTACTGCGCTCAAGCTCCCGGATGATCGCGATTTGTTTGGTTATGTAAATCTGGACTCGAGGCTCAAGACCCGATGCCTCTCAGATCAGGAATTAAAGTTTCCTAGAAACATGCATTGAAGCTCGCGGATGATCGCCACATGTATGCGAACGGAATATTAAAGGATCGAGTGCACATGCCAATCCACATTCGTCATAATCGCAAGTACAAGCGTCATCGAGTCTTACAATCAGATTGCAGTCCCGCATCAAGCCAACATGCATTGCTACCGAAGCAGATAGCTCGCCTGATTCCAGTGCTGCCGGTTGGAATCAACAGTTCCCTCAATTCGGTTCTGTATCAGCCAGTTTTCTTGTCTGTTCTCTTTCTTTGTCTTTCTTTCTCTCTCGAAGTCTGTGTTCCGCTCTCTCTCTCTCTCTCTCTCTGCACTAAAGATGTCAACGACAGCCATTCTGTTGACACTTAAAAAAAACTGCTCTCTCTGTCTGTCTGCAATCTCTCTCTCTCTCTCTCTCGCTCTGTCTTTCTCTCTCTGACAACGTGGAATCGCCTCGATCCAGCAAAGGCCCCGGAACAAGATTGTGGGTGCTCTTTATCGCAGACACGTTGCTGGCTCTTCTTCAATTTCGCGCTGCCTTGGCACTTCTTCCGCCCCTTCTTGTCGATGTAATAAAACACTCCGTTCTTGGCCATGCCGAGCTTGCTGTGCTTTTTCTTTATGCCCCTCCAGCGCCCGCGGTCCAAAGCCCGAACCACCGGAGAGTTGCTCCAGACACAGGATCTTTTAGGCAGCCAATGCCCATAGTGACCCATCCAGAACGGTTGCATGTAGGTCTCAGCTATATAGAGCAAGGTCACACAGACAAGTATTAGTTCAGATAGTACGAAAACACCAGACAGGGATTTAGGCTTTGGAGTGTAAGTTATGTAGCAACCAGGTAGCAGGAATGTTGAAAGAAACCAAGGTTTCGAGCATCCACTGGAAGCGGATGTGCTCCCGAAGCACCGAGCTTGACGGCTGCTCAAGTAGCCAGGTTGAACCAAGGATGTGAGCCACTAGCATAAGCAGAATGCTCCTCCCAGGACAATACTTTAATTGCCCGGCCTCGCGACAATTCTAGTCTTATATCTATTACATGGCTACCTTTTCAAGGATTTAGGGGTTTAGGGTTAGGGGTTACAGGGGTTTAGGGGTTTAGCGGTTTGAGGTTTAGGGGTTTAGGGGTTTAAGGGTTTAGGTTCAGGGGTTTGGGGTTTAGGGGTTATAGGGGTTTATAGGGGTTTATAGGGGTTTAGGGGTTTAGACCGAACCCGTGCGTGCATGAGCCAATATGTTGAACTCTTGACCCACCCACCCCACCTGGATGTGTACATGTTGGCAGCAGAAACGCTTCTCAGATAGCCAACTCCCATCGGAGTAATGCAGCTTCTTCGAGTGGCACCACGAGACATAAAGACAAAGCTTGGACACTCCACACCCATGGGAATCAAGGCTCCATGCGGGTTGGCGCTGAGCACCATGAGGACGGCAAGCCTGTATATAGGATTGCAGGGTTTACTGCATGGGATTAAGGTGAGACAGCCCAGGGGCCAAATTAGGGCTTGTGTGGCTTTAATGCGACCTTGACATATCGGGTGTGGGTCTGGTTGTGGAGCTTACAGTATACGAATCCTTCAACAGCATCAACTCGCAGAAGAACAAAAAAAGTTACTGGAACAGTAAACAGTACACAGTAAACCCCAATAAGTTGGAAACCAAATTAAGGACAAATATATGCTGGTATTCCCTATATGCTTTACCCTTATACTATCTGGTTTCCAACTTTTTGGCTTCTACTGTATAGTACCATAGTATAGGATAAAGGAGACAAGAAATCCACAGATCATTTACAAACGAAGCCTTGTGGAGCTATACATGTGAAGCATATAAGAACATACCACTTTGCTAGTTAAACCAAGATACGCATACCCTGCGGATCCATTGATGTCCATGCAGTTATGTTCAGTGCTGGACTTGTCGTATGCCATATCATGTGGCACAGAGAAGAAGCCTGCACTGTTCGCCAATCGACACACCCGCGCAGTTCCAGCAAACAGCTCGATCACATCGTTGCAGCGCTGAAGCACTGCTGGGACTTCTGTCATCCATGACAGCATAAGCACAATCGAGATGAATGCCTAGGCATGCATGCAGCTCACGCAGAGGGCGTTCCTGTTCAATTTACAAGCTACCATCAACTTAAGTCGTAGCTGCCAAGTTTCTTTGGGAACTTTGAGACTCATGAGTCGCCGAACCATAGATTCCACTTGTTGCGACACAAGCATGGCTTCAGTAGCGGCACTTGTTTACTGCAGTATAGGAATGCCCCAAGTTTGCCAACGTACGTAGAAACTCTAGTTCTGTATTGCGAAAACTAAACCCGATCGAGGGACACAACCCTGCTAAGCTGAAATCTTATAAGCAGAAGCCTGATCTGGCTGCAAAATCATGCAAGTCACTTGCTTCCAATTCCAATCTCCAACATAGACCCCGATAGACTTAAGTCAATCATCGTCCCGACGCAGGACCTCGACCCGACCCAACCCAAAAGCCATATCAGAACATGGATATTTAATGAAGTCGAGCAGATAACGGCACAAACAGGTCAGCTGCACTAGCTGAAGGGCCCAACTGAATCCCTCTTTTCAGGAGGGCACCGATCTCCTGGCGGGGCATGGCGAGGGCGGCACAGACGCCTGCCAGCAGAGTCCATTCCAGCTTTCATGGGTATTTAAGGACAAGCTTCGCTACATACATGATTTGTTGGGGCTGCTACTTCCACCTGGACAACGAAGTCTGGGGGGGATCAAGTTTTAGGGTGGTTTATGTATAGCGTCTAGGTCATCAGGGTTTCGGCGCTCACACTCCGAATCGGGGTCTAGGGAACTATAGGTTTTGGAAATACTATCTATCTAGTCTAGCTAGTGCATATAGAGGGTTTCGTGAAGTAGGTTTCGGGTCGGAAGCAGGGCTTATACGGGTGTTTTACGATATCGGTTGTAAGGGTGCCCGGACTAGCGCTTCAGGATTGAAGTTTGGCAATATAAGAGCTTAAAGTATTCCTTCGTGGCAACACTTTCGCACGAAATGAACTGTTGTACGTTTCTCATCCTAAGCGAGATATATAAACACTATACAAATATAAGCCCTGCAGAAAATTTAGCGATTTGCACGTGAATCTTCAGATTGGTGTCGATGCAGCTTCCCCTGGCGCGCTGAACTCGAATTTGCACAGATGAGGTTCATCCCCATCGAGACCCATAATTAATGAGGTTTCCAGAGAAACCCCAACTAGCGGGATTAATCAGCACGCTTTGCAGCTCGACATGGAACAAACACTTCGGATCGTTTGGTCGCAAACATGTAGCAGACTGCTCGCTGGAGCAGCCATGCTCAGATGTCAGACGGGTTGAGCTCAAGGAACGTCTTGACCAGCGGCTCCACCACTGCCACATGCGCCTCCATCGTGAGTTCGAGGCTGGAATCCTTGACAAGGGTCGGGCGGACGTGCTTCCACCAGGCATCCTTCAGGGCTTTCGGCATATAGTGGCTTAACACCCCTTACATAAACCCGCAAACCCCATACAGCCCCATGGTGTGGCATATATACGTGTATACCAACATATATTACTACACTATATCGTGCATGCTGTACCGACATATTACAACATCTGCACATTGTCATGCATGGCTACACAAAACTCGCCACTGCTGATATAACACACACACTCGAAGTTCTTGGTCCTCGAGTTTGGATCCATGCTTGTAGCAGGCACGGAGACGAGAGTCATACACCTCGGCAGTGCATCGATACCGCAAGCTGGCTCTTTCACCATCTGGGCACCGTCGTCTGCCAAAGGTCTTCTCCGGTCCACCATCCTGGTCCTCTCCTGCTCCGTCTGTCTTGGCTTTCTTGTTGCTCTTGCAGGGCTTGCCTTCAGCCTGATCCTCGGATGCACGCTTCTTGGATGCTCCAGCCTTCGGGCTGGCCTTTGCCTTTGCTTTTGCCTTGGCCTTGGCAGGCTTGGTGTTGACATGCTCCTCTGTCTTAGACGGGTCAGCTTGCTTGCCAGTTCGTCGTACCTTGGGTGTGGCCTTTGGGGCGCTGTCTTGATCGTCCTCCTTCTTCCCCTGTGCCCTTAGGGGCGTCACCGGGGCCTCGCTGGCCACCGGGGCTGGGGCTTTAGCTGCTGGCCTTTTCTTCGGCTTCCTGCCGCCGCCCTTCTTGGGTGCATCATTCTTGGGTTCATCATCCTGGGGTTCATCATCGTCTGGCACCGCACCAAACTGCTCCTTGCGATCCGGCTGCCCCTGCCGATAGGAGCAGATATGAACAAACGACAAGATTTCGGCCACTGACTAAACAACCACATGCTGAATGTGCCTTGAAGTCCAAGACAGAAAAAGCGGCAGCCTTCGGCGCCTCAAGAACACCCACTGCCCCACTCACGCCAGCGTCCACTGACTGAAGCTCCGCCTCTGGCTCGCCCATAGGGCCCTCTGACTCCATGGGCTCGCTCATGTTCTGGTCCGCCACTTCAAGCATCTCAACATGAACTTCCACTGACTCCTTCGTCGAGTCGACTGGCTGAAGAGCATCATAGACCTGAGGAACATCCATGGGTTCGCTGCTGTTCTGGTCGACCGCTTCAAGCACGACAGCAGGAACTTCCAGTGGCTCGTTCATGCCAGGGTCCGCTCCTTCACGAACCACAGCCTCTGTCGCTGATGGATCAGCAACATCCAAAGGCTTGCCCGTAGGGGGAACCACCTCAGGCACCGCCTCAAGCTCCTGCTCTTCAAAGTCACCCAAGACCAATGTCTCAGCGTTGGAGTCGAAAGAATTGTAGCGGCTGCAAGAACTGGATGCCTCGCTTGCAAGACTTTGCCCTGCCTCCCACGATGTAAAAGCCTGGTCGGCATCGTACACTTGAGTGTCAATCATGTTGGGGTCAATGCCTTGAGCGAGCCATCACCCTTCAATTATACATATAACACGAACAAAAGAAGACATGTACTGCGTGCTATTGTAGCCGCTTTTACCTACATACCGTTTTGGGTTCGTTTTGGGTGGGATCCTGCACTGCTTTTGAATTATCAAGACCCTCTATTATGCCCTTTCAAGGTACATATACATTTACAACATGCACATATTACACATATATATATATATATGTATATCACACCTACACATTCAGCAGACATGCATGCACGCATACATATATATATATATATATATATATATGTATATATATAAACACATATAAAACATACATAAATACATGATAATACATACACCATGCATACATACCTATACATACATACACACATACATGTGTATATATATATATATACATACATAGCACACATACACTGTACATCCATACATATATTCATATATATATATACATACATAAACACACACATATATATATATATATACACACATATATATATATATATACACAGATAGGGACACATATAAACCTAGAATTGCACTTTGTACATTCCATCTACACGCTACTTATTTTGGGGAGTAGCTGTGAAAACAGAGTGCATACAATTCTGAAACAAAGACCAAAGCTGGCTGGAATGTCTTGGCCGCTTTCTTAGCGTCCAACCGCTGCCTTAATGTAGTGCTGATCGAAACATATTCACATACACATTGGGTTCACACTATAGCTGCAATGTAGCCATGTGAGGACAAGGTGCTGCAATTCTCGCATCCGTTCTAAAATTTCACGGCTAGCCCTTGCCTTGTTGGCCTTCTTCATGCGCCCAGTCGCGCAGAACACAGGAGCCCGAGCTGCCTCCTGTGACGATGATCTTGGCTATAATAACATTGAAAAACTCAAGCAAACCGAACACTATTCTGAAAATTCGAATCCTCGGGAAGGGGCTCAGCTGGACACTCAGGGATGGTTGGCATCTGGCATTCCACAGACACAGCCGCCTTGGGCTCTTCAGTAGGAGCACTTGGGACAGGCACGGCGGGCTCCATTGAGCTTGGAACGGCTCCCATCGGTGGAGCAAGGATGGGGATCGGGGGAACCATCGGATCGGGCTCGCTTGGGACAGGCACGGCGGGCTCCATTGGGGTCGGAACTGCATCCGCTGCTGGAGCAAGGCTTGCATCGGCCCCAACATGTGCCTCTTCCAAGAGGTCACCATCCCCAGCAACTTCCAAGAAGTACTCTTCAAGGCTATGGTTCAACCCATCAGTATCACCCGTGTTCTCGAGCTCTGGCGCCTCATATGCATCTGCTGAAACCTCGTCATCTGCCTCCAGAGAAGCTGCTGCCTCACCTTCAGCCGGATCTGTTGGGGCATCAGCAAGGGGGGCTGAAGGCCCAGCATCAGCACCGGCTCCTGGCGCCGCACCATCACCTGGACCTGGCAGGGGTACAGGTGCAGCACCATCCGCCTCAACTTCATCAGCCCAGGCATCCATCATGATGTTCATGAGAAACTGAAGAGATGGATCCTGCAAAATCGACGGCGTCAAGAAAAATCAGTATAGGCAATCATATAATTATTATTTCTACCTGTATACGTGTGTGTATATATCTATCTACCTACATATATCTGTCGATCTACTTGTTTCTTGTCTGTTCCAATCATCATGTGTACTGTGTGTATACGTGACGCATATATATATATATATATATATATATATATATTCATATATATATATATATATATATATATTCATATATATATATATATGTATATAGACGAAATTTCCCTATGTAGCCCTTGACCCGCTGTCCCGGAAGCTCATGATGCCCGAACGGAATCTGCGGATGCAGAAAGAGCTTAGTCTCTTGGCGCCCCATTGGTCGACGTATATCGTCACATTGTTGGGGTCAGTGACAAGCGTGTTGTGCAACTGCTTGACCTGTATGGGGATTGAAATAAACTTTTGGAGAGTTCGTTCGAAGCTTACGCCTATATAAGGACAAGCCCACGAAAGAACAACAAACTGAAACCTCCCGCCTCGTCCCTAAGCCAGCTGATAGGAGGAGCCTTGGGTTCTTTACTGACCTTGCCCCATTCGACCAAAATGTCGGCAATGGCGAACCTGTTTAGTTTTAACGAGGCCTGAGATGAGAAGCCACTCCTGTCTGCTCAGCCGAGGGCCACATCAACAAGCGTTTGTGGGCCCTGACGTGCTCTCTGATTAGGGACCTGTCCTCCCATCTGCGCATAAGCGCACCTTTCGGAGGCAGCTCGACACCCACTGCATCGACTGCATCTTCGGCATCCGGCTCTGCTGCAACTATGGCTGCGGCCGCCATGGCCACTAAAGCAACACCGAGGTCTACGGAACCCTTGCTCTTGACCCTGCATGTACATTCCGGAACATAGCCTCGCTGCATGCATTTCTGGCACGTGCTCGTAAACAGCCGTGTACCCTAAGCCCCAAACCCGAAACACTTATGGTAGAAGCCAGAAAGTTGGAACATTAGTATCCTCATGCCCCTAAAGTAAAGTATACGGGATCCTAGCACAAATCCTCCTAAATCCATGTTCCAACTTTCTGGCTTCTACTCTATACCCTCTAAACCCCTGCGTAAAAGCCCCTATTAGGCCACTAAACTTTTTTTTAAGTACCCAGAGACTCCAAAATCCTTCAGTTATATCTGGAATATACCTTACATACGGCCAAGACCAACATGATGTAATATATATATATATGTATATATATATGTATTCATTGAAGGATTTCGGAGTCTCTGCAACCCACAAATTGCTACCGGGGGCCACCGATGCTCTAAACCCCGAAAGCACCATAAACCCCCAAACCCCTAAACCCCTCGATTCTTTGCATGGTAGAAAGCCGACCTTGAGAAGACCACGAGCTCGGCCAGGAAGGCTCCAACTTCGCCTGACAAGTGTTGCCATGTTTCTACTGTATAAACTGTCTATATAATTATATGGAAGCAGTGCTTTCGGTTTCGCGCAGGAATGCAAGGCTTGCACAAGTTGTTTTAAGACTGGGGTTGTAGACTTATATAATCATCTGGAGGGGCGTTGGCCTTTCAATGGGCCTACATGGACACATTTCCCGAGTAGTGCGGAGCCCATATCATACAAGAGTGAACCCCAAACTCCCCACCCTCGATATAAGGAAAACCAGGCCAAGCCTGGTAAGCCAAGGCAATGCAGCCACTGCCGCAGCCGACCTGCAACGGGAGCCGGGAGAGGATGGCAGAGGATGAGGTGCCGTAGAGATGCGCAGCTGCCCTTGCCCTCGATCTTGAGGTTTTGCTTCGAAAGCTATTGCATCATGAGTATACGACTCCGGCCTTGACCAATGTTGTAGGGAAAAGATTCGCGATGAAGATCACGAAGGACAGCAACCTGCGTGGGCATCGTTGTATAGGGCATATATTGTATATTAAGTACACTGTAGGTTCTATTGGAGGGTTGGGGGACTTAGCTTTTTATAGAATATATAATATATAAGTATATACGTATCATAACCACGATTATCGTGTAGAAGATGTCTGTATAATATCTTTACTAAGTCCCCCGACCCTCCTAGTATGGGTTGACGATCAATGCTTCAACGCTTCCGTATTTCAGGCCCTGCAATGGATAGTGTCTGTGAGCCCCAAACCTTACACCTGAAGCTCTTGCATCGACATCAGCATCCATCTTTTCTGAACGGCCGCCTTCCCCCACGGCTCAATCCAAGCACTTGTTTGCCCGCATGCACAGCCACTATATGTGCCCCTTGCAAAAGAAAGTTGATGGCAAAGCTAGATTGTTTACTGCCACAGCCAGTGCATGAAGCTACATCACACCGAGGGCCCACACATGTATCACTGCACACAGCAGAGCCTGTACAACTCAACTACGTGTATCCTCCTGCAAACAGTCGCCCCCTTGGGCATTGGCTCATGACAACGTAACCTGGGCAGGTGCATGTGGCGGTTGAAGATGAGCGGACTCTGCAGCATTCTAGAAAAAAGTCGAGTGGCTGGAACAGCAGTGCTCTTGAACAGCTCTTGGAAGTGCTTGCAAACACCCCCGAGACGTATGTTCAGCGCCACTAGTTTCACGATGGCATCACCCGTCATTTCTGGGACCTGAATTGTTCAAGAAATATAATTGACGACACAAGGACAACTCAATTTTAAGTTTTGATTTAGCAAACTCCCAGGCCTCGTCCTCGAAAAGGGCCGTAAGGCAAGTAGCCCAGAAAGTTTGCGGCAAACTCATGAGTCCTCATGCACATATTTTTAAAATCTGGAGAAGCCAGACACAGTTTCACTGAAGCGTGCTTAGGGGTCCTTCTTCGTGGGCGATTTGCACACCATGCTGGGAGCAGTTGGCTAGCACAGCAAGCGACACCATGCCTATATCACCGCACCGACGAAAAACCTGTCAGAGCCCTCTTGAGCAAGAACAGCCTTGCATTGCAGCCGAGTACGATTGCATGCATAACCGCAGGTATTCACATACAGAGGGTGCACGTTTGCCCGAGATAGCCAAAGCACACAGTCCATGCTGCAATGCACGGCAGAAGCCGGGTGGTCAGGCCTTTGCACGGCGCCCATGCGACACATCACGAGACACCAACTCTTTGACAGTGCCAACACAGTGGTCAAACATCTATAGGCAGTGTATCGTTGAAGTCACCAATAACAGCTCGTCCTCAGCTTTTCGGGTAGAGGCTTTGATTTCAGCTGGAATAAGAAGACTGCAGCTTTTGGATAGAGGAGTTTCATGCATGGGCTACACAATGTCATATACACACCATCCTAGATTGTGTGTTGGCTGTAGATGGTTCCTGATAGGAACATGTCTTCCTAAACGAGCATGTCTTCTGCATGCATGCAAACATGCATGAGCCACTGTTCACACAGTCTGCGAACGGCGGGCAGGGCACCGCAGGCCCTGAGCGAGCAAGATGGATTTCGATCGAAAACCAATTACGTATTCTATCTTGGGCACAGGAAACGCTATGCGTCAGAACAGGAAACGCTATGTGTCAGGACAGGAAACGCTATCTGGCGACAGGGAAACGCTATCTTCTTAAACCCTGGTACCCTTAAAAAGGCATCAGCCATGTGTCTTATAAGCAATAAAACTGAAACCGAACCGGCTTTCCGCATCTTTCCGCCATCTCTCCTAGTAAACCAATTATGAGTGGAAAGGCTTTTTTTTTGAGGGATAAGGTTGCCAAGGCACAGCCAACAAGCCAGAACCGAGCGTTGAATGCTGACATCGATGCTCTCGATGAAACGTGCCCAAAACCTAACTCTAGCCAGCAGGCAAGATGGTTGCTCTGTCACCAAGTTTGGCAACATGTTCTCGTTCAAGGGCGGTAGGTTGACATGCAGCAAGAACCGGCTGTTAAGGTTGGCAGCATTCATGCTGGCATTGAACTGCACCGTTAAGGATGAACTAGGAACCACAGATTAGTTTGACAGAAGTCGCGGAGGCTCTCATTGTAATAAGCTAGGAGCCGCTGTTGGCGCTGGTAGCATGAACTATGAACGCCTTGTTTCGGATGAACTCTTGAAATTGGCGTTATTATGGCTGGCAGCGCGGCGCCTCTGTTGCGGATACACTTTGACGCACTACACTTCTACTGCAAAGGCTTCAAGAACCGGATGTAGCTGGCGTCGCCCCAGGAGTTTCGAGTGGTGAAGATGTGGTCGACGCATTTGCATCCAACGCAACAACAAGAACAGCCGCGAACCTTCGATGTAAAATAGACACAACTGCACTATGTCACTATTGTACAGAGAATGTTTTGAACATTTTTGAACCTGCAATGATTGTGATATTTTGTTTTTTACATAATGTATATACATACATACATACATACATACATGTGGTAATAATATTTGTGCGTGTAGTTACACCCGCTCAGCAGATTCGGCGTATTGTGGTATAATGTGATACAACCTCCACTTCAATCCACTCTGGCCAGCAGAATGGCAAGCGACCACGCCTTCCACTCGATGAGCTCGGAGGTCGTGGTTTGCAGGGTTTGAAGAGCTTCAGATTTCTGGTCCTTGGTCACTGCTATCTGGCGGTGGGTGTGTGGAAGCGCTGTGGGGTTTCATCGGCGTGTAGCCGTAAAGACAAGCTTAGCAATCGTGCAGAAACATCCTTACACGGATAGGACGAAGGAAGCATTCGCAAACGACAGTTGCAACGAGTAGCACTGAAATCGACGTTGAAAAGAGACCGTCCAGCGACAGGACCAAGTCACGTAATATTGCTGAGTTGCTCTATTCAAGCGGATAGGAGCGCAGTCCATTGCTTTTTGAGGAAAATGATCTGCGAATCGTGGCACCAGCTCGCACCCAGACTCGCCCCCTCATCATCAATCCCTGCACCCAGGTCTCCAAAAGGCACGCAAGCACTCATTGGCTCAATCAGCATCTGCCGTCCTCGGGATGAGACCACTGCCTTAGAGGACTCCTGCCATGAGCTGCTCTGGGAGACTGGTTGTTTGGGTCTTTGCTGCCGCCCTTCGCGTTGTGTGGGCCGTCATTCCCTGGCAGGGAGACCCGTCCGGAAGGACTGCTCTGCATGGCCGATGACTGTGTAACCAGTGAAGGGTCTGGGTTCTGGGAGGCTCAGGAGCAAGAGCAACTAATCCGGAGGTCCAAGGACTTCTTGGTTTGATTTGGGGATGGTCGGGTTCTTTCGAGAAAATCTGTAACTGAGCGACCGACACGCGAACATGATGAAGTCTGGATGCAGGGATGTCCAAAGGCCTGGAGTTTATTTAGAAGATATAGGTTTCATGTCCCGGGGCCTCCTGCCGCGTTTCACGTCTGGAAGGAACGGCAAGGAAGTGGCTACAGCTCTGAGGCCTTCAGGGGCAGGAGGGTGAGTCCATGCAAACATGTTTCTTATGGGACGATGATGGACGATGCATTAGCTATGTGTGGCTTTGGGGCTCTTGCCCGGACTAGACAATCACAAGTTTCAGACATGGTTGTCAGGACTTATCGCCACAGCTTGCACAGCCCGGAGCATCATGCATTCCATGCATATCAACTGGTCTGCTGGTCTTTCAGTCGTCATCACCAGAGGCAGCAGCATTATCCCATTGATCGTCAGTATCGTCGGCATCACAGCCAGAGGAGCCTCGCAAACTCTTAGGATGACGGCCTAGACGGTGATGCTAACAAAGTAAGAGTCTGCTAAGCGCCTGCTTCAGGCAGGGCTATGCCATCATTGACCTTGGCCTGAACTCGGCCACCCAGCTGTATGTTGTCCGGCTCGGGTCTGTATACTCGGCTGTCGCTCACAGTCGCTCCCTATCCCGAGTCCTGTCTGTTTTGCTGCGCCCTTTTGAACTCTTCCTCCCTCTCTCTTTCTCGCTCGCTCGCTCGCTCGCTCGCTCTCTCTCCCTCTCCCCTCTCCCCTCTCCCCTCTCCCCTCTCTCCCTCTCCCCTCTCCCCTCTCTCCTCCCCCTCTCTCTCTCTCTCTCTCTCTCTCTCTCTCTCTCTCTTTCCCTCTCTCCCTCTCCCCCCTTTGTGTCGTTATAAAACTTTCCTATAGAACTCGTGTTACATTATATAACGATACATACGTATCTGTTCCAGCCTATTCTGCTCAGTCTACTCTTTTGCATTATACTCTACTACATTGTGTTAGTGTATAACCTGCTTTACGATGTTCTAGTATATCAGGCAGCAGAATATTTGAATGTAGGTGATATTGTAGTGCTATAATTTATTGTGTCATGCTGTGACATGTTATGTTGTGTTGTGTTATGTTATGCTGTGTTATGATATACTGCGTTCTATCTTACAGATTTTCTGTAGTCTATTATAGTGGTGTGTATTGCATTTTATTATGGTATGTTACATACATACATACGTACGTAAATACTTGCTCACACACACATATGTATATCTACATATAATATATGTATGTATATATATATATATACATACACATATATGCACCTGTTCATGGGATTTTCTGGGATTCTGAGTCTCCGTGGTAGATGCTGTGTGAATTGCGGGGTTTCCAGTTCAGATACAACGCGTCGGCGGCACATTGCTCTTTCGGATTGTTTGATGATGCTCCCGGCAACGCATCTATTGGCATGCAAAAGGCTTCTTCTATCAGAACTCTCTCATTGTTCTCTCTGTGGTGTTGTCTCCAGCCTAGTTTGCTGCTCTGTTTCTCTCTATAGTTCTTACTTGCGCCGTTGTTAAGATGTTGTAGACAAAGTGTAATTTCCAAAATGCCAGACAGCGACTTCTGCGAAGTATGTGTAAGCGCATTTCTACCTGAGCACGGCTTCAAGGCCGAAAGCCGCAAGCCCCAAACCCTGCTTGCTTGTCCACATGCCCATTCCAGGCATCCTCTCATGTTTTGTCCATGCAGAACCGGTCGCTGAACTGCTCCCAGGGCCCTCAGGACCTCCTGCACTCAGAAGTGTGGGTTTGGGGTTCGCGGTCGCTGCACTCAGTGCTCGCGGAATTGGGCAACACCCGAACACTAGGCCACCTAGCCCTCTCACAGGTCAGACGATCACCGTACAGTGAAAACCCTGTATAAGAACCCCGTTCGGCGAGAGTAGGGTACCCTAAGGTTCTTAATTTCCATTACATGTGATTTTGCCGTTCGAGCAGCTAGGGTAGGCTCAGGTTCTTAACCACGTTCTTATCCGGTACCTTGACCAATGGACCAAGGGCTCTCAGGAAATTTACTTTTGGATTCTAAATTTCCTGATGGGGGGCGGTGGGCCATGGGGGTCTGGAAAATTTAATTTTCAATTCTAAATTTCCACAGCTCGTCGAAAGGACTCGGGGCGGAGGGCACGGCCAGGGGCCCTCCAGAAAATTTACTTTTGGATTCTAAATTTCCTGGTGGGGGGCGGCGGGCCATGGGGGTCTGGAAAATTTAGTTTTCAATTCTAAATTTCCGCAGCCCTCCAGAAAATTTACTTTTGGATTCTAAATTTCCTGGTGCCGGGGGTGTGGCTTGGGCCAAGGACCACAGGGCCAGGAGGAGGCTGGTGTGGAAAGTCTATTTTTGAATTCTAAATTTCCACGGTTTGGTGGCAAGGGGCTCTGTTTCGGTGGAACACGAGCTGCGGGCAAGCCCAAGTCAGTGGCATGACACCACTGGGGATTGAAACAAAGGCTTTCCGCATAGGGACCTACGCGGAACCACTGCGCTAGGGGGTGCTGTCCTCGGCTCGGTCAGTGTCCTTCCTTTGTGGGCGAGGGGTTTTTGGGGGTCGGGAGGAAGAGCTGGAAATTTACTTTTGGATTCTAAATTTCCTGACGCCGTCGGTGTGGGTCGAAGCCTTGGGCCTGGAACCACAGGGCCAGTATAGAGGCTGTTGTGGAAAAACTATTTTTCAATTCTGAATTTCCTGGTGCCTTGGAATCATGGAAGCACAGGCAGGATGCTGGAGGTTTGGAAAATTTAGATTTCAATTCTAAATTTTCAGTGCATGACACCAATGGGGTTCGAAACAAGATCTCTTGTCTCCAGAACTCATGCACAACCACTGCGCTGTGGCATGCCTGCTGTTGCCCAGCCATCATACGTTCATTATGTCCGGGCAGAGGGCTTCTTGACGTGGAGGGTTCGGAAATTTAGTTTTCGATTCTAAATTTCCTTGGTGAGGGAAAGCACTCGAAAAATTAAGAACCTGACCCAAAAAACTAGGGTACCCTAAGGTTCTTAACATTGAGGCAACTTGAATCTGGTGAATTCCGCCTTGGGTAGGGGCTCAGGTTCTTAAGCAGTGGGTTCTTATACAGTATTTTCACTGTACTCGATCTTTGTTCCACAGCTCACCGACGGCAGGCGAACCGCAAGATTGATGCACCGGCCATCGGTGAGAGGGCAACCTGACAACACGCAATGCCCCTTCAATTCCCCTGATCACAGAGCCAGAACTTGGCAATGGGCAAGCCCTTAGCCCCACCCCCACCCCCACCCGCCCCCCACTAACCCCCACCCCACCCCTGCCCACTTTTGGCTGCAGGCACGCACGCTGTAATGACGATGACCGTAGTGATGACGAACAGGAGGATGGCAGTCAGGTTGAGGATGAAGACGAGCAGCAGGACGATGATCGTGTCGACAGCAGCGATGAAATCTGGGTCACGAAGGCAATGGTCGATGTTGATGAGCAGGGGCCGAGGATTTCGACTGTCGTGATGCGGAGCACGAAGATGAGCAGGAGAAGCCTCCTGAAGAGCAGGATGTCGATGACATTGATCGCCATCTTGCAGATGTTGTTTATTTCGATGGCTGAATTATTGATGTTTCGGTGCTATCAGTCCTGGCGGTGAGGAAACTGGCAGGCAGACGAATTGTAGCGATTTTCAATCGTAAGATCACGCATGATCTCGCTGGTTGCTTCTTGCCATCTCTATGTATCACACAACTTTGATGTGGCACCACGCATGGGTCTGAAGGTCCATCTGGTTGCAATCGGCTGTTGTACAGGCATGCATGCATGGATGTTTGTATTTGTACTTGCACTTGTTTGTATGTACATATGTAATCACTTCCCCCGCCTGATTCGACACCCCCGTATAATAAAGAACTTTGAAATGCCCTTAAACCATCCCCACCTTGGTAAAAACCCGCTTTGCATCGGGGGGATGTACGAGTAAGAGTAAGAGCGGGAGCAACAGTAAGAGCAGGAGCAACAGCAAGAACACGAGCTAGAGCAAGAGCCGCTGCAGGAGCAGGCGCAAGAATAAGAGCAAGGAGCACGAGCCGCAGCTGGAGCAAGAGCAGGAGCAGGAGCAGCTGCAGGAGCCGCAGCAGGAGCTACAGCAGAATCGAGCGCCAGAGCAGGAGCAACATCCTCCCCAATGTGACAGTAGAGATCAAACCGCCTTTTTTTGTGTGCTTACACGTGTATTGGCTGTAACTGTAGACAGGCAAGTAGTGACGGCAAAAACCTGTCCTGGTAGATACAGATAGGACCGTTTACAAAGCGTAACAAGCATGAAATCGAAAGCCACCAGAGCAGTTAGAGCCTTATGGCCTTATGGATGGTCCCGAACTATGGAGGGCTCAGTTGCAAATGCTGTCAATGTCGAAATATGGTAGTGAGCTGGGCAAGCTGGGGCGCAAGATGTACTTCAGACTGTCAGGTAGGAAATTTGGAAGCTACTATGACAGTCAAACTGTTTTGAACCTTTGAACAGCCGGTGAGAGAGGAGCATGTCAATGTCTTGGCATCTTCTGACGGAATCCACTGGGCTCTCCCTCCATGCTGGCGCTTCGGGGACACTTGGAGCTTGAGGGAAGGGTAGATTCGTTTACATTTTTAGTTTCATTCAAGATTCCGGGGCCTTGAAATCCCAGCACCCGAGCCTTTGGCTTTTCGTTTGGGAAGTTTACCAACAGCCGAAAGTCTTGAAACCATTCCAGACACTGCAAGGAATCCGTGGGAAATCCGCAAGCATTGGTCGGGCTTGCTGCTGAGATGAGCCAGGCATGGCCGGACCTCCTGAGAGAAAGAGACAGAGAGGCCAAGGAACCGCGGCGGTGCGCGCGAACGAGGGGGGCTTCCTGGACGCTGCAGTTTTCTCACGCCCTGTAGAGTGAGAGTGAAAGTGGGGGGGCTACTCCCCACCCCAGCCCTGGCGAAAGAAAGTGAGCGAGAGAGAGCGAGCGAGCGAGATTGTCAGTGGCTTCACTTCAGACGTCTTCCGACGCCATGTCGGAAAGCTGAACGTCAGCATTGGCCCGAATCTCGCACGTTTGTTGGCGTGAAGCCCTAAGTGTCCCTGTCGCTTGTCCGGCGGGGGGTGGGAGGTTGCCGGTCGGGTGGGCGGGCAGGCTGCGGGAGTCAGCAGGCAGAGGCAGGCAGACCGGCAGACAGACAGGCAGGCAGGCAGGCGCAGCGAGGTAGGTAGGAAGGTAGGTAGGTGTATGTCCGTTTGCATGTGTGCATGTTGCTCTTTACCTATGCACGTGCGCATGCTGGTTGTGTCTGCCAACTACATAGACGCATCTTCCAGCAGACAGATATACGGGTGATATAAATGCATTGCTGGCTTGCTGGCATGTTGGTGCGGCAGGCTTGCCATCTGGTGGTTTCTTCTGAAATGCTAGGGCCGTTTAGGGGCAGAAAATCAGTTTGCAGGAAAGATGCAGATGTCAGGTTGCAGGCTGCAGAGAGTGCCGTGTGAAGTTCAGGAACGTGGCAGTGCCGTCGACACCAAACCTTCTTCAAGGAACTTAGACTTCACGGTGCAAGCTCTGCAGTTGTCGCTGCGTGGTTCAATTTTCAAAGGCTTTGCATGCATCTTTGCTGATGCCCTTCTTTCGCAGGTTTCCCGGTGGGTAGTGCGCGCTGCTGCCGTGCATGCCCCAAAGAGTGAGGTCGGTTGCAGTCGTGCAGAATGTAGTCGAGACTGCACTTGCCAAGGGCCTGCACAACTGTGCGAAATTGCTACGGTTCCCATCTTGAGATTTTCTTGTGAATCTGCAGGAGTGGCTTCCACGAGCGCTGCAAGAGATGGATGGAACCTAGACAGGAATTTCGATATCTGCCATGAAGCCTTGCGGCCTTAGGCATGCGTATAAGGCCGCCAGGATGAGGGATTCGGAGAAGTCTGCGGTGCACATTGCGTCTGTGGGAGGTTAGTCTTTGGCCTTCCTCTGCTGCCCCAGCCCATGGAAGGGCTTAGGCACCCGTGGCTCCCGTGTACAGACCCTGGACCAGTAACTGTGAATTGTCGATGATTGGTGAAGTGGTAATCTGCGTTTGAACCTCGCAACGCTTAAGCTCGAGCTCTTGCTCAAGCTGCTACAGGCTCAGACTTTTCCAAGCTACGTGCAGCCAAGCCCGACTCCCGCGCAGCCCTCAGCTCAGGGCGGCCGGAGCTGCTCCGTGCCTTCGCGTACCGCGCGGAGGTGGACGAGGTAGCGCTCCCGGTGACCCTGCACGGTACGCAGAGTGCTGCTGACACGAGTTTTGGATGTTATTTCTTGACCGCTGACGGGGATACTGGTACTGTGGCAGAAGTTGAGTTGTGGCTGCTCATGGCCCGGTCAGTTGAAAGGTACAACAGAGGGACTGTGTCCCCCAACATGCGGCTTCCACTTCATTGTCGCGAGTATTTAAGTAGTTGCTGTTGCTTATTTGCTTCAGAGTCGGGTGTGTCGTAGCACTTTCGAAACTGCTGCAGTGTTCCACCTCGTAATTTGTTGACTTGCACGGTCTAAGGTGGAACCACAAAAGCTTCTACCAACAACGCCATCGAAGGACAGTGGAGTCTCGGCATCTATGGCTCATACGGCTTTGCAGCACAGGCATCATTCGCAGGATGTCAGGACGTGGCCAAACTTCTGTTGATGCTAGCGACCTTAAATCCAGTTCGTGCCATATACAAAGCTCGCACAGATTGGTCATGGCTTCTGGTTTGTGCAGAAAGCAGGCACACCAAGGTGCTGCGGCATGGCTGACTGCTCAAGGTGCATCGGACGGCATGGATGACGGATGGGCTCAGGAAAGGGTGATTGAAGCACGCGCATGTGCCCAAGCAGCCACCAAAGCAACACCAGTGTGTGTCGGACATTGCCTAATCCTCGCTAATGGTCCGCTTTAATGCGTGTTTTCACTTCACTTCGCATCACAAACAGCATCGAAGTCGGTTTCACCCCTAGCGTTGCTTTGCGCCATGCATGTGAGCCCGCTGACGCCCAAGTCGAAGCGAAGCGCTTTTGGGAAGAGCATTGCCCAGAATTGCTCCGACAATTTGGATCTGATTGATCAGGAGAGAGGGGGGTTCTGTTCGTAGTGACTCTGAGACTCTTGCCTTGTCTGCCACTTCAGAGCCGTCCCGAGCAGGACCAGTCAGGAGATTTGGACCATGCAGAGGTTGAGACTCTGCTGGCTGCAATGGGGTTGCAAGGCAGGCTCAGGATATCGTCAACTTGAGGGTTGACTTGTTGGACTATTGCGGGCCGATAAGCTGAATTTATGTCCCATCCATACTGTAAGTTGCGCACCAGTTCCTCGTAGCGACGTTCGCTGAGCCTGTGGAGTCAGAGTATCCGCGCTAGCTATCGGTGTTTGGCTTTCCAGCCTACTTACCTTTTCATACAGTTCATCCGGCGGCAAGGCGACGACAGTAAGAACATATTGCTCGCAATTTTCCGAGATGGTGGCCGCAAGACGAATCACTTGGAGCTTACGGAAGCAATTCTGGATAATTCTGATTTGGACCAGGAAACGCTGGAAGTGATGCTCGGACGCGTGGCACTGTTCGGAAAGGTGTTTCGCCGGCTGGACGCGAACGGAGACGGGCAGCTTAGCCTTTCCGAGATCATCAAGATGATGGAGATGCTGAATATCGACACAAAGCTGGCAGCAGACATGATGGCTTTTCTTGATGCTGATGACTCTGGTGAAGTAACCTGGCAGGAGTTTGTCCGGGGTGTGTGTAGCAACCAGTTCAAAGTCCTCTTTCCAGAGATCACGCTGGAAGCCTTAGTAGATTTGCCCTCGAGTCTGCAGTGGGACAAGTTCGTGAGCGAGGATGAGCAGGTCTCGGCAATTCGAGGACTGCCAACAGTCGAAAAAACACTGTACTGGGTACTGTCGCTGATGTACGGCAACTCTTCACATCGCCGCATATCCCCAGAAGACGACGAGGACCTGCGGAGTCTCCTTCACAGCAGCGACCTGGTCGTCAAGAGGCTGAGTGAAAAATCCGCCGGCCGGAAGTCGGGGGGCCAAACCGGTTTGGACACTGCGATTGCAAACATACAGGAGCCAGCACAGCCCCTAGCCATAGATATGGAGAAAGAAGCCCTGCCATCACTGTCATCTCCCTGCATGGCGCACGTGGAGACGGTGTCGAAGGGAGCCTTTGCTGTGTCCGACATTCCTGCGTTGGTGAAGACCATGAACCAGAAGACAGTCGTGGTGGTCACACGAAAGCATCCCAAGCATCCCGCGAAAGTGCAGCCAGCGACCCTCCGCCTGGGCCATGCTTTTTCTGGGACCCATACGATCGTCGTCAGGAAGGAGGCCAAGGATCCCACCTCCTACGCTCGTCCGGCCTCCGTCCAACTCAAGGCCAGTGGGGCCGGAGATTCCGTGTGCTTTTTCCGGAACAGCATGCTACAAGAGAGTTCTACACGCGTCAGAGTCGCTTGACTGTCACGTTGAGCTAAGCCAATCATTCTTCAACAGGGCAAAATACTGAGCTTGCAGACTTTGGCTAAGTACTTGTAGAGCCGTTCGCTGTGGCCGAAGACAGCAGTTTTGGAATCACACAAGGTCGCAGTCGCTGGTTACTTTGCATTTGCATCCGAAGCTGCATCAAGCCATCCCATTCACTGGTCAGCACTGACATTAGAAATCGCTTCTCTCAGTCTTTCTGGCTATCAGCTGTCATTGAATGAAAATTTTCACTGAATCAACTTGCTATGCAGTTCGTATGAAACATGTCAGTAGAGTTGGGGTCTTAGTCTACGTTGTATCGCTTTGAGATCGCTTTTCGGACTCTCCAGCAGTACCTCGCGCTCGAAATCTCAAAACCTACTTCGTACCGCGACTATATTCAAAGCCACTGCCACAACTTCATCTTCTTGCACAGGTAGTTAGATAGGTAGATAAACAAACCGACAGACAGACAGACTGTTAGACATACCTGTAAGTATTTGTATGCACGTACGTATGTATGTCTGTATGAAAGCACAAACGCCCGCATGTAGCCATAACTGCTACACTATAGCTGCTACGTTTATGTTTCATGTATGCCTGCGTTCGACTTTATGCGTGCATTATTTCTCGTATTGTATGTATGTGTGCATGTGAGTATGCATGCATGTTTGTTGTTTGTTTCTTTGTTTGTTCGTTTTTGTCTTATGTTTGTCTGTCTGTCCGTCCCTCCGTCTGTCGGTCTGTCTGTCTGTCTGTCTGTCTGTCTGTCTGTCGTTCTTTGTTTGTTTGTCTGTCCGTCTGTGTGTTTTTTGTTTTTTTTGCGCTCGGTTGGTTGGTTGAGTTCCCAGTTTGTTTGGTTGGTTGGTTGGTTGGTTGGTTTGTTGTGTTCTTGCTTTGTTCGTGTGTGTTTTTGTTTCATGTGTGTGTGTGTGTGCGTTTCTGTGCTTGCCTGTTTCTTTTGTGTAATGTGTGTGTAATTATGTATGCATGCCCCGAAAGTCGCATGGAAGTGTTGCCGTGCTTGCTGTCCTAAGGATGAAGCTAGCGCTACACGTAGTTTGGAGTGTTTCCCGGAGGTTCCAATGCCCGCTTTGCCGGAGAAAACAGAAGCTCCAGAGCCTGGGGATTTCCAGCTGGTGCACTTCCCTGTCGCGGAGGCTGGTGCGCTTGGGTAAAGATAGATCAGTTCCAGGTCGCGGAAGTTACCCGAAATGACTGCCGGCCTCACGGTTCAAAGTTAGTCGACCGTATGACGAGTAATGTCTAGCACTTGAACTTTTCAGTATTTACGGCAATGGTTTGCACTTCAAGCCTTGATTGCTTGTACACCTGAAATGCGAAAGCCAAAGTTTCGGCTTGACAGGAGATGCCTCCGCCCGCGGCAGCCCCACCGGTCCTGCAGAAACGCCGCAGCAGCTTGACTAAGCGATTGGCCTTTCTGTTTTCCCGTAACTCGTTGAATCCGTTCACAAGATGCTCAGTCTGTCTGGCTGGCTGTCTTGCTGTCCGGCTGTCCGGCTGTCTGGCTGTCTGGCTGTCTGACTCCGGCTGTCTGGCTGGCTGTCAGGCTGTCCGGCCGTCTAGCTGTCGGGCTGTCCGGCTGTCTGGCTGGCTGGCTGTGTGTCTGTGTTTGTTGCTTCGTTGGTTGTTCCCCACCCTCGGTGTGGGGTTGTTAGATATTAAAGTCAGCTATTACTCCTCGCCCGCTGAGATCACCTCCTGGAGTACCCAACCCCACAGACTACCGTGAGAATACCGTGAGAATCCCTGAGTGCCCAACCCCACAGACTACCGTGAGAATCCTTGGAGTGCCCAACCCCACAGACTACTGTGAGAATCCCTAGAGTGCCCAACCCCACAGACTACCGTGAGAATGCCTGGAGTGCCCAACCCCACATACCGTGAGAATCCCAACCCCACAGATTACCGTGAGAATTCCTGGAGTGGTCGGGAACAGCAGGGTTTAAGGTTTAGGCTCGGGTTCTTTACTTGGTCTTAGGATTTGCGTGAAGGAAGGACAAGGCGCTAGGGTGGGGATGTTCGAAGTAAAATAACTTATTTGATTGTTTGTGTTTTGGTCACTTGCCTGCGTGTCGGTGCCACGGCCATCTGGTGTGAAATAGCTGCAAATAGCTCGAGCTTGATACTTGAGGCAGCGTTTCCAGTCTCCAGGGCGCAGTCGGTGCAGTAAGCCACTGCGGCCGCAAGCGGTCCATAGCAAGGTGAATTATGTTGTTGGTCAGGGTTTCGGTTTCGGAATCGGGATCCAGTGTGCACAGTGCCTTAAGCATGGTGCTGATTGCCGCTGTGGTGAGTCTCGTAAGATCATACCCGGGACTGGAAACGAACTTCATCCGCTCCTATAGTCTCTTTCCCAAAATCACCAGATCAACATGGTATAAGTATATATAGATAGCAGCCTAGTGACCTAGTGCATACTTGCATATTGTGCCTGGCAGTTCATGTATTCGAACGCCTTGAAGCCAATGCATGCGAATTACAGACCCCATCTGCTACTCGAGATCCGGCACCCATCGCGGGGCATCCTCGAGCTGAGATTGGCTTTGATGGTTTCACGGTTTCAATTTTTTTGGACTTTGAAAGGATTGGGTTGGCACGATCCTGCAGGCAACATGCTCAACGGAATCACCAGTGCCTTTGGCATGAGCAAGGAAACGGCCAGCAAGGAGCCATCGAAATTCAAAGAAGGCCCCAGCCCCAGCTACCAACAAGTCGCCAGCGCAGGAGCCCAAGGTCGGTACAATGTCCGTGGCCCAAGCCGCAAGCTACATCCGCTCCATGGACGTCAAGGTCCCTGTCCGAGAAGGGACTTTCAGCTCGTGCTTGGCCGTGCCCGATAGCATAAGAAGACTTAGCATCTGTGTTTTGTGTGCTTGGCTTCTTTCAGCGAGTGTTCTGATCGCAGTTCTCTTGACAGGCTCCGACTCCCAAACTTTCTGTTCAATAATGCCGCGTACCTTTTGCAAAGGTTAAACCTAGAGCATGCTCTCTCCGCATCAACTGCAGCACAAGTCAGCCTGATGCCGCTACTGTCAACTTATCCGTCTTCAACATCAAGGCCACCGCCATCGTAGCCATAGATATAAAATGTCGGCGTCAGGTCTCACAGTTGGAGCCATCACTATCTCCAGTTTCCATCTTTCTTCATCGCCTCATCGTCACAAGGGTCTTTTTCATGACAGTGTCACTATGTTTGGTGCTGGCGTGACATGCCACGAAGCTTCGACGAACCTACTCCAGGGTTTCTGCGGGTCACGATAAACCCATGGTGTCTGCCCCCTCTGCAGCACCTGCCTGCGCAACCCAAGAAATTCAGCATAGCCCTACTATCCTCTACCAAGATCCTGCAAATTTTCACAGGTGAACAAAGCTCATGTCCTGACGCCGCAGAAGCGGCGGGCCCTCTGGATGTGCATGTGCCTTGCATGTCCTTCAGCATGATTCTGTCTGAGGCTCAATCCAAAAGCCCCGAACTCCAAACCATGGTGATCTAAATACAGGACAGTCGTCGGCAGCATTATCATGCAAACTTGTAGTCCTGAGCTCTTTCCGGAAATGTTGCCGCCATCTCCGTCGGGTATGATGCTTTCAGAATGTTTTCAGCTTTATAATACAAGTTGTAGCCGAGACTAAAGTTGCACAGATGCCAGGCTTTCAAGGAAGCATTTGTAAGCGTTCACACATGCACGATGCCAGTGCGTCCAGCAACCTTTTGCGGACATGTACAGGATTCGGAGTAGTTCGATACTGAAAGCAATCAGAACCAGCAGAGCTAAATTGAAATGTTCAACGTACTTCTGCTGACGACAGCCAAATTGATGATAGTGATGGTAAACATGATGACAGTGGTGGTGATGATGATGATGTTGACCATGTTGGTGATGATGCTGATAACTATGGGGTAAAGATGAAGATACTGATGACGACTTCGATGAAGAGGACGATGATGACAATGGTGATGATGATGATGATGATGTCATTGATGTAGTTGACGATGAAGAGGGTGTTGTTTATGTTATGGATGTGGTAGTTGATGTTGCTGGTGAATATGATGACGATGATGATGACGGTGTCAGTGATGGTGATGATAATGATGATGTCGATGATGATTGTGATGGTGATGTCAAGCTCCTCGGCCCGAGCAAGGATTGTTTTTTCTGTCCCGCCCCGAGATGCGCCATGACCGACGTGGCCGAAGGCGGGAGCAGTCGGTGGATCGGACGCCGGCTGATGCCGGCCATGCGCCGCCTCGTTCTGCAGCTGCTGACAGCACTGGTGATAGGGATGTGGCATCCAGAAGCCCTCGCAACGAGCAGAATGCACATAGGCCTGCAGGGCCTCCGCCACCACAGCCTGTTGCCTACCATGTGGGGCCGCCACTCTGGACAGAGCCGGATTAGCCCATCACAAGCTCAGCATACGCTGTTTCCGAGACAGATGGACCTGCCGCTTCGGAGGAGTCTGCAGGCTCAAGCTTTACCCTCATCTTGGAAGGAGACGAATTGGACGAGGCTTGGCAGGCCTTTGACGAGGTGGTGCCCGGCTTCCTGCAGGGCACATGGTTGGTGCAGTGGGAGAACTGGAGGTTCTGCCACGCAAGGGGCCGTCGAGCACCCGGTGCTCCGCGCGAATGAAGCAGCCAGCACACAGCCTATGCAGCCCAAGCAAGGCCAGGTTATCTTGGGTTGCCTCTTTCGTAGTCGCCCTAAACCCCGCACCATAAACCCCGAGCCTCCCGCAGGTCGCATCGTGGCACCCTGGAGGCCACGCCTCATGCGAGCAGCTGCCTTCCAAAGGCCCATGCCCATCCTCCGTAAGCATAGACGTAGGGTTGCCAGATGGCACATAGACCTCTTACCCCTAGAGTTGAAACAAGCTTGGCAAAGGCATCGTGCCCGAACGCCGGCCAGCGGCGATGCAGCGAGCCCGCCAGCAGGCCAGTGGCACCCACGAGCCCAGCCCCATAAGCTTTCGAACCCTAAACCCAACGATCCCTACTGCCATCGTAAAAGCAAGCCCACCCGACCACATAAATCGCATCCTAAGTTCATTGGCTGCCCCGGTCCCAATGCCGGGGGCGGTAGACCTAGCATAGTCCTAGCCTGGACCTTCCTACAAGCTACCGCAGGGGTGAGGGTTTCCTCCATAGCCGAAGTGGAGGAGAGACCGGAGCTCTGCATGCAGTTCTCCGGGAAGCCTGTCGGCACAGCACCCACAGGCGGGAACAACCCAGCACCGAAAACATCGATCAAGAGAGCGTATAATCGTGCATGTCGACGAGCCAACCAATCCATGCAGGCTGGCACTTGGTATCGAGGGCGCTGGCACACCCGTGCAGCCCTTGACTCCCTACGCCTCCTCCCTGATAAACCCAGTAGCTCTGCTCCGACCACAAAGGGCCCAGACGACGCTACAGGCCGGAAAACCACATCAGGGTGTTAAGCTGGAATTCAGGGGGACTTTCCTCGGGTCTACTTCAGGAACTGCTTGCATGGTGTGAAACGAGGGAGCCGGAACAACAGCTTGATGCAATCATACTTGTTGAGTCACACTGGAAAGAGGTCCAGGATTATAGAAGTGGCAGCTGGCCTTGTGTGCACAGCTCGGGGTATGGGGGTACATCGGAACCCGACCGCTACGCCGGAATATTGTGCCTGCTCTCCACGAAAACATTTGCAGAGCCCAAGGTGCGAGAACACATTCCGGGCAGACTGCTTCAGATCCAGGCTACCCACCTTAAAAGTAACAGACCCATGTGCCTTGTGGGGTTATACCAACACGTGTGGAGGCCTCACCTGAGTGCTGCAGCCAACCGGGCTCTGCGGAGTGCCACGTGGCACCAGCTGCAGCAGATCATCACGGCGACGCCGGCGAGGCATCAACTGATAGTAGCGGGCGACTTTAATGCCACCATAAAGCCCCGTCACCCGTACATAGGACCTGCCACCCCATCTCCACAAACCCACTCCAACCAGGATAGAGAACTTCAGACCTTAGTGCAGGAGTTCGGGCTCTGTGCGGTGAATACTTGGCACGCCAATCCGGTTTCTACTTTTCATTCTCCCACGGTGGACAGTCAAATAGACTATGTACTCATAAGGCAAAGTGCGGCCAACCACCGAGCAAAGCTTGCTTCGCCCATCTCGGGGTTTCCGATTGGAGCACATAGAGCAACAAATCACCTCCCGATACGGGCTGCCATACCCATGCTACCGATGGGGGCGCAGGCTTGCACTGCTCAGCGAGCCCTGCCGCACCGCTTTCAGGCCGACGCTCTTCAGCAAGCTGCGGCCACTGATTCCCCCGCTGCACAGGCACTGCGAGCAGCTGTGGAAAGCCGCATTGCCGCTCTGCCAGAGGCGGAGCCTCTTTGTACTGAGCATGACCGTGTAAACACCATCTTGTTGGAAGAGGCCAGCAAAGCCTTCCCACTGACAAGTAAAGTTGATAACCGGGTTAGTGCTCACCCTGCCTTTCGTGCCTCGGCCAGGGCCACCTGGCAGCTGCACAGCCAGCTTCGCAGATCAGGCCTTCCGTCCCTCCGCAACATTTGGTCGCGGTGGAGGCTTTACACCGCCTTTACCCGAGCCTCTGCTGCCCTTCGCAGGCAGCTCAAGAGATCCTTCCAGCTGGAACAGCTTCGTCAGGCCGAGGAAGCAGCATGCAAAGGGGATCATAGAGGGCTTTTTCTTGTAGCGAAGCGACTTGCACCACGGACGGCGAGTGGGGTCTCCCGCCTGCAGGGGGAAGATGGGAAGCTTCTTAGCGGGCAGGAAGAGATGGCTGCAATGATCAAGCACAGCCGTGCTGCATTTGCCAGCACCCCGGAGACAGGAGAAATGAAACCACTGATCGGAGAATTCTGCTTCGACGCTACCTACCTTCGGCAGGAGTTGGAGCACCTGAACATTCGGAAAGCGGTGCCGAGGCACATTGCACCCAATGCCGTATGGCGGCTCTGTGCCACCACGGTGAGTGAGCGCCTAGGTCCCTGCTTCGAATTGCATCTACAACCCCACAGCCAGGCCCGACTGGAGGGAGACCTTCAGGATGCACATGTCTGTTGGCTCAATAAACCCTCTAAACCCCCGACCTCCATGAAAGCATTAAGACCCATTGGGTTAATGCCTCCATGCGCGAAGTCGTTAGCCAGCGCAGTCGCCCGTCAAATCCTGGGACACCTTAGACCCATGCTTGACCACTTACCACAATACGCATACTGCGAGGGCCGGGGCTGTGGTGATGTCATCCTCAGAGTCCACAATCACTTCGAACAGGTTGCTCTTCTACAGGAACCAAACCAACAATCGCTTCAAGATGTTCCATGGGGTCAGTGAGCTCACTTGCTACGGAGGGATATGTCTGTCTTTGGATCTCACTAGTGCTTTTGATAGTGTCAGCAGGGATCTTCTGATACAATCCCTTACCGACCATGGCATCCCGAACGACTTGGTCAACATTGTCCAGCAGCTTCATAGGGGGGCCAAGTATATCTTCCAAACAGCCACGGCCAAGGGGCAGGTTACCACCACAAATGGCATCAAACAAGGGTGCAGAGCAGCCCCAACACTTTGGGTTAGCTTTACCCTGAGCATCCTGGAGCACCTCATATACAAGCGAGATCTAGCTTGGCTTCAGAAAGTTCTCTCGGTTTTTGCGGATGATGTCTGTGGACACTGGAAAATCGAATCGATACGGGATTTTGAGCAAACCCTCAGAGACCTCACCCTCCTGCTTGAAGTGCTTGAGACTTTTAAGCTTAAGATCAACCTTCAGAAAACTGCGTTGCTCATCAGCTTGAAAAGCAAGGAGGCCAAAGACCTTCTTCTGAAGCACACCCGCACCAAGGCAGGAGAGCGGTTCCTCGTTCTCTGGGTTCATGGTACAGAATGTCTACTCAAAATCAAAGATTCGCACACGTACCTAGGCACTATCATCGCATACCGTGGACGTCAGGATCTGAATGTGGCACACAGGATAGCTGCAGCGCAAAGCCGGTACCAGCAAATTCGCAAGGTCCTGAATGGCAAAGGGCCTCTGTCGACCAAGCACAAGCTCCGACTCTGGACGGCTTGCATTCCGCCGTGCATGCTCTACTCCTTGGAGGCCACGGGCTGCACCACCAAAGGATTGCAAAAACTCAAAGTGCTGGCCACCAGGCACTTGAGGGCCATCCTGAAATCCCCGGCACACCTCACACACATCAGCACTTCTGACATATGGGCACAAGTCACCACACTGCCGCCGGAACAAGCCCTGCTCCAGAGACTGCAGAACCTTTGCTCCCGCAGGGACCCAGCAAAGTGTGCCACGGGCCCGGACCTCATATGCAACGATCAGGTGAGAGACCAGCTGCAAAACCTGCTTGTGGCCTTGCAGGGGGCGATCCAATGCATGGCCGAACCTGGGCCAGGCGAGGAGGAACCTTCTGCCTCTTTTCCCTGCTCGCATTGCGAACAGGTTTTCTTGACTGCGCACGCCAGGTCCATACACCATGGACTGCAGCACAGCGACGAGGATCCACCACCGGATCCGAGGAATCGCCCGAGCTTTCATGCACCGACCCACGCCATAGCGGGCCTCCCGACGTGCAGGCTATGCAGGCGAAATTTTCCGCGGTGGCAGCAGCTGAAGCTCCATATCACGACAGGAGCATGCCCACGCCTTGGTGGCTCTAGCCATAAGCTTAGTCCCCTTCCCGAAGATAATGCCCGGATGTCGGCTGCCATGCCTGCACAGGTCAGCCACCATGGTTCGGATGCGGACCCGGCGCCGGTCCCTAGGGAACTTGAGCTTGAGCCTGAAGCCACGGTGGCAGAAAACACACACACACACACCTGCCGCTCATTATGCAAGTCTCTTTCAAACAGTCATTGCCCAGTTGGGAGAAGCTTCTGAAGTGTCCGGTCACAAAAACAAGGCTCAAGTCGTACTGTGTGATTTGCAGGATGTGGATCGCCTGTCCTAAGAAGATCCGGCAACATTTTCATAGGACACATCAGACCACATACCCTCAAGCCTCAGCTCAGGCCCTACAGCTCTGTGCACCGTTCAAAGGACACTTCACTCGCAACCGCAGTTGCCGGTACTGTGGCAGTAAAGTAGGTGCACCCTGCAGACACGTACAACAGTGTGTGGTACTGTGGCAGCTCTGTGTCGCTGTTGCCGTCTGCACACCCTCCTCGCAGAGTCAGCTCGATGGGGGACCAGGACATGATGGCGGAGATCTTCGCACACTGCATGCCCTCGGGCCAGCAGGCGGAGCCGAATCCGGCCATAGGCCAACAGCCACCGAAGCGACCTCGGCCGGAGCCAACTCGCAACCCGGGTCGTCAGCAAGGACGGAGACCTCCGGCCGCACCCTTCGGCAATTCTTCAGGCCAGTTCGGACAGTTCGGGCAGAGCTACCAGCGACCCTTCTATCCTCAGACGACGCCGCAGGACTCCCAGATCAGGCTCCTGAGCAAGCTTGTGTTGAAGCACGAAGAAATGCTGGCTGCCCTCAGAAGGGACACACAATTCGTGATGTTCTTTCGGCAGGACGACAAGTCTATTCTTCCGGCCCTGCCCGAGAATGGAAGGAGCGCCAGGCTGCGGGGGATCAATCGGCAGCCTCCTCCCAGCGGACAGTGCTCATCAACTGTCTACTCCGAGAACTACTTGCGAGAGTCCAAAAGATCACTGCAACGGAAGCTGGAAGGGAGAGCCTGAGAAAGGCCGAGTGGCTGGACAGCAACAATGCTTGGACATATCTCCGATGGTCCCCAAAGCAGAGGAAGCTGATCAAGGACGATCAGAAGGAGCCCCTGGTTCACGACGAAGCAGTGAGGACGATAACCGAACTGCAAAAGATGGTCACGGGGACCCTGATTCACAAGTTCCAAAGCACGGTGAACCTGGCCAAGCTGGAGGACGAAGGAGCCCAACAGGCCGTTTTCCACTTGGGCATCTCACTTCGGGGAACCAATGCCACGGAGATCTACGAGCTATTCCTCAAGCTGGCGGGCTCAGCCCTAACGGGGCTGGTGGGCTTCAGCATGAAGGTCGACGACCTTCAGAGACAGCCGCTAGCACAGCAGCTTGCTCAGCTGACGTACGGGGGAGGCCCGCGCGTGCCAGCCCAACCCACACTCGTCCTTGCAACACTCCCTGGCACATACCCTTCACCCTACGTAATCCTGACAACCTCTGTACCTTAACTCCTTTGTGAACTGTTTAGCGCTTCTTGAAAGACTGCTAGGGTGTGTAGTCCTGCCTCACTCCTTCCGCGAACCCGGCGCCAGGCACCTTGACGCCCACCACCTTCTAAAGTTCCATCTTCTAGGGTGGAGGCGCCCTAGGGAGCAGCATGACGCTGCTGAGCTGATCGATCACCTGTTGCCGAGACTCACACCACAGCATGCACAACTCACTTGGAGTGCACGGCAGGGGCTCGAGGAGGGGATGCGAGTTCAGTCCAGAGCTGAATTGACCAAATGCCTGCAACTCAGCAACACCACCATAACTCGCCAGATCTCCAACAGCTACTGTTCAGGTGGCACAGACAGGACACCAGCAATGCCCTTGATCGCCCGGCCCCTTGGTTGTTCCTTCAGCTCCCCAGAGGTGAGCTAGCTGACTTTGGGCTCATAACCAAGAATCACAACCCCATCATCATACCTGAGGTCGTTCGACTGCCTGTGTTCAGCTCTGCTGACTCGTTGGCGGCACAGTGGCACGCATACACAGTGGCAGCATTCATCCTGCACCATGGCTCTCGACTGACTGAAGGTCACTACAACGTTGTGAGTTTGGGGGGGATTTCCGCCACACGTGCTGGATGATGCAAAAAGTGCCTTCCCAGCTACGACTGAAGTAATGGAGAGAGCATCCTGTAATGCATACATACTGATGCTCACTCACGACCCTCACTCCGACGTGCAAACAGCCGAAGCCGCTCAAGCCTCGAGCCGACCGTGCCAACATGTCGGAGGAAACCATGGACAACATGAAAACCTTCCTCTTGAGAAAGTACGGGGACGGATGGACCGCTGCACATCTGAGCCTCCTCGAGTTCCACGTGAAGGAGCTAGAAGCCCAGATGATGAACATGCAGAGGTACGTTGACTCCATGAATGCCAAGTTACATTCCTTACAGCTGCTGGTTCAGAGACACTCCTATTTGTACAGCTGCCGGACTGTCAACAAATCCAGAGTTGTCATTCGTTACTTGGACACTCTCGACGATTAGGATTCGGTGCTATCGTGCTTCGCACATAGGCGTTACGGCGCATTGTTCCCGCCCATATAGGGCACCAGTGCCACGCTGCCCAGAGCAGCCGATACCAGCAATAGCCTGGTATTGAAGGTGCTCGCTAGCTGAGACCAGTATCCCTCCGCTGCGTTGGAAGAAGAAGATGGTGATGTCATTGATGTAGTTGATAATGATGCTGCTGATGCTGATGTAGTTGGTGATGAAGGTCATGAAATTGATATTGATGTAGTAGTTGCGGCTGGTGATGATGGTTACGATGATCAGTGCCGATGTTGATGATGCTGCTGTTGATGAGCTATTACCATGACATCTCCTGTTCTTCTTTAATGCTTGCCCTTATAAGCGTCATTATTGCGATGCTGCTGGAAGCAGTGGTGGTGACGATGCGGGCAGGACACGAGGGGCTGCCCTAATGCAGAGTCACATGGTGAGGATGGTGAGTGATGAATTCGATTATCACGACGATTATTTCGATGATGTTGTTGATGATGATGATGACGGCGACGGTGATGGTGCCGATGAAGATAGGGCAGCAGCTCATGGTGATGGCAGTGAAGAAGATGCTGGTGACGGTGATGATGATGGTGATCATGCTGATGATGACGTCGGTGATCATGATGGTTATGATGATGTGCAGAAAGACCGATACCGATGAAACGGTGTCTCTCTGGTCTGGATGGCCACCATCGCGTTGACGTGTTATGGTGCGCTGGATGAAGCTGAGAATGTGTTTTTTCATCGTCAGGCTGCTGATGTTGATCATCGCGGTGATGGTTTTGTCGCAACAGTGTTGATGTTCCCGGTGATGGTGTGGGTGGTGGCTTCTGCTGATGCCGCTGCTTTTGTTGGCCGGGCTGGCTGCAGTCGCGACAGCTGTTCCCGTTTCGTAGCTGACGATGGTAGGAATACCTACATATACATATACACATACACACACGTACATGTATACATATATGGGGCCGGGGGAGATTGAGGGTTGGAGATGTTTTCTCTATACGCGTCAAAACCTAACATACTAGGTTGGAGGTCGACATTTCCTACTATTGCGAAGATCTGCTACTGAAACACCGATCTCTGTGTGCG